>WBNH01008213.1:0-44151 GCA_013401255.1 Urocolius indicus
CATTCTGTGATTGTATGAAAAGACAGCAATGGCCTTGTTCATGTATACAGTCACACTTCTCTTTGCTTTCCATGTTCGCCTTGCAGACCATCCCTCGCTTGCTTTCCTCTCCAGACAGTTCTTGAATGTGTACATTGAGGTACTGTTAGACTTCCTATGCTGAAAAAAAGCACAGAAAGCAACTGACATCTTTCAATGTATTTATTTAACCTGCAGTAAAAAACCAAACAAAAAAGGAAACCCGACATTTCCAAGCATGTGAATGACGTATTTCTAAAACAACATCACAATCAAGGTCATTTTAATTTAAAAAAGGCAGAAACGAACTTTACAGGCCTTGAAATCCCACCTTGTTTTTAATTTAAGTATTTCAAAGTGAGTCTGTTCTTCAGATTAAGGCAAGGTGAAGATTACATGGGGGAAAAAAAAGGTACAATAGAGGAAAATACTGAATTCTGTTCTCATTTAACACTTTGCTTTTTAGATACGCAGTTTATCATTCCACATGAGGTTGTCTTTATTTTCTTTAAGCCACGATTATGTCAAATTAATTCCTCTTTTCTGTGTGTCACGCAGTGCTAATAACATTACTAGGCTTGCAACATCTCAGGAGCTGTTTAGTCACAAAAATGAATACTCCAGAAAGGGAACCTTGGGGAAAAAATTGGACCATTCTGTTTATAAAGCCCGTGTAGATGGCTTTGTAAGCTGAACGGTAGCGTTGGAGACCTGTGCTGGGGGTGAAGGCAGCTCAATGCTTCAATGTTTTGTCAAGGCTGGAAAACCTAAGTCATTCCATTTTTGTGCTTCAGCTTAGTACCTTCCTTAGAGATTTAACAGGTAATAGGATCAGTCCCAATAACGGCAGTTTGCCTAAGCAGAAGAGGGTGAGGTTACAGACCTTTTTTTTCCCCTTTCTTTTCTTTTGGGGTTTTTTTCCCCTCTCCTCAGCAGTAAGCAGTTTCCCTTGCAAGGAGTGGAGGGTGGTTAGCTTCAGCAGAGCTAAAGGGGCTGGTGTGAATGGCTGCTATCCCTGTAAAATAAAGATGTGCCATAGTCTTGTGTCAAAAGTGTGTGTTTTGAGCATCTATAAACACAGTGGCTGTTGCAGGATCCAAAGGATCCTTCAGCCTCTTTGGTCTGCAACGGCACGTAAATCCTTTCGCCGTAGTAGCTGGATAGCGGATACTTGTTAGACACTAGAGTGGTGTCGTGGATACAAGATCCTTGAGGCTGGGGCTCCTTTGATGTTGGGATGTGCGAAGGGCTTAGATTCTGCGGCACATTCCCTTCTGCGGCCCCTTTTCCTGCTGTTTGTTTCCGATGGGGCACACGGCGCGCTTTCCCGCGGCCCCTGGAGCAGCTTTGTGAGAAAGGTATGCTGTAATTGCTTTATAACCATTCATAATGACCCAGCAGCTCGGGATGAATAGCAACGGGGAGCAACTTAACTTGTGATTTATTAAAGTAAGCTATATGGATGAAAGTTACTCTCAAGTGCACAAGTGGAGCTGGTTGCCTAATTGGACGTAAATTTTCACATGTAGCTTGGAAGAGAAGGTTTTGTTATGAAGGGCTGGATTTGGCTTGATGAGCAAGCCTCTGGACTGCTTAATCACTTTGTGACCCAAGTTTAATATCACATTTTATTGAGGTGGGGGGAGGGGGATGTCTTCTTAGTTTTTGAATCCATTAGGTGCTAGTATGCCCTTGTCATTTGTACTGCTAACAGAACATTAAGGTTTTTATTTACAGTTAGAATACCTGACCTTGCTGCTGGGTTGTTTTTTTTTTTGATGCAGCAACAGGCACTTGGATTGTCAAAAGCCAGGATTGGTACTGCTGCTTTGGTTGTTTTCTTTCCTCTGGCCTGTCGTCATCGTGTCCCTGCTGGTTTTGTCGAGGCTCCCTTTGCTTGGTCTCACACAACCCCCATGATGCGGGCAACCCACCAGCTGCAGGGCATGATGATGCGGCAGGCGGTGCGGCAGCCCTGGTAGTTGTAAGGCCACGGGTAGTAGCCCAAGAGAGGCTCGCAGATTCTCTGGCACTGGGTGTAGCTGCGCCTGCATTCGATGCAGCACACGCCCAGGTGGTCCAGCATGGGGTCAAAAGCCATCCCTTCACCTTCCAGTTGCTGAAATGTAAAGTGTCAAAGGGCGTTAAGAGAGCGCAGGATATACCGATGCTGCTGTTAACCCTACCAAGGCTGAAAACAGATGACAGAGCAGTGGCACAGGCTGCCCAGAGAGGCTGTAAAGTCTCCTTCCTTGAAGGTCTTCAAGACTTGCCTGGACATGTTCCTATGCCACCTCATCTAGGTGGACCTGCTTCTGCAGGGGAGTTGGACTAGATGATCTCTAAAGGTCCCTTCCAACCCCTACCATTCTATGATTCTATGATCCTGGTCCTGCTGAAGTTAACAGAACTCTCCCATTAACTGACCCGTGCAGCTCGCTTTATTTATTTATTTTCTTTTGTCTCCCAGTGTGTGCTGGAAGTGTAGAATTGGTGCAGTCACCCATGCGAAATGGAAAGAAACAACAGGGAGCTGTGAACTTCGCTGTTTTTCTTCTTCAGTCCTTGCAGCAATAAACTCCCAAGTTTTGAATGTTAGCAATGGAAAGATTTCAACACCAGTTATTTGTGTCTTTTACCTAAATGACAGCATCTGAAGCATATTCTGGTTCTTAATGCTTTAAATATTGTATTTGAATGCTTTTTTACAGCATTCCTGGCAAACTATTCAGGAAGTGCTACCCAGGAGTTTTCAGAATATTCTGCCCTTGTCTTTCAATCTGTTTTTTTCTCTACCCTCCCACCCCCGCTCTACCCTCTGTCACACTTAAATGCATTGTGGACAGGGAGAATTCTGCTTATTCTGCATCTGACAGTAAGGAGTTACAATGGAGCAAGGCATGCGTAAAACCTGTAAAAGCAGGCTCTTGCTGCTGCCTTCACTCTTCATCATTCCTTTTCACCTTTTCTGGGGAAAGAAAATAACCTGAATATTTTGCTTTCTGAAACTCATTTGTTCTTTTCCTATTGGCGTTATTTCAGGGAAAGCAACAGCAAAGAGCAAATGGTGGAGCAACGCTTGGCTTTGTACCTCAGCATGTTTCATTCAGAAAACTAGCAGCACACCAAAGAGGTGAGGCATTGAAAAGGTGCCATCTCTTGTCTAGGCTTGTACAGGATGCTGGTGACAGTTTGGTGTCATTTGGGCAGAGAGGGAGGGTGTTTCCTTGGGCAGGGTTTCATCATCCTTGAATTCAGACACCTGCGGTGGGAACTTCTACACCTGAGCTCCATGTACAAACTCTGCTTGTAGTGAGTGAAGAGAAATAGCTCTAGGGAGGATTCATTTCATCTTGCAGGAACAACCTGCAGTGTAATTAATGGTCCTTTTGAACTGAATAGGTTGGTCTCTAAAGAAAGCTTGGATATAGGCATCTACCCAATAACTTGGTGAAGGTGTGTCCCACCCTGCAGGCTCAGGCAAATCACCATCTGTTATCTGCCTGGATGCTCTCCATTTGGCCCAGGGGCCCTCTGGCTTGAAGAATGGACCTGTGGCTGTTTTTATAAGGAAGAACTTTTTCACTGGGAGGCTGTTAGACACTGACACAGGCTACCCAGGGAGACAGTGGAGTCACCATCCCCGGAGATATTTAAAAGATGTGTAGCTGAGGTGTTGAGGGACACGGTTTAGTGTTGGCCTCGGCAGTGTGAAGTTAGTGGTTGAACTCAACAATCATAAAGGTCTTTTGCAACCAAAGCAATTCTGTGATTCTGCCACTGCCCTACCGACAGGGCAGCTCAGACCCTTTGGACGTGGTCACTTTCGTAGCTGTGAGGAGAACTTACATTCCAGTGCCACTGCTGTTTTACTGACCTCGTGAGAGAGACAATTTAGATCCACTTTATTTGGAGTGATTAATTTAAGTTTAATTAAGGGATGTCAACTCGGCGGAACGCTGTCACAGTATAATGATCTCCTGCTGTTGCATAAATGTCAAGTCAAAGCCGGGACTCCTTTCTGAAGCAGGAGGCATTTATCTTGTGACAGTGTTGTATTAAAATGACTTACTCCTGCTGCACCAAATGGTGGGTGTAAATTGTCTGGCGCTGGTGCAGCAGACTGGAAGGTGCCTGCTGTAGAGGCAGCTCTCCTGCAGCGTGGCAAAGGGGCTGGGCCATGGCACAGCAGCACCAGTGCTGCTCCTGCAGACGGCTTCACTGCCAGGAGTGAGAACGAGTTTCGTCGTAGTCATCCTCCACCCACCATTGCTGTCTCTAAGCAGGTGCTGCTCTGCCAATTGCTTGCTGGGCTAGGGCTGTTGGTACCCACAGAGAGGAGGCTGAGAAAACACTTTTATTTGGCCTAACCCTAATCTCTGTGCAGCCAGATGCTACTACTGCTGCTTTCCTCTGTAGTAGTCAGTTCTGACGCTAGTTTCTATTTGAGGGCAAAGTGTGTTTCTAGCTACTGGACTCTGTCTTTACGTTGTCAGTAAAGGATGGGGCTCAGCCATCTGATCAAGACCTGCTGCAGTCTGTTCTCAGCAGGTGCCACCTTGTCAGATCTCTCTCTAGTGCTGCTTCCAGATGGACCTGGAAACCCTGAAAAGCAACTTGGCATCAACTTGCCTTAATCTTGCCACCTCAAGTGCTTGTGCTCGTTTCAGACTCAATTCTGATGAAAGCTCACATGAGGGGGAAGAAGAGGTCTGAGGGAAGACCTTTCTGAGCTTCTTAGGTTTTACAGGTCTATAATTTCATCCTTCCTCTGAATAGTCAAAATCTGCACAGATGAAAACCAAAAAACCCCAGCAACCAACCAGCCAAAAACCTACCAATCCCCACATCAGCAGTATTACCTGTCTACAACGGTCTGGGGCTCTAGAAGAAGATTGCAGTGCAAACACTTACGTGATATGGGTTGTCTGGATTGAGAGTTTGGTCATTTTCTTGCCCCACTGGCCTGGTTTCATTAGTCTGGTGACCAAGCTCTTGAGTCAACTGAGCAGTGGGTGACCTGCGGTTTGCTTCTTCAGTAGCCGCTTCCCAATCTTCCTCATCAAAGTTGGATTCTGATTGACGTTTGTTTCTCATCATTTCCCGCCTTTGGTTACCTGAAGAAATAATCAGGAGATTATAATCTTATCTTCAGTATGTCCTTGTATTTATCCACAGGTTATCTAAGGATTCAGTGATTTATTTAACCTCCAAATAAAAGGGGAGAAAGTTTGGGGCAGAGTGAAAGACGAAACTGTGTTTTGGCAAATTTGTTGAGGATCCCCATGGGAGCTGCTTGTTTTCCTGTGTTGTATCTGCAGCCAAGTGTTGGGCCAAAGGGCAACGAGATTGCCTTTTTTTCCTTCCTTCATCCTCCTAATGAGGTAAAACAGGTGTGAGGTGATTTGTTGGGGTTTTTGGGACTCCCTTGTGGTCACTGATATTAAGTCAGCAGCAGTTGTCAGCACTAGCAAGACCAATCATATGCACCTCATTTTAAGTGCTTTTGTGATAGACTGGTGTCCTGCTCCCGAAGGCAGCTGGTGAACCTGGCAGATGCGGCTTCTGCACATGCAAGATCATGAGGAAGGTGGAAAAATGTGGCAGTTTGGATCCACGGGTGTTCTAAAATGTGGTAGTGTTTGGGATTTTTTTTTGTTTGGTTTGTTTTTTTTCACCTCTGACCTTTCCAGTGTTAACTGGACCAAGGAAGAGTAAATCTTTTCAAGCCTTCTCTTCCCAGGCCTTGGAGGAGAAGTCACCTGGAGAAGTTGCCATTTCCCTGGTGACTCCTGAACACCTTTGTTAAGCCTGGCTCTAGGTGACGGGAGTACTCGAGTCCTTGGGCTGCCCCCAGGACTTCATAAATTTCATCCACCAGTTGCCTAGTTAAAGCATCTCATCCTTCCTCTCCCCTGGAGAAGCAGAGTAGGAAACAGGACAAGCTATGATCCCAAATCAGGAGCTCAGTACTTTGCAACTGTTGTCCAGGTACAGTGTTCTGCTACCTGGTGACAGCTGCCTAAACATTTTGGGGGGTAGTTAAAGCTGTTGCCTTGTCCTTCTGCAGAAGGAGGCTGAGCTCTCTGCCATCTTGTAGTAAGTCACCCACACAGGTTGTATAAATTATCTGAGGAAATAGAATCATAGAATGGTAGGGGTTGGAAGGGACCTTTAGAGATCATCTAGTCCAACCCCCCTGCAGAAGTAAGTTCACCTAGATCAGGTTGCATAGAAACATGTCCAGGCAGGTCTTGGAGACGTCCAAGGAAGGAGCCTCCACACCCTCCCTGGGCAGTCTGTGCCAGGGCTCGCTCACCTGAACAGTAGAATAGTTTTTTCTTGTGTTTAAATGGAACTTTCTGTGTTCCAACTTCATCCCGTTACCCCTTGTCCTGTCACTAGATACAATAGAAAAAAGGGATGCCCAAACCTCCTGACACCCACCATTTAGATATTTGTAAATATTAATGAGATCTCCCCTCAGTCTACTCTTCTCCAGACTAAACAGCCCCAGTTCCTGCAGCCTTTCCTCATAAGGAAGATAAATAAATAATAATAAAATAGAAGGTGATAGAAAATAGAAGAATAATAAAATAGAAGTATGAAAAATGTCCAAAGTGTGGATAAAATCTCTTGGCACCAACCTATAAGGGCTTGGGAAAATGGGCTGGGCAAGGGAGGCAGGGACCCTGATTTCCCAGACGTGCGAATCTGAGTGGCAAACCTGCTTTGGGGAAGGCTTTTAGATGAAGGGAAGGATAACGTACTTTT
Organism: Urocolius indicus; assembly: GCA_013401255.1. Lineage (NCBI taxonomy): Eukaryota > Metazoa > Chordata > Aves > Coliiformes > Coliidae > Urocolius > Urocolius indicus. The sequence goes on from WBNH01008213.1 coordinate 6,793, forward strand.
TGAATCAAAGAAGTGTTACCTTTGGGATATGTTGGTCGCAGCCAGAAAATTGGAAGATCCTTGCAAAGCTCTAAAATTTTAGGGCTTAGGAAAGTGTTACGCTTGATAGGCTCATCTGCAGCCACCCAGATAAGGGAGTTTTCGTCAAATCTCACAGGCATGATTTCATCTTCCTGCAAATAGAAGAGCATAAATCCTTTGCTGCTCAGTGAACAGTCATGTGCCTGCTTGCTGTTAATTCTTGACCATCAAACTGCATAATCACCCGCTGCAGATAATACTGAGCATCCTTGTACTACATGAATGTGAACTGATCGTATCGAGCCAAAGCCTGAATAAAAGTTATGGCCATTGAAATGAATGGCAAAACTACAGTCAGCTTTGCAGGGGCTAAGATTTCACCCATCTCTCTCGGAAGGGTTCTGCTTCATGTGCAAGGACCAGATGTCAGAGACTTTTCAGCCCAAAGCACCATATTTTCAGGTGGCAGAAGGTGTGAAGATTGACCACCTTCAGCAAGGCAGCAATGAAACACACCAGCTGAAAACAAGACCCTGATCTTTTATCACACCCCCTTGTCGTTTGATGTACTCCCAAGATATAACCATATTTACAATGGGGGACCAGGTGAGGGCATGGAGAGGATTGTTCGGGAGTTTTAGAGAGGATTATATCTCGAGAACTGCTGTGCCTTCTGGTTTTAAGTCAATGCGATCGCTCTGATTAAAGGTCTCGTTTGGTAAATGCGATTCAATTGACCAGAAGCTTGAAGTGATAGTTAGAAGAGCCTGCCTTTTTGAAGTGTACCCTGAAGGTTTTTTGGTTCCTATCTTCAAAGTAATGCAGGAAAATGCCAGTGATTGATTCTTTAAAGTTGTTAGTTCAAAGTATTATTTTACATAAAATGTGTAAGTATTTTATAGCGACAGTGAAATATTAAAAGAAAAACAGCTTTGGAATCCTGGAAACCAGTCTGATCTCCAAGTTAAAATTCTAAATTGCTTCCATAAAAGTCATCCAAACTCGTTATGTAACTGACTAGATCAATTTATGCCGTCAAGTTGTTGTTCCTTTAGTGTGTTTATTGATTTCTTTTGTAGGTCTCCAGTCATTTAAGTTTGCCATCCAATCTGTCTAGCGAGAAACGCTCTTTATGTGTATTCTCCCACTTGAGCTTTAATCAGCATCAGAAATACCCAAATCTAGTTTTCAGAAATAAAAATATCCTTTGTTTCTGTTCGAGGCTGTGCTGACTCGTGAGTGGGCAGAGTTTGGGTACCCATAAAACCTGATTTGAATCAACCCCTTTTATAGGTGGCATTGATTATGGCACGTGTTGTAGGGAAATGGCATGTGCATAGCTCCTCCTGAATACATGCACATCGGAGAGAGAACTTGGGAAATAAATACTGCTTTGCCATTCCCATTGTATATCTGATTTGGAAAGTGAAGGGAAAGGTTAATATCCCCACAGTAACAACAAGTCAGCAGCTTGTTCCGCTCGTGGTGCATAGGGTTTGTTCCAGTGGTTGTGTAGGTAATGCTTCTGTGGAGAAGACGGGCAGAAAGCAGGATGAGGAAATAATAGGCTTACTGTAGCCAGGTAGAAGATTAGAAATAACTTTCTACTTTAGGATAAGTGTCTTCAGCACTGTCACTTTCCTTCTTACAAAGGGATGTAAAATGGAAACCTTGACTTCAGGCAAAACTACTAATGAAGTCAGGAAGCCCAGCCTCCCTTTAAAATAAGGCCAGGTGAAAAAGACATTAAGTCTCTGCCTGCAATTTGGGCAAGGGCTCTTCCCCATCAAGAGGAAAATCCCACTACCTTCAGAGAGCTTTGTAACATTACTGCTGTCTTGCTGATTTGTTTAGAAAGACCTTTTCCCCCTTTTTGTTTTAATGTAGATGCTCAGTAATCACAGCACTATTGCAGGTGGGTATGGCCTTAATGCTGCCTCTCTCCCAGCTAATTGTATCTGCTTTTGTTTTCTTGGGAGTGGAGAAAACCTAGGGAAAAGGGTTGAGGATCTCCAGTGCTCCACGCCCTCACTGGCATCCAGGCTCAGTCACACTCAAGTCACTGGAGCTGCTCCTGAGTGAGTGATGGGTTTGGGAGTCTGAGCTCTGGGAAATGTTGGGCTTTGCACACCTAAAGTGATAGACATTTTTACAAATGTGACGTGAAGAGAGGTTTTGGCAGTTTCTGGGTGAGAACTGCAGCTTCTGTGGGTGCTGTGATGCACATTCCAGGAAATTCAGTTAACACAGTGTCCTAAAATGAAGTTTGATGCCATCTAAGATGGCACATCATTAACATTTTTTGAGCTACTCTTTCTTCTAAGATAGCTAAATTTTTGCAGTAATGTTTTTCACAGCTCCCCTTTATTGACTACTTCAGAGGACTTGAGTGATGGAGTCCCCACTTCTGCTCGAGAGTGTTCATAGAAATCTCCCGGGATCTACCACAAACCCTCTTTGCATTGACTAAAGCAGCTGTGTCTTCCATGCTCTCCTTTGCAGTCTTGTGCACAGCCTGATTAACTCAGGCAGATGCTCTTGTCACTGAGGTCTCCTGTGGATCTGGTAGAAGCTGGTCTATGGCTTCCTCCACTCAGTAATCTGCAGCCTCTCACAGTGCCCCTTGGACACAGTGATACCTCTGACACCAGTCTTAATGTTCTTGCCTTTCAGAGACCCTTGCCCATCAACCCTCAACTATCCCACCCGACTCTCAACAACCCTACTGCTGTCCACGGTGCCTTTCAAATGTCATTTAAATTTCTATTCAAACACTGCTGTGAGACCTTCTCTATACAAAGATTTGTTTTTAGAACCCCATAAATCAGTTGCCGCTTACCAGCTGAGAGGAGAGACTCGCTTTAGTCATAGCATCGACTTCAGGGACGTGAGCTTTTGGCTGAGCTTTGATGTAACACTTTTCTCCTTCAGCAAAACGGATTCCAGTTATGCCCTGCAAAAGCAGAAGGCAGGGGGTTGTGTGTGGCCTTCCAGCTCCCCACCTCCTCCCCAAAAGAAACCGCTTGAGCTCTGCTAAAATTGTCACTGAATTTTCCAGTCTGAAAGTTCAATCTTATTTAAAACCAGACACACCAAAACACTCTTCCCTCGTCGTTTTAGCTCTACAATTTTGGTCAAACGGGCCTAGAAGTTTTTGCTTGGTTTCTGAAAGATTGGGGGTGTTTTATATAAGTGCTCCATGCCTACTGTAGTCACTTGGAGTGACTCTGGTAAGGAATTAGCTGACAGGATTTGAACTGTAACTTAGCACCTAACATAGGCAGCCTCAAAATTGTGTTGGTTGGTAGTGCTGATGCTTATGATACACATGTACAAAAACATGGGGGCAGCTTGGTCCAGTTTATACACATAGGATGTGAAAGCAAGGGTAAGCTTTTGATGGGAAATCTGGTGCAGAAATCTATGTGTGGGACCTCTTCATCTGGCCTAGGAGGGTGAAATGCAGTTATCTAAACCATGGGTGTCTAGTCTGAAGCAATGGTGTATCCTAGCAGTTGCAAAGGGTTGTAAGTCTCCTGGAAGTCCTGCATCATATTTATCAGCCCTGTGCCAGCACCTCAGGCATGGACATTTTGGCACAAGAACACAGTCTGTTGTTTTCTATGTTTCTGCTTTAGGTATTTGGATACCCTTAGCAAAGCTCTCCCATGTTATGATTTTAGATACCTCATTGTAGATGACACAACTTCTACATCTTTCATAAGGTTGCACAAGCTTCATTCAAGCACCTAAATACAATCACCTGATGCTATTTCAGGTATGCTGGTTTTGTGCCTAGCCTCTAACTGCCAGGGCAGGGGGACGTGGGTGCCGTCATGACACCTCTCACCTGCCTCATACAGGCATCATGGGTGCCTTGGGCATCTAGTGCAGCTTGAGATGGATGATTCCTGAGTCTTGTCCTGTGTGCCTGCACGTCCTGGACAGATGCCCATCAAAATGAAAAGCAGTGAGGGAGGGGATGGCGATGGGATGCAGGGAAAAGAAAGGATTTTATGGTGTACTGAGCATGCAGGGAGTATCCTCTTATTGCCAAATCCAAGTCTTCACAACCATTTGAGCAGTGCCAGTAAATCCAAAGCTGCAAATGTAAACAGTTGGCCGTTGGAAGCCCATCTCTTTGAGGTTTTTCTCCTTTATGTGCATCCTTGGCTCAGGATCCCCCTGGCAGCTTCCCCTTGCTCTCACCGAGTCTGTTCCTATCCCAGTCCTGCTGTAACGACAGTCAGGTGCCATCCCTGGGGGGTCCCAGTGGCTGACTGGTGCTGGGGGCTGATTGCTGACCAGGCTGTTGCCAGCAGTGGCTTACCAGCAGCACGCAGGGAGGCAAGATGTACTCAGCATTTCTCTAGTGGGCTGGTGTGCATTTGTGCAGGTGTGGAATGGAGAAGGCAAATTCAAAGAGCTGTTATGGGTGCTCTTGTTCAGCTGCTAATAATGTTGCTATGGTGATGTTGATGAGAGTTTCGTAAAGCTGAACAGAGGCTGTTGGAAAAATAAGGGTCCTGGTTCTCCTGACTTGGATCTCTTTGTAGTTGCTGAGAAGCCAAGGAGCTGGATTTCCTTGCCTTACTAGCTTCACCAAGGGGAAGGTGACAGCTCCAGAAGCTCTGGGTAACTCTTCCTAACAGCAGCATCTTTATTTTAAGTGCTGCTTTGACTTACAGAGGGCTTACCTCTGAATCTGAGTGTTTTGCACCTCGGAGCACTGATTTCAGGATCTGGATCCTATAAATAGGTTTCTGCAGCATCACGTCGACGTGCCTTTAAAAGCTCAGAGGTGGTACAACCCAGTGAACGACTGAACTGTTGAGCTCTGCTGAGATTCAGCACCTAATAGTCCAGGCTCTGTGCTGAGCTGCCACAGCCAAATTGCTGGAGTACCCAAATGTGTTTGCTGTCAGCCCAGTGGCCCAGCACTGTGTGTTTGGTGCCCAAATGCATGAGCTATGCTAGATGTCTCTGTCCTCTTCCCTGGGGATGAATCCATCCTTGACCTCAGGGCAGAGCAAGCTGCTCATGTCCAGTGCTGTGTGCTGGTCTCTCCTTGGTGTCTACTTGGATTTCTGTGTTCACCCTGTGCTCCTAAATGGTGTTATTTTAAGGAGGGGAAGGGTTTTCTTTTTCCAGTTCAAATCATATGAAATCGGGCAAGGGCTGTGTCACAGCCTGCCAGACATTCTAGCAAGACCTCAAGGGCACATGTAGCTCTGTTCAATGGTTTGAAAATGCATTGTGTTGCTTGCAGCCAAATGTGATGCAGCCTTACTTATCCTGCTTCCCAGAGTGGGATCTGGCATAGCCTATCCACAAAAGAACCTTGGGCTTTGTTTTGGAGGAAACTGCTTGTCTCACTGTGAGAGCAAGATGGGAGAGCAAGGATGTTTGTCTGGATAGTTGGGGGCTGGAACCTGAGACTGACTGGGGCAGAGAAGTTGGGGCAGGGAAGGGTATCTGCAGCACTGGAGGACAAAGAGGGTGATACTTACAATCTGAAAATCATGAACTTCAACAGCCTCTTCACTCCCACTTCCTGTTTTGAATGTCTCCAAGTTGTTTCTGGCATCTATTTCCATTGATCCATCTTGTACTTTTCCATTAATGCTCATAGTATAGTGAACATTGTACACCTGGAATTGATAAAAGAGCAGTAGCCCCCATCAGTAATTGCTTATTGCCTTCCTCCTACTCCAGGACATGGGTCAATCTGCCTGTCAGATCCCTATTCAGCTCCTAACTTCTATTTTCTGTAGGTATTTGGTAACCTTCCACCAACTAGCACCACACGTCGCCATCAGGGCAGTCTGGCAGTGGAGCAGGTTGCCCAGAAAGGTTGTGCAATCTCCATCCTTGGAAGTTTTCAAGTCCTGACTGGATAAAGCCCTGAGCAACTAAGCTCTGACCCCATAGCTGTCCCTGCTCTGAGCAGCAGGTAGGACTAAAGACCTTCTGAAGGCCATTCTAAATGTGAGGTGAGTCCACATCCAGGCTCATTCTGACTTAATAACCTCCTTCTAGGTCATATATTAGGAATTGCTTCTAAGCTGGCATGATTCTAAAAGCAGAGCAGGAGTGAACATCCTCCTCTGAAGGAGGCCAGCCTCTATTTGTCTCTTAGGATGTTCTGCTGAGGTGCAGGAAAACAGTTTCCTCTTGAATATAAACATGCTTCCCGGCTTGTAATGGATGTGAACTTTGTTTAAATTGGATGTGAAGTTGCATAGACTCGTATTTTCCTTGTCAGCACTTTTCCTCTTATCCTATTTTCAATGAGGAAAGCTGCAGTGTGGTTTGTATTTGCTGGAGGACCACAGTCTGGGGAGGGGTTTAAGTGATTCTCTCGTGCAGCTCTGCTAAAAGTGCTGCACAAGCAGGTTTTTTTCTGGTCTTAAAAAAAGCCTTACAGCATTTTAATGAAAAATTTACACTGACAGCTAGAGACAAATTTCTTCTTCTCTCACCTTCGCTCAGGAAAGTCTAAGGTGCTAAAGATTTATGGCTCCTCAGTTACACAGGTTCAGCCACATATTCTTCGCTGTCTGGGACTCCTGTCCGATGTGGTCCGTAAAACCAAACCAATGTACCAGCTAAGGGCTGAGCTAGAGCTGGGACTTTGTTACCCCTGTCAGTTACTGGAGAATTTAAAGATTAGAAATAATTCTTAAATGGCTTTGGGTTTTTTTTTTTAAAGTGAACAATGAATATGTCTTTTAAATGAATAACTTTTACAGTTGCTTCTTAAACCTTCACAAGCCAAGCGTACCTTTCCGAGTTTGAAGGCAGCTTGGAAAAAGAACTAAGCTTTCTCAGTGTCTTTACCTGGACATGGTCTTGGAAGCTTAATGGCAACTCTGTGGAAAAGAGAGTTTAGACGATGGGAGCAATAAAAAAAAGAGGAGAGACTTTGTCCTGTGCTCAGCCCTGCACCCACCCAGTCAGAGCTGAATGTGCTGTACTCCCTCCCTCTCTACCTACCCACCCGTCCAGGTCCCTCTGTGTTTTCAAAAGCCCACGTAAGCCAAAGGCTCTTGTAGCACATCCCGGAGGCCAGCAACATGTCCTGTCTTTTTGGCATGAAACCTTGTGCTTTCTCGCTTGGTCATCTGTGTTATTCCTACGTGCAGAGGTGTATCTCACTGGGGTGGATCTGCTCTGGCTGTGGGGATTCGCACAAGGCTCTCCTTGATGGGGACAGGGGCATGGCTGGAGGCAGTACGAAACTTGTTCCAAAGTAAATTCAAAGATGCTAACTGCACTCATGGAGCAAGCTGTGTTCATGTGTGCACCTTCATGTTTCAAATATGCTTTAAACCAAAACCTTAGGTAAACAGAAAAAAAAAAATAGAGCTAATATATAGACATATTCTAATGCTCTAAAATTTGGTTCTTTATCAGCTTCTCCATTTTGCTCTCTGCATACTGTTTGTTTTGTTTTTTATGTACCCCACAAAATTTAAATAATAACACTTATCATGTCTTTAAAAACTGTTCCACATCTGCTAACCATAAATGCCTGTGTGTACACACAGTTGTACAAACGACCAGAGTGAAAGAATGGTGCCTATTAATGGGTTAAATATAGCCTTACATAGCTGACGGTCCAGGTAGGATCTGGACCAAGAATGCAGATGATGTGAAGAAGGAATTTACACCTTTCAATGCCTTTTTTGTCCTGAGAGCTGGAGTTTGCCCAGGATGTGAATCCCTGGGGACTTATTGGGGTTTGAGTTTGCTGAGGATTTGCAAGCAGAGATCAATGTAGAGTCTGTGCTCTCAAAAATCTATCTCGTGTTCATTAATAAATGTGCTTCCACAAGGCTCCATCCAAACAGCCAGCAAAGATAATGCTTAGGGGATTGGTTTTTAGGTGTGTGTGCTTGGTTTTTTGGGGGGGCTGTTTTTCTTTTCTTTTTTTTTTTTAAAAAAAAAAAGCATGGAAAAAATAATAACGATCTACTTAAAGGCCTCTTTATCGACCTGGCAAGAAGTTTCCAGCCTGTGTCCCTCCTGACACGCTGCACCCTCCCCGCCTCGCTCCCTGCCAGGGTCGGTTTCCAGGCTGGGCGACTGCCGCGCTCACCTGCCGCTCCGTGGCTTTCCAGAAGTAGAAGGCACCGATGGCCCCGGCCAGGAGCAGGAGGGCTCCGGCGATCAGCACCGCGGCTCCTGCCTTCAGCAGCCGGCCCGGCCCGGGGGCCACCGCCGCGTACGCCTGCGGAGAGCGGAGTTGGGTGAGGGGCCGAGACTGGGACGCCCCGGCCTCAGCCACCTCCGCCCCGGGACCCCCTTTCGGACCCCGACCCGATTTGTACCCGACCCGTCCCATCCGTCCCGTCTTGACCCTGCACGATCCTGACTGGCCCCGACCCATCCCGGACTGACCTGATGATGATCCGCTCTGTGCTGATCCGATCCGTCCCATCCCACCCCGACCTGACCCGACCCATTCCATTCTATTCCATGTCAGCTCGACCCGACCCGTCCCATCCCATATCAACTCGACCCGACCCGACTCGACCCATCCCATCCCGATCTGACTCGACCCATCCCATTCCATATCAACTCACTCGACCCGACCCGACCCATCTCGGTTCGACCCGAGGACGATCCGTTCAGTGCTGATCCGATCCGCCCTATCTCATCCCGACCCGACCTGTTCGGTCTCGCTCCGTCCCGACCCGTCCCGTGCGGTCCCTCCCGGTGCCGCCCGGCAGCACTCACGGGGGGCAGGCACTGCTCCACATCGTCGGGCCCCACTCGGGCGATGGGCACCTTCTCGGAGCCCTCTGCCATGGCTGCCGCGGGACGGAGAGCTGCCCTGGGCTCCACCACCCCTCCTCCCGGCCCCGCTCGCAGCCCCGGCCCCGGCCCCGGCCCCGGCGGGGGCAGCACCGCCCCGACCCGGCCCGGCCCCGGCAGGGGCGGTGATGGGCAGCACCGCCCCCCTCCCCGGGCACAATGAGCCCCTTCAGCTGCTCAGCGGCCGTTGGAGCTCACTGGGGCTGTGACCCTCGGTCCGTGACCTTCCATCCCAATTCAGCTGCCCCCCTCGGCTCTGGGGCTTGTCTTTAGCTTTGGAGATGGGGGAGGCAGGAGGGTGTAGGGGATACAACCTCCCCCCCCACTCCTCCTGCACCATGTCATTGCAGAGAGGAGAGTTGCCCCGTCAGACAGACAGCCGTTGTGTGCATCTCTGTTTACATTTCTTTTCTCCTCTCTTCTCTGCTTTTCTCGTGTGGCAGGTCTGTGTCTCCTTGCTCAGTTGTCGCACGCTACCGATGTGGCCCTCCATCTTAAACCTCCTGGGATGCTGGCAGCAGAGGCCAGCGATGAGCCCGTCTCACTGAGGCTCATCCCACCTCTGTGTGACCTCAAGAGGCAGGGTTGGCTCCTGCATTTCCTCCACTTGCCTCTCCTCTGCATCCCACTCCAGAACTGCAAAAATCTTCCTTGTTTTTCAGAGAAAACTCAGGCCCCGCTGATGGCCTTGCATCCAGGTGCTTGGATCCTTAGAAACACGATCACCATTTTCCTTCCCTTCAGCCCAAATTTATCCTTCCCATTGATTATTCTTGTTAACAATCAGACCTTAAATTAAAAAAAAAAAAACAAACCTAACTGGCATAATTGCCACCAAAAATAAACACAATCACAGCTCGTTAAATCAAGAGCGAAGCCTACCGTGCAACTTCCTAAACTAGGGCACATTCCAGCCCACTCTTTGGATGACATACTGTTGTAGGTTGGGGCTAATAATAAGATTATGATCCTCTTCATTAGCAAGTATTTTGTTACACCAAAAATCTCATGAATGGATATGTCTGTCTTGGCAAAAATGTGAGAATCCCAGCCTTTGATCTCAAACCTCCGTTTAGCGTCGCTGCTTTAAAAAGACAGATTTATTTTAAGGCTCCTATGCCTGTCTCCCATAAGAAAACGTGCTAGGGAGGGGTTTGGATCACTTGAGCTGCTTCCCTGTGGCTGAGGTGGGGGAGAAGCCGCCCCTGACACCCATCTGAGCACTCAACAACTCCCTGGGATGTGAATGGAAGGATGGGGGGAGGCTGTGACATCTCATCTAGAGAAAGGGCAGTCGAGGGCTTGGTGTTGAAGAGGAGTCTCAGCAAAGACACTGTTGGTGCAAGAATCACAGAATCTTAAGGGTTAGAAGGGATCTTGAAAGATCATCTAGTTCAACCTCCTGCCAACGCAGGACCACCTAGAGTAGGTCACACAGGAACTGATCCAGGTGGGTTTTGAGAAGGCTGTTGGGACCTGGGGCTGTTTAGCCTAGAAAAGTAAAGATTAAGGGGGGACCTCATCAACACAAGTACTTGGAGGATGGGGCAACATTTTTTTTTTCTGTGGTGTTGAGTGACAGGACAAGGGTTGATAGGCATAAACTGGAATACAGAAAGTTCCACTTAAGGGAAAACTTCTTTCCTGTGAGGGTGAGGGAGCCCTGGCACAGGCTGCCCAAGGAGGGTGTGGAGTCTCCTGCTCTGGAGGTTTTCAAACCCACCTGGATGTGTTCCTGTGTGACCTGATTGAGGTGAACCTGCTTAAGCAGGGGGTTGGTCTGGGTGATCTCTAGAGGTCTCTTCCAACCCTGACCATCCTATGATTCCACGATAAGAAAGAATCGGTGTAATTAATACACTCATGCTGGATATTCCCTCCTGGTGCCATGCAGCGAAGTGCACTATCACCCCTGAGAACACAGAGGATGGTGTCAGGAGGCTCGTCCTTGCCCTGCTAATAGGCTGTGGTGACCCTGGCAGGTTTTGGCTTGTGCAGCCTCCTGCCACCCCAGGCAATGGTGCCAGCCACGAGCCAGTCTGGAGGGCCGGATGCCTGGCTGCCTGTCCTGTCCTTGGCATGCTGAGGTGTGAGGCAGGCTCTGCTCTCCTGGGGAGGTGTGGGTGGGAGACCAGTCCTTTGGGAGTGAACCATTCTGCCCAAACCCTAGGAGAGAAGCTGTGCAGCATTTCCACCTCAAATCAAGGTGCAAATCCCCAGAGTAATCCTCCAAACATATTTTTCTCATGCAAGGACCAATCCCACCTCAGAGCATCGCTGCCTGTTCTTCTTTTGTTCCACAGGCAGAGGAAGAGCAGCATGAAATTTCAAGCAGACAGAAGAGAAACAAATGCTCCTGTTATATGGTTGGCAGCTTACCACCTCTAGTTAACCCCTCTGCTCACGCTTTGCCTTTTGTGTGGGCGCATATTTGTTTTCCTTGGAGGATATGAGGAGTGCATCTTTTGCCATGTGATTGATTAGGTGACAAGCGAGAGAAACAGGATTCTAAGGGTTTGGTGCTCTTTTTTTTTTTTCCAGCCAGATGCAAATCTGTGCAAACAGCTCAGCATTCAGCAGCTCCAGACACTTGCTGCAGAGTGCAAAGTTGAGTGCAACAGACAGTGTTTGCAGGGTTTAGGACAAAAAAAAAAACGTGACTTGCCTTTCACCAGCTGAATTCTTCATTTGCAATAAAGGTGGCGATGATACTAGTGTCTGAGTTGGGTCTCCTGTCTAAATAACACGTGTGTGCTCAGCTGGATTAAGCCAACTTCTGAGGCTGGAAATCATAATAACAGTCTTTTACAGGACAGCCTTTCTGGTCATCTAATACTATTATCCTCTGGGCTGAAAAGCATTCCAGAGTACTTGGGAGTGCCACGATGAATATGAGGTTGCTTAGCTGATAGTACTGGCTTGTCTCAAGCAAGCACATTTTCTCATTACTTTTCAGTTTTAAGGAATAGTTTAGAAGCAGAAATGAAGATATTAAAAATGAGAAGGATTTGGTGATGCTATGTGCCTTCCCCTAAGTCTCTTGTGGTATCTTATGCATTTCATTTTCATTTTCTAAGTGTTCCAAATAGTTATTTGAACTCCGTTATGGCCTGAATAGAAATTTGTGAGGGCTACTGACACCAGGCACCTGATTAATTGCTCTGACTTTGCATGGTTTTACACCACCAAAACACTATGCTGATTCAGGCCCAGTTTACTTGATGTCTCTTCAAAATAACCAAAGTCCTTTAGGGAAAGAAGTCCTACAGAAAATGCAAATCTGGGCTTTGGTATTGTAGTGGGTTGACCCTGGCTGGATGCCCACTCAAGCTGCTTTATGACACTCCTCCTTAACTGGGCAGGGGAGAGAAAATGCAATGAAAGATAATGCAGTGAAGACAGGGAGAGATCACTAATTACTGTCATGGGCAAAACAAACTCGACCAGGGGAAATTAGTTTATGACCAATCAAGTCAGAATAGGATGAGCAGAAATGAAACCAAACCTGAGAAACACCTTCCGCCCACCCTTTGCTTCTTCCTGGGTTTAACTTCACTCCCAATTTTCTCTACTTCCTCCTCCAAAGTAGTGCAGGGGGAATGGGGGCTGTGGTCAGTTCATCATGGATTGTCTCTGCTGCACCTTCCTCCTTAGGGTGAGGACTCCTCACACTCTTCTGCTCCAGTGTCTCCCATGGACACAGTCCTCCATGAACCTCTACATTGTGAGTCTTTCTCACAGGCTATGCTTCTTTGTGAAGGGTCCCTTCCACAGGGTGCAATCCTTCAGGAACAGACTGTTCCAGTGTGGGTCTCTCAAGGGGTCACAAGTTGTGTCAGGAAACCCAATCCAGCACAGGTTCCTAGGTCCTGCCAGGAACTTGCTCCAGTGTGGGCTTCCCACAGGGACCACAGCCTCCTTTGGGCATCCACCTGCTCCAGCGTGGGGTCCTCTCCAGGCTGTAGGTGGATCTTTGCTCCCTTGTGGCCTCCACGGCTGCAGGGGCAGGACCTCACCATGGGCTGCACCATGGGCTGCAGGAGAACCTCTGCTCCTCCTCCCCCTTCTTCCTCACTGACTTTGGTATCTGCAGAGTTGATTCTCTCAGATATTCTCACTGCTTTCTCATGGATGCTGTTTCGATGCATTTTTTTTTTCCTCTTGCTTATTTAAGCAGGATGAAAACCACAGAGGTGTTTCCACTACTGCTGATGGCCTCAACCTTGGCCAGTGGTGTGTCCATCTTGGAGCCAACTGGCAATGCCTCTATGGGACAAAGGGAAGTTTCTGGCATTTTCTCACAGAAGCCACCCCTGTGATCCTCTCCCATTACCAAAACCTTGCCATGGAAACTGAATACAGAGCTTAACCTGTGACAGCCTGAAGATTTTGAGAAACTAAGGACTCTGGCTGATGTTGAGACTAAGGGATGAAAACCCACACGTGTATGCCATCACCACAGGTCTCATCTCCGCGGTGGCCCTCGACACTGTGGTACCCCTGGACATCATGTTGCCCCTGGGATGCTTTACTTTTCCTCCCCTTTCCCCAAGTCTGTGCTGACACTATCCTCCCTTCTTTGACATAGGAACTTTCAAACACCAAACCCATATGTTTTCCTGGCAGGCTATGACATTCTCCCTGGAAAGCCTTGCAATGTCTCCTGCTCTGATGCCAATCTCTGGAGAAATGGTTATCCCTGTTTGCTCTGCTTGGGGTACACGCTCATTGAGACAGCAGGACAGAGCTGAGTTGGCCCCACTTTCAAGGATGGCCAGAAATGTGCTGTATGCAGGACCTCACTCACCCCAAATCCTTGCTCTCCTCTCCTGTGGTCAGATGAGGACATATGGCCCATCATGATTTGCTCCTCTTCACCCCAGGACGTTAAAAGCTGGTTTGTTTTTCCCCAGGGCTGAATCCCATCTATCCATATGTCTCCATCTTATTCTTCTTAATTTAGCTAGTGGCTGTGCCTTCTGTTTTCCTTGAAGTAAAAGAATAAAATAGAATAACTAGCTGTCATTACATGCCTTCATTCCTACTTTTAACGATGTGGCCTCTTTTGTAGCTATTCTGTGTAAATTGCTCATAGGCTACTTTCTTTCTTAACCTCCAACCACAGCTTTGTGCTTTGGAGGTAGTTATTACCTTAAACAACTTGGTAGCATCAATCTGTTTCTTTCCCAGAGGCTTCTTTACACTTTGATGAGAAATCTGTTAAGTTTCTTTTTTGCTTTGTAGCAACAGCACTGCCTGGCCTTTGTTTTTTTCCCCCCTCATCCGAAAGCACCCATGAATCAACTATATTTCTCTTTTTCGATCTGTGCACTGTTCTTCAAATAACTTCATGACCTGACTTTAGAGAATATTTCCAACGAGATTGTCCCTGAGGTGCCTGCAGCACCAGAATGTTTTCCACAAATCCAATCTCTTGAAACATGTGTTTTGCTCACCCTTCTGACAACACTTTAAACCTCTTTTTTGTTGTTGCTTTCATTATCTTTGTGAGACATTTGCACGGGTTGATGCCAGCAAGTTTAATCCTTATTCACCTATGCTCTGTTCTTCCATTTAGCTTCTTATATCAGGCTTTCTTTGATCCAACCTATAATACCTCTTCCCCTGGATTCAGATTCCTACTTTAAAGAGATAAATTCTCCAAAAGAAAACTCCTCCCTCACATCAAATTTAAGAAACTAAACCTGTGAAAGAACCCATAAACAAACATGTCTTCTGCTAAATTTAGTACTGGCTGATTTTTTGTTGTTGTTGCTTTGTATTCCTTTTCTTGACAGAAATGACCACGAGGACCATGACATATCCATTGAGGTGGTCCAGGACCTCCTTGTTTTGCTGCCGAAGGCTGCAAGAGCTGGGTTCTCTCTGAGGACCTCTGTGCTCAGTGTAGGACATGGTGGAGAAAATAGCACAGTTCTCACTGGAAAACCCATCAGACAGTGTCATGGCTCAAGTGGAGCCATGGACCGCTTGGATAAATGTTTCCTTGAGAGATAAAAGGTAGGGTACAGAGAAACCACATGCAGTCATGATTTCTAGGCATTCCCAATCCTCTCTCCATGGCTTTCCTTGCAAAACGAAGCTCTAGTAACAACAACAATTGTAACTTTGGCCTGGGTAGGACCCAGTCTCCTTTTCCAAATATTTGATTTGACAAGCCTGGAGCAGCGGGGTCCTCGTGTG
Organism: Urocolius indicus; assembly: GCA_013401255.1. Taxonomy (NCBI): domain Eukaryota; kingdom Metazoa; phylum Chordata; class Aves; order Coliiformes; family Coliidae; genus Urocolius; species Urocolius indicus. Next base: position 21,838 of record WBNH01008213.1, read on the forward strand.
TATCTGGTGTGGACAGCTGAGGGGAGAAAATGCTTGAAAAATGGCATGGATAAAGCTGGGAACCTTTCACCTTGGACAGCCTGGAAGAGCGAGGAATGGAAGGAAGGACGGCAGCTCGTGAACCTGGAGAGCTGGTGGAGATGGAGAAGGGATTGTGAGCTCCTGGGAAGAGCCTGGCTGCCATGGGGCTCACAGTCATTGCTGCCCCCAGTGCAACCCTGTTTCTTAGGGCTTGCCCCATGGTGCCATGAGCAGCCGTTTCCCTGGTATTCCCTAATCCCAAAAGGAAGAACTGTCATATAATATAAACTATACATGTTATAGCCTGACTCTCTGGCCTGTACACAGCCTGGGGGAGAGGAGCTGGAAAACACCACTGCGGGAAACCAGACTAATTGGAGAGGGCGTGGCAGTGGCCTTTATCTGCCAGTTTGTCATCTATGGAGTCCTGTGAGTGCAGGGGTGAAGTGCAGCCTCACTGATGGGCTGGGGGGGAAGTTGGGAAAGGGCGAGGATTTCCTTGCTTCTTACCACAAGGCTTTCTCCTTGCTGAGCTTGCTGCCTCAAGCCACTCGCCTGTCCTAACACAATCTGCCAGGGGTAGTAAGGACTTGTCTCTGGGCAGTTGTGGGGCTGTTTGAAGGGAAGAAGAAGAGTTAACTTTGAGAGAGACACAGAAATGCTCTGCAGTATTACTCTAGGTGCAGAGAACTGCCTTGCAGCTGCTCTGCCTCCCTCTCTTTGAAAGTACCCACTAGATATGGCCTTGGTGGTCCAGAGAAGATGCTCAAGGTAGCTGATTTCCTTGCCTCTGTCCACAGAAAGGCAAACTTGTCACTGGTCACAATCACACACAATTCACTCTTCCTGCAAAAAAGGTTGTCTGCAGCTGCCCCAGAGCCTCTTGTTGCCGTAAGGAATGACACCTGGCCAAGACCAGCCAGCAACTCTGTGGAAGCAATGTCGTCTATGCAAGCTTGACTTGATGAAAAGAGCTTTGTTCCCCCACTGCCTGTGCCTGTTGGCACTGAAGAAACCTGTACTCCAGCTGTGGCAATATTGGCTTTAAAGATGGAGGTGACTGGCACAGCCTTGGCTCTGTGGTCACGGCGCAGCTGGGTGGTCCCTCATGCGATGAATTAGTTAATGTGTGAGGAGGTTGGTAGAAGGCATAAAGCAGCGAGCATTTCTCTTGCCTGCTGAGGATAATGCGTTTTAAAGATCAACTTGGGTTTGCCTGCAATGCGATTTGTTTAATTATTTAAAGCCTGTTAGCATATTTTCCTCAAGGGATAGAAAATCCTCAGTGAAGGGATCTTTACACCAGGACAGAGATCTCTGTTGTATGCTGAAGGTCCAGACTCTTGTCCAGCCACCCGCACCCATCCCAGCATGTTGCACAGCAGAAACATCCTGCAAATACCCACCTTCCCAACTCCAGAACATGCCTCATGCCAGCCTCTTCTCCAGACCTACAAGTCCCCAGTCACTAAAGGGTATTTTGTAGGGCAGTGCAGAACCTCCCTGGAAGGTACTTTGTCTGGATAATGCTTTTTAAGGCCCTTCTCCTCCCCAGCCCTTTCCCAGCTTGTGCTTTTTTGGTTATGTCTGCTTGGTGCATCATGGGATAATGTCAAGATATCCAGAGAAATACATTTGGGACTCTTGTTGATGGCCAAGGAAGAACTTTCTGGTTCAGGAGTCTCATCTCCACAGAACTGCTCAGTGGAGGATGGTATGATGAGGTGCAGAGAAGGTGTGGGAGCAAATGGCCCTACCACATGACTGGACCGACAAGATCATACAATCATAGAATGGCAGGGTTGGAAGGAACCTTTAGAGATCGTCTAGTCCAACCCCCCTGTAGAAGCAGGTCCACCTGGTTCAGGTGGCATAGGAACATGTCCAGGTGGGTCCTGAAGACCTGCAAGGAAGGAGACTCCACACTCTCCGTGGGCAGTCTGTGCCAGGNGGACACCAAGACAGAGTAGAGGGGGAGCAGAACCTCCCTCCATTTACTGGCCACATTCTTCTTGATGCATCCCAGGATGCCATTGATCTCAAGTGCATTTGCTCTGCCTGAAAACAGTTTCTTCCTCCATTTTGCTAAGCCTGTGTGACAAACAGCATGTTTAAGGTCGATTCCACACCACTGAAACTGCAAGGAATGGTGCCTCTCCCTTCTCTGCAACCCCATAACGAGCCAGCTTGGCAGCTCTGGCTCCTTTATGCCACCTCTGAGTCCAGCCTCCAACCTTCTATTAGATTGGTAAAAAAGCTTTTGATCTCAACTTTGAGAGAAATCACCTTTCTTTTTTGGAGGTTGTCAAGACCCACCTGGATGTGTTCCTGTGTGACCTGGTCTGGGTGGACCTGTTTGAGCAAGGCAGTTGGACTGGATGATCTCTAAAGGTCCTTTCCAACCCCTACCATTCTGTGATTCTATTATTCATGTGAGTGGACATGTGTGAGATGTTGGACAGGGTCAGATGGCTGAGGCAGGACTGCCCTTCAGCAAACTCATTGTACCTAGCAGCAAACAAGCTGTAGCAGACACGAGATACTCCTTCTGTCTCCTTCTGTTAAGTTGAGCAATGGGTGCTAACAGAGGTGCTGGCAGCTGCAGCCATTCCAGCTGTTGGACAGGTTGGAAATGTTTTGGACTTGATGTGAGACAGCACTAGGGCTTTCCTTTCCCTTTCACGGGCTCACGCTGGTTTCTCTGTGAGGAGCCTTCCTGGAGAGGGGATGGGTTGTGTGCTGTCACACAGATCAGAGATTGAGAGATATTAGGACTGCATCCCCATCCTAACAGACACGTGCTACTCAAGTTTACCCAGCACTGCTCGGTGCTGTGGGTCCCGATGTACCTGTGTACTCGTGCTGGCATCATGTTGCCTTCTCTATGCTGGTGTCTGCAGCACCTCTTTCTATTTTTTTCTCACTGCAGCACAAATCTCAGGAACACTCAGATTTGCTCTGACATTGTAATGGGGCACCCCAGAGACTGTCGCTGCTTACACTGGCAAGGCCTGATGCCCTCATGGCATTTGAGCTGGGTCACTGCAGATTCAAACTGTTGTTGATTTTTATTTTGTGTTTACCCATGAAACTGAGACTCAGGGTTCAGCTAGGGCACGGTGGCTGGTTTCCACAGGGTACACCCTTCGGCCACTTTTACAGCTGACTTGGCCGAGGTGCAAAGAGGTCGAGAGCCTTGAGTGAAACAGGCTAAACAGGCAGCTCATTAAGGACTGAACTCCAGCCCCGTGTTCCCAGCCCTCTGCTCTAATCACTAGGAAAGATGTGGGAGAGCCTCATGGGGCTGTTGCTGATGAAAGAAGAGTCAACAGCTTTATTTTGCAGCTTTATTAGCAAAATGAAGTAAAGCCAACGTGCACGGCTCTATTATCGAGCCAGTAATCTCTCGCGTGCTTACACCCAGAGCTTCCCAGCCGTTTAACTAGGAGGCTGAACAATAAAATATGCGGGGTCTGAAATGGCTAAAGCAGAGGCAAGGCAGGAGGTAAGCTGTCTAATTGGAGGAGTTGCAGCGGGAATCTCACCCCAGGGGTCTGTCCCTTGGGATTAACAGTTTGCTGACATCTGGGTTGCGTGGCACTGCTGTCTCGCCCTGGGTCCCACCAGGGCTGATGGCAGAGAGCCAGGGAATAAATAAATAAATAAATAAGTAGATGAGCCCTCAAACTCTTACATTGGGAAAGATGAAGATTTTTCTGCCGTCAACGCAGAGGCCTTTGGGAGAAAGAAACTGGCAGCTTCTACCCAGAGAAGTATGGTTGTGACTTCCCTTGGCTTGTAGAATCTCAGAAGAAAAAAGTGGGGACAGGGAAATACAGTCTCTTCTTTTGCTGCTGCCAGGATTGTCCCAATAAAGAGATGCCACATTGTCTTGTCCAATCCAATTCTAAAGGCCCGAGGTCTTACATTAACTACTCAGGCCGGCGCTGTAGTGGCGAGTGCACAGCCTGCCACACATCGCACCCTCTCCTGTTTTGGCAAAGCAGTCCCAGGTCTGTCTCTGCTCAAGCACACGCTTATTTTTGCAGCATGCCAGAGTCTCAGGGGAGGACTCCTGCCAGCTGCAGGTAATACTGAGCCCTTGGCCACTAAGAAGGACAGATAGACTCATTTTCCCTAAATAAGGTGCCTGAACTAGTTAAGAGAAAGAAGCAGCAGTAAAGAAGTCAGAGGAATCTCCATTTGGAGACCAATATTTCTTTCCTTCGCCCCGTGAACTGGACACGGCTGGCTTCTAGTTCAGTTGCAGACCTCTGGAGGCCACCAGATAGATAGGTGAGGTGTGTCCCACTATCACTCAGTTGTCATGAATTTGCCATTGCCTCTCCTTCTGGCAGTCCATCAAGATGAAACCAAGTCACCACCCCAGCCCCTTTTGCCCTGCTTCCTCTTTCCCCTGTGATCCCATTGGAGCCATTTACTGATGCAGATGAAAAACAGGAGAAGTAAAAAGAAAAAAATAAAGCATCCAAACATGCTAGAGCTGAGGAAACAAATTGGACACACAGGCTGAGGACACCCTGGGAGGGACACCATGCCAGCTCAGCTGCTCCCCAGCAATGTGTGGAGAGCCTCACAGGGGCTTAGAGCCTGCTGTAAATCGAACTAAAATGCTCAGCCTGGTTTGAAATCCACCCACAGCCTTACTTTTTGCAAACTCGGGAAGAAAATGGCAAATTAATCCTTTACTTAAAAGGATGAGTCGGTTCCCTGTCACTCTCTGCTCAGCTCAGGATATGATAGTTCCTGCTGCATAAATACAGATTGTTTCTTTTTACAACTTCCCTTTCATCAAACTGCTAGGAAGGCCTGGAGGTTCTTAAAAAATGTGAAAGAAACTTGCTTCCCAATTAAGGTCGATCTCTTTTATCAGAGTCTTTGCATATAAACCTCACTTTTCAGAAGGATTTCTATAAACTCCATCCCCAGCTCTGACAAATTGGGAGATGCCCAAATCTCTGAAGGAGCCAGAGAAGCGGCTGACTTCTTCCCTGGCTTGCAGCACAAAGCAGGGATCTGATCTGTCATGATGACTGAGAACATGTCACAACAATCTGTTTGCGTTCTTCAGGAAAGAAAAACATCTTTCTCTCCCCGAGCTGTAAGCTAATTTGGAGATTTTGCAAGCTGACATGCAACCTGATTAAAATGACCTCAGGCCAACAATTCTTCTTAGGCAACTTGACAATTAAAGTCTAGACCTATCTCTAGCCCAGGGTTTTGCCTTATTTTTTTTTTTTTCTTTATTTCAAATCCCTTTTAGGGTGGAAAGAGTTCTGTGTTTTTATTTTTGAATCTACATATTTGGAATTTTTCTTTTACACTTTGCTTCTACTGTAGCAGAATGTGCTAAGGGGATCTGTGTTTTTTCACGTTTTGAGCAGATGAAACTCATGCAACAGAAGCCCCAGTTTCTTGCCCGCTGGAAAAAAAAATATACTGAATATCCGAGAAAATAATACATGAATAAACTCAAGAGCTCCAAGAAATACCCAAGGCACTTCGTGGCCTACATAAAGCTGCCCTCGGAGGTAAAAGTGGTTGTGCCCTCAATTTGCCAAAGTCAGAGGATATTTTTGTAATGGCCATCGTACTACTACTTACATCACTTTTTGGCTTTTCGTGATTAGTTAAGCGGTGAGATCAGTTTATTAATCAGCTGAGTTTTTGTGAACACAATAATCTGTCAAGCAGCAAGCAATGAAAAAGAAATGGGTGCCTTCTGGCGGGACATTTGTCAGACCCTGAGCAACCCCTGAGTTTCATTCAGCGCTTTGAGAAGACTTGGTAATTTGTCCATGAATGTTTTCATCCCTGGTTCTTTAAACAATTGCCATCACTGCCATTTGTCTGAGGTAAATCCAGGAGAGAGTTCTATTCTCCTTTGTTGATTTGGCTCAGCCTGGACCATCATCTGGTTTCTAGCTTGTCAGCTGGCTAAACTGATTGACAACTTGTGTTTTGCTAATGCAGTTCACAGTCTAATGAGATCCCCTAAAGGGTGTTATTTAATAATTCAAATTATAGACTCTTGAATTACGTACTGAACTGCAGTGACTTCCAGACTAACTTCTCAGTGTAACCGAAATACTCTGCACAGCTATGGTTGGTTGACGTTTGTTTCAGGAAGTTGGGGCATCCCTTTTTTCAATGGTAGCTAGCAACAGAACAAGGGGTAATGGGATGAAGCTGGAATACAAAAAGTTCAATTTAAACATAAGAAAAATCTATTTCACTGTTCAGGTGAGGGAGCCCTGGCACAGGCTGCCCAGGGAGGGTGTGGAGTCTCTTTCCTTGGAGATCTTCAAGAGTCACCTGGACACGTTCCTGTGTGACCTAATCTAGGTTGACCTGCTTCTGCAGGGAGTTTGGATGAGATGATCTCTAAAGGTCCCTTCCAACCTTACCATTCTATGATCTACAAACCAGGGTGGGAGCTTTCCTGGATGTGAGAGTGAGATGGTGGCAGGGTATGCCAGTGGCTTTTATGCTGGGGACCCACCATGGGTCCTTTCATGCCTATCCCCAGCCCAGGTAGCTCATCACGTGGGCTTTTCTGATTACATGACCCTGCCTTGGCTTTACAACTTGCAAGACCTTTCCTCTCCACTTTGAGAGGAATTTGCCTCCTGGTCTGTTTCTTTTGCTCCAACTCAAAGGCTGGAAATTTCCCCAGAAGAGGCGCAGGAGATATCTCCTCGGGACATAAACTCAGGGAAAGTAGGATGGAGGCTGACTCCCAGTCAGATTGAGCATCCCTTCCTGCCCTTCCCCTGCCTCCAGGGAGCCCCTGGCCTGCTGCATCATGCACTGCTGTCTCCATCTCTCAAGGGACCTCATATCCCAGTCCTGGTCCTGGGTGGGAGCTGATGGAACTCACTCAGCTGGCATCCCTTTGGGGAATAATATTGTCTTTGGTGAATTTACACCAAGCGGGGAAGGATACCCTCTCTGCCCCAGCTTACCCCCTGGACCCTGGCAATGAGGAGCTTTTTGGAAATTAGCAGCTGAACTTTGCTGTAGTGGGTGTAAAGCAGCCGCTGATTTCATGTCACCAGTGATCAGGCTGGAGACGCCATGGAAATGGGAGGATGCATTCACCAGAGAGCTCCTAAACCTTTGCAAGACATCATGATTTTATCATAACCCCCTCAATCTCTGCTTTCACAGTGGAGGATGCTGGAATCTCCTGGATCCCCTTTTCACTTCTTCGGGCTGTTTTCCCGGTGCCCCCCCGCCCCCGCCAGTGGCTGCAGGCAGGGTCGGACGCCGGACTCGCACCCGGATCCGCACCCGCACCCTGACCCAGACCCGCACCCCCATCTAGCGGCGGCCCAGCCTGAGCCGGCGGCAGCCGCCGGGGATCATCCGGTCATAGCATCCTTTGGGTTGGAAAAGAGCTTTAGGATCATGGTATTTGACCCTAAACTCAGCACTGCCATGTCCATCTCTAAACCATGTCCCTCAGCACCTCAGCTACAGGGCTTTTAATTATCTCCAGGGAGGATAATTCCACCACCTCCCTGGGCAGCCTGTGCCAGTGTCTAACAACCCTCTCAGGGAAAAATTTTTTACTAATCACCAAAGTAAGCCTCCTCTGGTGCAACTTGAGGCTGTTTTCTCTCATTCTATCATGTGTTACTTGAGAGAAGAGATTGACCCCCACCTCACTGCAACCTCCTTTCAGGTAGTTGTAGAAAGTGATCACGTCTCTGCACAGCCTCCTCTTCTCCAGGCTGAATAACCACAGCTCCCTCAGATACTCCTTGACAGACTTGTTCTCCAGACCCTATACCAGCGTTATTGCCCATCTCTGGACATGCTCCAGCACCACAATATCCCCCTTGTAGTGGGGAGCTCAAACCTGAACACGATATATGGGGATTCCACCAGCAGTGTGGCTCCGCAAGGTCTTTGCCCCCCTATCAGTAGCCACATCCATCCCCCTTCCCCAGCTGGGATGTATCAGAGGGCTGATTTAAAAGAATGCAAGCTCTGACTGGACGGACCCCTTCAGAAAGACCCCCCCCTCTCCACCCCAGTGGTGGATAGGGTTGGGGTAAATCCTCTTGGGGACCAAACACGCTTTGGATTAGTGGCTGTGTTTTGATTGATTTGTGTGTGAGTGCCTGGTGGCAAACAGGGTGAAGCTTTGCCGCAGAGCTGGCACCAGCTGCGGGCTCCAGCACAGCTACCGGTGGAGGCAGAGTCCTTCACTATCTCCTCTATCATCATTGCTTCCAGTCCAATTTTGTTCACGCCTTACATTTTTGATTGTCTTGGATTAAGCATTACCAGAGGAAATAATACTAATAGCCTTTCGCGGTGAAAAAAAAAATCTTCTTCTAAAGGCGTTTGTTATGGAAAGGATTATAATAAATTAAATGCTTAAACTAGCACTGTGCAAGCATTTTTCTCTTGGATCAAAATGTTTGCACTGGCTGTTTAAACATTTAATTTATTATAATGAGAAATATCATTGTAAAAATAAGCGTGTTAATTAAACCTGAGTTTTGCAAATGTGAGTCATCCCATGTGGACACAGTATAATGAATATAGACAGGTAGAGTCTGCATGCCCTTTTTTTTTCCCTTCTCATTAAGAAAATTAACATTTACATCTTTAAACCCTGCAGCTATTAGTTATTTTTAATGAACTGTGTTGCCATTTCATAGTTAAGCTCTTATATGATGCAATCAGAAATCGCTAGGTCAGGGAAGAACTTTGCTAATTAAGTTGCAGAGAAGTTCTTTGCCGCAGATAATTGATTAAAGTTGTTCTACGGATAATCAGTTTACGCAGTTAAACAAATAAACGTAAATAACTACCAAGAAAACCCAGATCATGTCAGGGTGGTGAAAGGAAGCAGAACTCTGGCTGTCCTGTGGACCAAAGGAACCATGAATTTGGAAGCAACAGACTGAATCTCTTTGTCGTTGTCTGACAGAGGAGCGAAGGAACGCAGGGACCTTTACAAAGGCGATTTGGACAGTAATGGTTTGCTGCTGGTGTGAGTGAGAGGGGATGGAGGCAAGTGAAGTGACTGGAAGCAATTTTTCTCTCTTCTCGTGCCACTGGTCTCTGATGCATCCATCTGGTCTTGTCCTGGGTTCATTGTATATGCCAGGTTGTATGCTGATATGTAAACAAAAAGAGCTTGGATTTGCTCCCAGCTCTCTCACAGATGTGTTGTGTGGCCTTGAACACACTCCTTTACCTCCCAGGCGTTCATAAAGAGCTCTGAGCTACGGCCCTGCAAATGGTAGAGGTAGCGTTACTCTGTTTTAATTAACATCCTACCAAGCTGTGCATTCGGAAGTACCTCAGATCTCTCCTTATTGCGCATTGCTCAGACAGGCAAAGGTCACAACGGGCTGTCAAGCCCTGGCTGAATCCCATTTCTGAAGTGGTCTAGCCCCCAAAGGAAGGAGGAGGAACATCTTTGGTACAGCAATGGAATGAAACTCTGGGGAGGAAGGAGATGTGGATGAATTATTCTCCAGGAGCTGCAGCAAAGAGCTGGTGAAGGGATGCCCCCACTCAGCAGTTGCATGCCAAATGCACTGTTGTCCCACACACAAAGATTCAGGGAACAGCAAATTTGTAGGCCAAAGCAGTTTTGACATCTTGATCTGCAGTGATAACCTCTTTATACTGTTCCCTAGCTGGTTGTCTACTGAACCTGCGCTTAGTGTGTGCCGTAGGATTTTTGGAGGTCAAGATTCTTGAATTTCTTCCAAATTCAGTGGCCGTGTTTTGAATGGAAAGAAGGGATGAATTAAGCTGAGGATCCTCTGTTATTTTACTAGGGATTTCCCCTTGAAACTATTGTGTGTTTGCAGCTTCTGGACAGCTTAGTCTCCAAAGTCCCTGCTTTTTTTTTTGTCTTCCTCTCACTGTGAGTGGAAGGGAGAATTGTTTTCCAGGTGAAGGGAGCAGGTTGATGCCCTTTCTTCTTCTCTTTGTGTCTCTCTGTTCTTCTGATGGAGTTTTACAAAGTTTTCAATCATCATAGACTCTGCTGACTCTCTGTAAAACTCTCCTTTTTCTTGGAGAAGCAAAAGCGAGTTACCCCTGAGACATTCTACTTTAACCCTAAGGAGCACTTCTACACAGAGTATGAGCCTGTGGGAAAAGGAAGCTCTTGACTGCCCTTTGGGCTGGCTGCTCTTCGGTGAGCTGCCCCCTCTTGAATGGATGGAGCACCTGGCTGGGGTCACTGTGATCATCTGCAGGGCAGTCAACTTAGGCAGAAGGATGCAGCTAGCAGGTGAGTGGACAAAGGGTCCCAAGGCTGGACTGTGAAGATGGACAGGGTTTGCCTGGCATGCAGCTGCGGGGACAAATGATATTTCTTGCACCCAGCATTGGGCCATACACTCTGAGGCCCTGGGAGGCTCTGAAGCTGTTGATGCCTATCTACCTGTGGTGGGCACAAAGGATGTTCCCAATACAAATCCACTTTAGGTCCAAAAGAAAGCTTAGGGATGGCTTTGCCTTAGTGGGAACAGGGAGCTCTTGCCTGGACAGAAATGGCCAAATCCCACGGCACTCAGATAACCCAGAGTGTGACCGTAAAACCTTGATGCTGAGGCCAAATACCTGAATTTAAGAAGCATCTGTAAACCGCTAGTCAATTGTTTCATGGCTGGAGGTGACTGGAAAGTGAACATTGTGTTTGCATCTGAAATAGTCACCTGGGAGAAGTGAACAGGTATAAGGCAGCCTCCACCTCTGGCCTCCAGCACATTCACCCTGTGTAGATTAAGGCAATGGAGCACAACTGGCCTTAATATTGAGAGCTGGCTTCAAATTTGAAAGGTGTTGTTGCCACATAAGTGTCTGCAACCTTAAACAGTATTTGACTGTAGCACTACACAGGATTGCTCCTCTACTTCACATTGAGGCCGGCAGGTCCTCCTTACTCAGAAAGTACTTGCAAGGCACAGCAGGCAGCTGCCCACTGAAGCAGGCAAGTGAGCTTTGCCTGCTACAGGCTAAAGTGGGTGCTTATGCCTGGGATCTGAGGACATTGGTGCCCGCTCAAAAAGAATTAATTATTACAAATGGAATGAACCCACTGGCTTTTCATATCCAGGCTAACTCACCGCTTTTCTCAACTTGGTGGTGATCTGCTTCCTTTCCAATTCATCTGCCAGGATTGTAACCCTTCCCAGGCACCACAGCATAAGGGTAACCCACCAAAACATACTCCTGATTCCTACCTCCCTTTGCCTGTAGTGGAGTTCCTGGATCCTTGTGAACTCTCCCAATATGATTGATGTTGAATTGGCAGCATGCCCCAGGAGCCCTGAGAGCGATGGAGATCCCACTGCTACAGTGCCTAGTGATCCTTATAACTGGTTAAGGAGGGGGAAATCCAACTTCAGAGAGCTTCCCCAAAGGATCTTAAATAAGGAAGGCTTGAAGGCCTTGGCATACAAGGTGAGAAGTAACACTTCTCCTTTGTTACCAGCTCACATTCTTCAGCCTAATTTGGGGCTTAAGTGATGTTTGAAAGGTGAGCAGACACTATCACTAGTGATGCCAAGCCTTCAAACTATCCAAAAGGCACTATGTTCCTTCTTGACCAACCTTGAAATAGTCTAGAAGCCTCCAGAAGTTTTACATTACATATAGGCTGATCTACTTGTTGGCCCAATTCTGCCTCCTTTCCAGGCCCTGAGGGCCACCTCCCTCTTTGCCCCCTCCCTGACAGTATCTGACACTTGCCTGACCACTGACAGAAGTAAATCTGCAGAAAACTACCTGGTTTTGGTACCTTCAGACCTCTGCCCATGGGCAGATGACTCTTCTGGGTGCTAGTAGTAAAGGAGCCATGGGAAAATGAAGCTGGAGGTGGAGAAAAGGGTGGACCACCACCTTTTTTGACACTATACTCGTCTGAATTTCTGTATCCACAGTACGTGTGTCTGTGTAAGGTAGGTGCTTAATCTGCTGTCATATAGAACGATGAGATAGTCCATGCAGTTATGTGATTTTGAAAAGTGAATGCAGGTGCCTATTGTGAGATGAATCATACAGCCCTCTAGACCCCCTAACCAGCCCTCTGTGTCTGACATAGGAGCATAGATGCCTACTGTTTGAGTAGACCTCCACGCGTTGTCCATAAGAGGCACAAAAGGTATGAATCTTCAGCTAAAGCTGAAGACTCTGTTATCTCCCTGACTTCAGGACTTGGTCCAGGCAGCATTTTCTGACGTGTCGAGATCACAGGATTAAGCCCCCATCCCAGAGGTTACAGCCATATCCACTAAACAAGCACACACGCAGCCACCCCATTTTACTGGGACTGCTGCATCTACAGCAAGCAGTGCAAAAAACCAAAACAGAACTAGGCACCTTACAGTGGTGTTTGACTGCAATCACACATGACTAAACATAAAACAGCCTTGAAGGCATTTAAGAGGCACAGAAGAGAAGAGCAGGTCAATGGGAAATTGACTTCATTTGTTTTTTTTGGCTAAAGCACCACAGAAGGCATCTCTGGGATTTTATCTCCTTGATGTGTGTGGCAAGTTGAGATCTTATTTGTCAGCTAGTCCCTCATTCAGGTGCTCTGTCACTTCACCTCCTCAACAGGACAGGGAAAGAGATCGGATGAAAAAAATGATGGGTTGAAACTGATACAGAGAGATCACTTACTAGTTACTGTCACAGGCAAACCAGACGCGACTTTGGAAAAATTAATTTAATTTACTGACAACTAAAACAGATTTGGATGTCTGCCCAAGGTCTTCAGAGTGGCAGCTGCAAGCCCACCGTCCTAGAACACCTCTGGGGCATTCAGGAAACAAGGCAGTAAGCATCACTCCTATGTGTCCTGGGTATTGTAGCTACATTTTAATGACTGTGCAAGTACACCTGGAAATGAGTCTCTGTGAACTGCCCACTTCTGTGTTTGTGCTGTTTTAGTCCTCTCCCTTGATAATAAAGCAATTGGACACTGGCAGCTGGTTATGAGCCTGCTGTTCTCCAGTGTCCTGGCTTGATTGTACTGATGCTGCTCAGTATCTCCATCTAACCTACTTAGGCTACAGCTCCTTTGTTTTGCCACATTGTTAGAATGTGCAGATCTGGTGGTCTCATGGCAATTGCTTACAGAAAACTACCTGGCCATTTTTGAAAGCACATGGAGTGAGATTTGTTTCACTAGATGTTGGATGTCCGCAGTGCAATCACCTACTGGCACTACAGAATGACTGTAGGGAGGGAAGAGGAACTTTGCAGTACAATACACCAGACCTATTTTAGCTGTCTGATTCAGGAGGAGATTATTTGTGTCATAAGAGTGCCTGTTTCTCTCCACAGACTGTGAAGGCAGCTGAAGATGCTGAGGTGACTACCAGAGGCTTTCACAGGAGTAGGCTCAAGCCTGGTGTCAGGGCTTTTGTGATCTCCAGCTGCTGTAGCCAATTTGGACAGTGAAACGAGTGCTGTCTCAGTGAGAGTGCTGTCTCCAGCTCTGTGTCCCTGTGCCCCCTCCTCACCTCTGTACCCTGAGCTAGGGAAAGGCAGGCAGGAGAGGGCAGTTCTCCACAATGGAGAGGTTGGGGGGATTGCACAGTCTCATCCACTGCACCTGTCACAGGGCTAATGCCACACCATACTTGGTGAATAAAAGGAATTTAATTGATAGGTCTGCAATTATTTCTGAAGCATGTTAGCAAAATTCTCTGTTATGTTAATCAAAATCAAAACAAAAACAAACTAGAACATGCACAGTGAAATGGCATTGCTGGAGCAAACTTTTGATTCAAGGGGCACTTCCCAGGAGCTAAGCCTTGGGCTCCCCTCTCCACTCATCTGCACTCTGGATGTATATTCTTATCTAAAGAAACCCGGGGATTTCTATCACCTACTTTTAGATATCTAAAAGTTAAAGGGGTCTGGGCAGCTGGCTCTCACCTGTACATGCAAAGGGGAGATCGAGAGTTTCACTAATGCACCTGAGCATTAGCTCCCATTGTCTGTCTCCAAGCCCAGAAGCTCTCAGAAGAAGTCTGCATCTATCCATTGCCCAGAGAGCTCCTGTAAGGTGATAGGCTTAGATTTGAATGCTGAGTGAACGAATCTCACATTTTACACGTGTCAGCATGTGAGACCCTAGAATAAACAGACTCACCACCCCAACCAGAATGTAGCTGCTAAAAACTGCTTTGGGACTTATTTCCCCCCCATTTCAAGACTGCCTCCTAGTGGAGTGGCCCAGGCTCTTCGTAAGGCAGCAGTAGGCTTCAACTCACACACAGAAGCACACAGGGTCTGTTGCAGGCAATGGCTGCAATTCAGGACCTGAATCCAATGTGAAGAACTATTCCTTGGCTGCAGTTAGTTCTTAATAGCCTCTCCCAGATGAGCCCAGGAACCTGCTGTGGAGGTCTTGCAGTATGTCACCCAGGCTGTTATACTAGATGAGGAAGAAACAGCTGCCCTGCTTTTTGACAGAGAATCTTTTGCTCCCCGTGTTCAGAGTTATGACTAATTGCTTCACATGCACTCTGCATTGCTACTCTGCATCACTGATGATTAGCTGGCACGGAGGCTCCCAGCCTTCCTTCTCAGCACACACCCTTCAGACCCAACTTCAGCTCTAAATTCAACAAAGACGACCCTTGTAGTTCAATAAACACATCATAATTTTTACCACCAGGTTTAGATGAACCACCCAGATACGCTCACCTATTTCCCTGACCATAAAAGCTGTATCACAGATGTTGCTTCCCAACTGAGTCTCCTATCAGCCTGATTTCAATTCCCTTCAAGTACAGCCTCTGAAGCTCTCTGCCCACCACAAATCTTCATGCAGTGGCTTTTATGAAAACTTTGTGTGCGCACAAAAACTTGGTCAGGCTCTGCCAATCTTGCTACGTGGGTTTGAGAAAGATGGAAGTCTTGGGGGAAAGGGTGCTTCTGTTGGTTAAGGGACCTGAGGGTGCAATGCTGTTTTCTACTCATATTTTTATACACAAAGTCCTTGTTTATGGGCCTTGTTTATGTCTAAGAAGGTTTTATGTTTTCTTTGTGAGTCATTTTCTATCATACCAATTAGACATATAACTGAAGAATTAATAATAAAACCAAAAAGCTTTGCCACCTACAAATTTCTGCATCAGTGATTTGTGCTAAATGTGAAACTATATACCCTAAGTGAGGAGCAGTTCCTCCTTTTGGAAAAGTTCAATCTAATATTAAAACTCCAACAGAAGTGTTATCTCTGGCATAAGCATTTCTTTTTGAACACAGGAAGAAAAGCTCGTGCTTTGGTTTCGTTCATTAAATGCTATTCTATCCCCGATTTCAGCAGAAGGGTTTGAGATCTGCTTTTAGCCTTAAACCTTCAGGGGAGGGAATTTCAAAGCTCAATATGATTTTTTTTCCAGGACTGTTATTTCTGGGAGGAGGCAAAATATATATCACCATCTCAACATAATCAATGTGTATTCTTTCTGGTTTATGCACAAATACAAGACTGTCTCTCTTGGTCAATAATTACACGTGAACAGATGCAAGTTACTGTCCTTTAGTAAAGCAAGGGATAAACATATAAGTGCGTACCTGTGCAGCTTGACTCAAACCAACATCTCCACCAGTTCATAAAGCAGATTGCTGGAGTGGTTGCTGATGCAAAGATATTTGCGCAACATGAGTGCTTCAGTTGATGGAGATAGCTTCATTTGCTTCACTAAAGCGACAGCGCTTCCCCCCAGTGAGGGATCAAGCTGGAAGAGCTCAGACCAGGTAGTGAAAAACATATGGCCAGCTCAGTCACAGAGCCCTCCCTCCAACCCTGCAACACACTGTTAAAATCTCTACAGCTAAACCTCCAGTGAGGTATTGCTGGAGATGCTGGATGAGTGAGGCTAAAAGTAGCATCGTCTGTGCTCCTCCCTGCTGCATTTCTCTGCATAAAATACCTTTGTTGACCTGTAATGACCTCCGTGCTCTGAAGCATGAAATCCATGAACAGATCCCTCCGACACATCACAAAACTTTTATTAGTGTTTATCAGTGACACAGATTACAGGAACCAAAGGCAATTAAATAACATTTAAGTTGACCACAGGCTCAAGAAATACAAGTGACATTTGGCAAGGCAAACTTCTCAGTACACTGGGTTGGCTTGGGCTATCATTACACCGTGAAAGAGGAATTTCCCTTACGAGGTTCTACATATTCAGGGTATTATTAATGATTATTACTATTACTGTGTCTTTCAGACAGTTCCTTTGGCAAGAATTCCCACTTTTTTAAGCTTTTATTATATAAAAATAGAATGGATTTTCATTATGTACAAACATTACATTACACAATGTACAGGTTAAAAACACTACAAAAAAAAAAATGGCAGGCCATGAGTGCATCGAAAGCAAAACAAAGAAAGTCCCCCCAACCAACCAAACCCCCGCAATGTAGAAAACATGAAACAAAGAAAAATAATTAAATACTGCACATTTCATAAAAATTACATTAACTACAAACAATTCTGCTGTTGTTTGCAAATATCAAACAGTACCGACGTGATTGGAAATCTTTCCCAACGACTTCATCTTTAAGGCACATCTTGCATATTTACATGTACAACACCGGTTCTGGTCAATAACTTAAAGGCTCTCAGGAGCGACTTAGTCGTGCGAGCCCAGGGACGTGTGCGCTCGGGAAAGGAGCGTGTTGGGCTACACTTTCTCAGCCGTGTCAGTCTGGGGGCCCAGGTATCTAGTGGAGGGGGCTGGGTAGAGGGGCACCCCAATCTCCTGCAGGTCGGGCAGCCGCGCGGGGCGCGGCGGGGACAGGAGAGTGATCGTCCGGTCAAAGTCCCTGTGCAGCACTTTCTCATAGACACTCTGAAGCCCCACTGTTTTGGGCAGCTGGGCTTGGTAAAAGTTGTCCCGGCGAAGGGGATCCCTGGGCAAGGACGTGCTTTTGCAGAAGGTGGAGAGAGGTGCTGAAGGATGGGGAGACGGGTGAGGGTTGGCTCGGCCACAGGAGGGGCTCCAGCAGCGGTCTGAGTGGCCCAGGATCTTGCACTCAGCTGTGCATGCCCACAGACCTAAATTGAGAGAGAGAGAGAGAAGGAAAGAGAGGAGGAGAAACCTGTCATTATTGCAGGAATAAATCCACATCATTCGTAATCCTCAGAGTTATCAGTCACGGGATGCTTCAATGCACTGACAGTGGGAGTTGGCAGGCGATGCTCTAAGGCACAACGAGAAAACACGCTTGGGAAGGTTATGTCATTTGCTAAGAACACTCTTCACAATCTGAACTTCAAGGAAAGCTTTTTGGGGAGGAAAAAAACCCACCCTAATCCTACAGTACTTCTAGCATCTGCTAATTTGTGCTGGTAGGAATCAGCATCTTACAGCCTGCTGTAAAGAGATGAAGGGACATGCGGTTCGAGCCATGCACCTCGTCAGGTTTGCCCCTCCAGCTGCCCTCCCCGGTCACTGTGCCCCAGTGACAGGTCCCTCTGCCCACTCCTCCCCCCTCTTCCCAAGTCTGTCTGTCTAAAGGGCCAGTTGGGAGCAGGGGCTGAGCCCTTACCATTCTGCATGTGCGTGATGAGATCTTTCTTCAGGGCATCTCCACTGATATCCGAGTCACTGTCATTGAAATCGCTGTCGCCTTTGCCACTGTCTTTGCCACTGAACTTCTCTGCCTCTCGGCCAGAGATGGTGTTGAACGAGTGCCCCTTCCAAATGGCCACGGGGGGAGCAGGTTCCTTGCTGTAGCTTGGAGCGGCAGCGAAACCCTGCTATGGGGGGGAGATCAAAGGAGATGTGAGAGAGGGAAGTGGCAAAGGGTAAATCAACACTGGAATTGCACCTCTGTGGATTCATGACCACCCCCCCCCACTCCCTGCCTCCCTCTGCCTCCCTTCCCGGTCACGGGACCTTACCTCCCCACTCGGTCCTCTCAGCCTCTTCTGACCCTCGTAGAGGCAAGCGCTGTCACTGCCGCTCTCAGCAGTGGAGATCTCTTCAGCAGCTGGAGAAGGGTCAGGGCTAGTGAAAGAGGTTTTGCTGGGAAAGGTTCGTACCTCAAACACATTCCCCCTCTGGCTGCCCTCTTCCTGCCGGCCCTTCTCCAAGTGGGAGATGTCTATTTGGTCCTTCAAGGGAGTGTTGTTTTTGATCTCATTCCCCTTCTTGCGCCTGTTGCAGGTGGTGGCGATGGTGATTATAGCCACCAGGAGGAGGGTGCAGCTGCCCGCAAGGACGATGATCACGATCAGAGGGATGTCCCACTGCACAGCCTTTGCTTCCCAGGAGCTGGGCTTGGCTACCTCCTGGATGCTGGAAGGAGCAGTGGCAGTCACCAGGAAGTTGACCGTGGCAGTTGTGGCCAGGGGTGGCCTGCCATTGTCTGTCACGGTGAGGATGACCTTGAAGAGTTGTCCCAGCTCTTCAGAGAGGTCACCCCTCAGCACAATGTCACCAGTACTTGGATTGATGGCGAAAAGGTCCTGCTGGGGCTCTTCTAGGAAGGCAAAGGTGAGTTCGGCATTGGCCCCATCATCTGCATCTCGGGCTTTGATCTGTGCCACCAGAGAGTCACGGGAGGTCTTGCTGGACACGTCGATTTCCACTGTCCCATTGGTGAGAACAGGGTGGATGATGACAGGAGGGTTGTCATTCTGGTCCACCATCCTCACTTTGACAAGGGTGCTGCTGGAGAGCTGCGGGGAGCCACCATCAGTGGCCTGGATCCGCAGGTCCAGCTGCTTGAGGATCTCATAGTTGAACGTCCTGAGAGCGTAGATGGCACCCGTGGCGGGGTCCACTGAGACATAGGTGGAGATGGGGGCCCCCATGACCTGCGTCTCCAGGAGCCGATAGGTGATCTTACCGTTGTGGCCAAGATCGGGGTCACGGGCCACCACGGTGGTGATGTAGGCGCCTGGGGGATTGTTCTCTGGCACAGTCACCTCGTAGAGGGGCTTGGCAAAGAGCGGTGCATTGTCATTTTCATCGCTCACCCGCACCGTGTATTGGCGGATGGTTTTGAAGGGTGGCGAACCCAGGTCCTCAGCCACCACGGTGAGGTTGTACTCGGGGATGCGCTCGCGGTCCAGCGCCGCCGTGGTGACGATCATGTAGCTGTCTTCATAGGCACGCTGCAGGGCGAAGTGATCGTGGCCGCGGAGGCTGCAGCGTACCTGCCCGTTAGCGCCCGAGTCACGGTCCGAGGCGCTGACGAGAGCCACAAAGCTCTCGCTGGCTGCTGCCTCACTGACATAGGCCACGCCAGCGGCACTGGCGGCACCGCGGAGGGCACTGATGCTGATGCGCGGTGCATTGTCATTGACGTCGGTGATGCGCACGATGACGGTGCAGGTGGCGGCGCGGGGGCTGGCGCCACGGTCCTGGGCGCGCACGTCCAGCTCATAGGTGCGAGTACGCTCGTAGTCCACGGCGGCTTCCAGCGTGAGGCGACCCGAGCGGGGGTCGAGGCGGAAGAGCCGTCGTGCCTCAGGGGGCACCTGGCTGCCAAAGGCATAGACCACCTCACCGTTGGGACCCTCGTCGGGATCAGCAGCGTCCAGATCGAGCAGCAGGGAGCCGGGTGGTGCGTCCTCAGGCAGCTCCACGGTGACTGAGTTCTGGGCGAAGGTGGGGCTGTTGTCATTGGCGTCGAGGACGCGCACGTGCACGGTGGCCGTGCCCGAGCGTGCCGGGCTGCCGCCGTCCTTGGCCACCAGTTCCAGCGTG
Source organism: Urocolius indicus (assembly GCA_013401255.1). Classification (NCBI taxonomy): domain Eukaryota; kingdom Metazoa; phylum Chordata; class Aves; order Coliiformes; family Coliidae; genus Urocolius; species Urocolius indicus. Next base: position 41,613 of record WBNH01008213.1, read on the forward strand.
TAGGAGGGTTGGCGCTCACGGTCCAGCTCCTGGAGCAGCACCAGGTCAGCACAGCGTGCGCCATCTGCCCGTGTCTGTGCTTCCACGCCAAAGTGGCTGTTGAGGGAGACCTGGAAGCTCTGGATGGAGTTGGAGCCCACGTCCTCATCCACGGCCACCTCCAGTGGGAGGCGAGTGCCGGGCACAGCACTCTCCGACACCTCTAGCGCCATCTGGGCGTGGGGGAAGCGCGGCGCGTTGTCATTGATGTCGCGCACCTCCAACTCCACGTGCACCAGGCGGTAGCGCTCCCGCCAGCAGCTCACCACGTCGAAGGCCAGGACGCACTGGGGCGCCTGCCCACACAGTCGCTCCCGGTCCAGCCCTGCTTCACCGATGCTCAGCTGCCCGTCCTCCTCCCGCACCCTCACCAACGAGCTGTTGCTGAACTGCCGCATCAGGCGAAAGCTCATCTCCCCCGGCGCCTTCACTGCCATCTCATCGGCCAGCGTGCCGATCACCGTGCCCGGCGCGCCTTCCTCGTCGGTGCGGTACCTCACCGTCTTGCAGCGAGACAGGGCTAGCAGGCAGCCGACGGCCAGCAGCCGCAGGGGGCTCATGGCACTAGCGCGGGGCGCAGCCCGACGGCGCGGTCCGTGGCGATGAAGCGCGGTGCCGTGAGTGAAGGGGGTGTCTGTGTGTGTGTGTGTGTGTGTGTGGTTTGGGGAGGGAAGGAAAAGGGTATGTTGTGGGGGCGGGGGGGGTTCGACGCGCGGTACGGAACGCAGACCCGCGGACCCTCCGCCGCCGTCTGCGCCCCTCCGCGCCTCCGCACGGCTTTTAATAGACGGCGGTATGCAAATGAGCGGGCGGGGGAGCCAATGGGAGGCGGCGGGGCGCGGGTGGCGCGCGGCCCCCCGGCGGTCTGCGAGCCGGGGCGGCTCCGGCAGCCGGTGGGATCGGGGCGCGGGGCGACGGCCTTTGTGTGCCTGAACTCTACGGGGTCTCGGGTGGTTTTTTTTCCCTTTTTTTTTTTCCTCCCCGTCTTTATCCCTTCCTCATCCCTCCCCTCATCTTTCTTCCCCCCCCCGCCTTCCTTTCTTCCCTCTCTCCCCGTCTTTTCTCCGTCTCCGGAGGCGCGGCGCGGGGAGCGCGGAGTAAAATGCGCGGCGGGGGGGGGGGTTTGTTAATTGCGCCGCGGGTCGGACAGGTGCCGTGGCATGTTATGTCATGTCGTGTCGTGTCGTGCCGTGGCATGTCGTGCCGTGGCATGTCGCAGCACCCGTGGCCGTGGCTTGCCGTGGCATGTCGTGGCGTGGCACGTCGCGCCCGCGGGCGCGGATTAGCGGGGTGCTGGAGGGAGGGGGTGGTAAGGGGGCGAAGGGAGCATTCAGCTGCGCGCCCGGAGTGGTGTGTTACTCGCGTGAGAGCCTGTGATCAGCGCCGTAAGTCGCCTTTCAGGAGGTGTCCCCGCATGCTTTAGTATGCATGTCACCGCCCGGGTTTCTTAAGCCTGGGGCACTAGCAGGCGAGGAAAAAGAAAAAAAAAAAAAAGGAAAAGAAAAGAAAAAGAAAAAAAGTTCCAAATAGGATTTAGCATAAGCTTGAGGAGATTTGGAAAGGTTTCAAAGATCAGGCTGTATCAAAGGCTTATGAAGCCCTCGTTAGCTGTAGAAATATAATAGCATGGCAGGCTATCCCATTCGAGGAACCAATGTCTGTATTATTTCACTATGACAGGCTAAAGCGAGAGAAAGTTGAACAGTTTCCACAGAGGAGTTGGACTAAGTTGAATATAATGAGCAAACGCCACATGTATCCATTATGTCCCTCTATTCATTCCCAATCACTGCCATAACTCTTTGACTAAACGATGATGAGCGCTGAATTACACACAATGCCCTGCTCATATTAAAATACATTTAAGACCTATCCCTCCTGGTGCCCTGTTACGCCTATTCACAGGATTTTCTTTTTGTCCTAATAGGGCCTCTCTGGGAAGCAACACCAGTCTCGTTCCAGAAGAACAAAATAACAGCATGAGGCTGAAACCTGGCACGAACCAGGGGAACGAAACCATCTGCCCCACAAGGCACCAAGGCTCCGCGCAGAGCCCAGCGCAGCCTCCTGGCCCCGCGATGCCTGGGTGACCATGGCCTGGGTGCACGCTCACTCCAGTTCGTGGGAGGACATCTAATGGGGAGGGAAGCTGGGAGCCCTGAGCTGGGGCACCTGGGTCACCGAGAAAATTCATGTCCTTCCTTCCTTCCCTCCTTCGTTCCTTCCTTCCTTCCCTCCCTGCCTACTTCCATTTCTTCCTTCCCTCTTCCCAGGTGCCGGGGGAACCTCAGAGATGCGTTTTCAATGAAGTTGGGGGGACAGAAGCCGAAGGGAGTCCCCGCGTCCCGCTTCCCTCCGGGAGCTCGGCCACGCAGCGCGGGGATGCGGGGGGCGGCACGCGCGGTGGGGGGCTGCCCGCAGCGGCAGCTTATGGAAATGGGATTGAAATCGCGCCCGAGCGCGGGCGGCAGAGACGCGGGGGGGGATGTGTGTGTGTGTG
>WBNH01008214.1:0-35503 GCA_013401255.1 Urocolius indicus
ACAGGCTGCCCAAAGAGGGTGTGAGGTGTCCTTCTCTGGAAGTATTCAAGACCCACCTGGACATGTTCCTGTGCAATCTGATCTAGGCGGACCTGCTTTAGCAGGGGGGTTGGACTAAATGATCTCTAAACATCCCTTCTAACCTCTACCATTCTGTGATTCTGTGAGCATGTCAAATCAAGAATACAGATTTTGACTGGCACTGTCATGGTCTTGAAGAAGTACAAAGACGAACAAAAGAAAGCTCTGAAGTCAACTCTTGGATAGTGATAAGAAGTTGGACACTTCAAAGCTCACACAGCTGTAGAAAAGATGTTTACAAATTAAGGCTGACTAAGGTCAAGGACACCTGCTAGACAAAAAATGTGTCAGTTTTGTTATTAGACATATGAGGAATCTAGTGGAGCCTCCCTGTTGTGCTTATAAAGTCACACGATGTTCTTCATTCTGATCATCTGTGCAAAATTAACTTAATTCTGTTCTGCTTCCTGCTGTCTCATGACAGGTCATTAAAAAAAAATTTCTAATAGTTCCTAAAATAACATCTATTTTTCTAAGGGTGATAAAAATTTTGTTTACCCTCTGCAACTGCCAAGGTGTTTTAGTTGGATTTAGATAAATGCTTGTTTGCAACATTAGCAATTCCACGGGGGGAATCCAGCCTGGAAAATTGCTAATTGCATTTTTCTCTCCAAGTCACAGACCACTCCAAATGCTTTTATGTGGTTTTTCCACTCAGCATTGTCCCTTCAGCAAAGCAGCACTCAAAGACATCTACCTATGTAAATAATAAACTGTAGTCTAAATACTGCAGTACTTCTCTTAGTTTCTAACTATGAATTTTAACTCTAGTGTAATTATAACTAACTCAACACAACAGCCTGTGATTCTTCAGTTTCTAAGCTTAAACCACTTATAATGGCACAAGAAGCACATTGCATTGCACTTTGTGGTAACTGGCTATGTGCATAGTCTCCCCTCTTGAATAACTTTTCCAAATTATTTTCTTAATGTCCCATAGGTATGAATATGCTACCACATATTTCATAGAAAAACAATGGGTAGTTCTTATCTTCTTTAAAATATCAGGGACACTTCAGCTTGGTTAATTTTTCTGGTGATTTTGATTGATTCCCAAGAGCAGAGTGTTCTTGAACATTTTTTTTTTCTCTGTGTCGTCATTCAGAGGTATTCACTTCAGCACCTAGATGGTAGAGATCCTTGAGTTTTGTTTGTAACAGTCTTCCCATTCAGTCAGTAATTCTTGCAACTCTTCACAGGAACCTTCTTCAAATTTTCAGCATCAGGCCTAAAATACACACTTCAGAAACCGAGACTGTTGACACCCACACTGAACAGCTGGCCACTTTTAACTCTTGTAAGTAGGAAAAATAGAGATACCTAAAATTACACTTTTTAAAACATTGGCCCCAGAGACCACTTCTCTTTCATCATACACTAGTGTGCATTAATAATACCTCACCTCAAGTCATTAGTTACAGAGTTTCAGTGGAAGAGCCAGATCTTCAAGGTCTGGCCTAAAACTCCATGCCAAAAAGTTATAATGATTTCAAAAAGCTGACACACACTAAAGTTTAAAAAAAAGGAGAAAGAAAGAGAAACTCCCCTGCCCTTCCTGTTTCAGTTTACTTTAACTAGTGACCACAGTGTAAATAAACTAAATAAGCAGCAAAAACAAATATTCTTTCCCCCCATCACCGAAGCAACTGTTGTGCTCTCAGGGTTTGCAATGAAAAGGAGTATGTTACCAGCCTGACTAACACAGCTGTAGAGACATGAACAGACTTTTGGACATGCCAGCTGTTTGTTCTTTATGAAAGCTGGAAAGGCTGTGATAATTTCTTCCTGCCTTCAACATTTGCAAGGGGATATAAAATCCCTATGTTAATAACTCACAACTATTACGATCCTTTTTCTGCTTAAATGTAAAGCAAAGTATTTGTCCAGCTGCCAAAAGTGGTATCTGAAGTGGAAATTTAGAGGGCGTTTGGGAGTGTAAAGAGTATCTGCAGGAGGAGAAAGAGATAGGAGTCTGCACTTTGGGACAAGATATTTAGTAGTAAATCAGTGCTTTATCAAAAAAAAAAGTATATTATTTGATCTGAGCCAAATGAAGAAAACAGTGATCATCACAGGAGTGCCAGCCTGTCATTCAGAATATCTGTAACATCTTCAAATTCAAGTTGTAAAGTACTCACTGGAAGAGGCAAGGCACCAGCTATACAGAACCATATGGACTGCTTTCATCTAGCCTGGCTTTGCCTTGTATGTGACTCCTGCAAGAGACTCCCAGACCCCATGACTCTAGTTCCAATCTAACTATCTCTAGGTGGAGATAGGCACCATTCCCTTCACAGAATCCCTGCCTGGTACAACACACTAACACACAGCCAGGACGCTAGCATCCTAAGACAATCCACAGAGCAGATATGCTGAACAGATCATATATGATTGATGACAGAGATCATCCCAGGGTTCTTCATGCTTATTGATATTAGAATGTCATATTGACTAAAAGCAGAGCAAAAGCAGTATTTTTTCAGAGTGAGCAAGATTTGAACTCTAGTTCAATTATGTGGCTCTTTCTAGTTTTCTAAATCATAAAGGATGATGACCCTTTAGCTAATTAACTCACCAGTGCATGAACTAGTTGATTGTCAGATAGTTAAATGGCGTCATTTGTCACCAGTTAACAGATGCATCAGTGACCAATATTTCTAACATCAGGTCTGTGCTCACTACACAGCTGCATGCTAGAAGAATACATGTCATTTTTTTACCACATCACACATCTGGAAATGCAAAGTTAACCTGCCTTTTGAGTCTTTGAACTGAAAAATAAACAAAATCTAATTAACCATGGCTTCATACAGCCTTGGAAACAGCTACGGCTTGAGAGCAGCTGTGCTTTATTTTCAGTGCTTTCTGACATGCTACAGTAAATTATGTCTCAGTTACAAGGAAGTTACTCCTCTGTTACATCAGTTGGAGTAATCTTCTGCACCGTCTGTTTGTTGAATTATTTGTAGTACATCACAGAGCTGCAGGCTTAGAAATCCCACGGTCTCAGAATCAAACTCAACTAATGGCAGTGTCCTGCAAATACTTTCAGAGCAATTTCTGGGTCACTTGTCACTCTTCTACACACTTGCAGGCTCAGAGAATTCACTAGATGCTATCTGCAAATCAGTGTTGCAGCCCCTCTCCTACAGGAATATCCTAGCTCGTCTCACCACCTCTTAATGTGTGATAGTGCTGTGCTAACACACATCAGGAAAAATTGAACCTCACTGGAAAATATTGTTCTGAAATAATATTGAAACTCTCAGTCATCCAGTTGCTTTTAAATACCTTGTCCCATTCAGATTTTGATCTAAGACTAATAAAATCGATAAACAGATAATATTTGCTAGAGAGGGGCATTGAATCCGATGGTTGTAGCTGCCCTACTGCTAGCCACATTACTATAGAAATGTATGGTACTTAAGGAAGGAAATAATTTCTGGGAAAAGGGAAGGGAAGGGAAGGGAAGGGAAAGGAAGGAAGGAAGGAAGGAAGGAAGGAAGGAAGGAAGGAAGGAAGGAAGGAAGGAAGGAAGGAAGGAAGGAAGGAGCTTTTTTACTTTGTATTTTAACAGTACAAAAAGCAACTAGCTCCCTTCAAAACCAGTATTTGTTCCTGGGTGCCTAAATTGTGCTTCCTAATCTGCTGAGGAAACAAAGTCGATTTCTGAAAGAGAGTTGAGATCTGAAAGACGAAGTGGGATTCCACAGAGAAACAAAAAGAACTGACTGTGGCAATTGCTTTAAACTTTCTTCCAATTTTGCCCTTCGTTGTTTTGAAGCAGTGAATTGATCACCTTCTTAAGGAGCCCACGCTGTGTAACAGGGCCTGCAGACCTCACAGAAGGAGACACCCGGATGTTAGCACTTCACCATTTATCACTCACTGAGTAGGCTATGGAGGTTACCCCAGTTTACTGAGGCCTCATGAGGGGATCTCCAGCACACTTGGTCTCTAACCCAGGACTCTGTTTATGTAGTAATTATAGCCATGACAGCTAATTGAGTTTTTCCAATCAATCACACTGGAAGTTTTGTTTGTTTTCCTGTGCTAGGGAACAGGAAGGTTTTACCCTTTTCTAAACAGTGAGAAAGAAATGATGGATATTTTTCAGGCACAAGTTGAAAGTTATTATTTAAGAAGGGTTTGGTTACTGAAAATCCTATTTGCTTTAAGCGAGAATGTGTATGTAATGACACTGAGTTTTCTCTGCACTTTATAGTAGATAATCAAAAGGTTTGTATAATGGAAGTCATCTCTCCATTCGATACAGAGAGAGGTAAAACAGACATTACAAAGTCACTCCACAAGCTGGAAGCAATTGTCAGGTCTCTTGTGCACTGCTCACTAATCATTATTAGACTACAGAAGCTCCATTATCAGACAAGAACGATGTAGCCGATTGCAGCCAGGAGTATCCAGGTTTGGTTGTCACAATGGGAAGATGATAGAATCTTCTTGTTCCAAGAAATCATGTCAGCAAGGATGAGTCCCTGAGATAAAGAGCTGTGTTTTGCCCTTCCTCTGTGCCTTTGTCAACTAGTGATTCTGATGACTGACTAAAGAAAAGCTGTCACAAAGCTGGGCATGCTCAAAACCTATGCATACACAACTCAGCGCCTTAGTCACTATTCTGGGTTACATATCTTGTCTATGGGACAAGGCAAATATTCCAGCTCATTGCTTCACTCAAGAGTCATACTTGTCTTTTCACACAAATACTAGCACAGACTTTGTGAAGTTTTCTATCATTACAGTTTACACTCATTTTTCTTACATTTGCCTGTTCAGTGTCAAAATTTCTTACTACTTTAAATTAAGGTTTTGAAAACAGTTTCCATCTGCCTTTATGCTTCGCTAGGAAACAAAAGGACACAGTGCATCTCAAAATGCTGCATGCCACTGTTCTGTGCTAGACTTGTTCTGAGTTTGATAAATGTCTGTCAGGATGTGTGATGATACCGTTCCTCCTACCTCAGGGCAGGGGAATGGACTAAATCACTTGGTTTCCTTTTTTCCTGTTAGCGGATCCCCAAACAAACAGCCATGGGAGTGTACTTTCTGCAACACAGAACCTAGTGACAGGAAGGTTGTCTGACCTTTCACAAACTACATAAAAATCATTTATGCTCCCATTTGCCAAGATATCATAAACTATACCTATAAATAATTTGTACAAGACAATCTACCAAAGTTCCAGCCTTATTGTACCCATTTAAAATATAACTGTGTGTATAGATACAAAGGTTTGTCATAAGGAAAGCTACAATCTGTAAATGCACCATACCAGGAGAAGTAAGTTTGCAAGCAGCATGCTGACTACTACCACTTCAGCCTTCACCTAGCCATTCATAACCAAAGGCGAAAGGTTCTGCATCTTGTGGGAAAGCTGCTTGCTCCAACACATGGTGAAAAAGAAGTTCCTGGTGGTCAGTGGATTTACGAACAGGCAGGTCTCTGACAAATAAACATCAAAACACTGTCGGCTCTTGTTCCCAACCTCACACTTCTTTTGGAGGTGAGGAATTCTTTTGACAACTCCACTTATTCAGCCTTCGTACTTAAAAAGAATGAACCTGAAAGGTCGCAACACCAGCTCTGGTTTCTTCTAGGCCCAGAGAACAATATTTTTTTTTCCCTAGACATATAAACACAAGGTAAAATCCTACTGGTGAGTCTAACAACTGACCTATAATGAAGTTGTTAAAGGCCACTATGGGAAAGTAGAGAAGCTAGAAAATTAGACAACAATAATAATACACTGTACTGAATGAGCTGCTGTTTCTGAAATGGTCTGACAGCAAGCAACATCTGACACTGGCTCTATGACTGATACCAGCTTCACCTCTTATTAGTATCACTGAGCAAGATTGCTAAATATTTCCCACACAAAATGAGAGCTGAAAAATGGGATTTGACAAAACTTGAAAAATAAATGTTTACTTGTTTACCTTGCTCCCGGCAGGATGATGCTTATCCTTGGTAAAAGGACAGCAGACTGCCAGTGACCTCCTTCATCTCTCTTAAGCTTTCAAATTTGGGCTGAGTTTTAAACCATATCAAAGACTAATGCTTATTTTCTTTCCTGAAGTCATCTTTACTTACTGTATTTCAGGAAGGTAGGATATGAAGTCCTATCCCTTCTGCCCTTGGAACTGGTCAAAGGCTTCTTCATACAGTTCATCAGAATTATTTGAATTTAAAACTTATATTAAAAACTTTATTGCTTTCTGATGTGTTAGATATCTGCCCATCTTTCAGTGTAGCAAAAGTTGGCTTCCCAGGATGTTAAACATTAAAAAAAAAAAAAAGTCTATAAGAAAGACTGATTGCTAAAGGGTTTGGATTGCTTATGGTCCAGTGATTAAAAACATAAATTCAGTACTGCATTCATCTTGATTTCGTCACTCCTTTTGCCAAAATCTCTATTTAATGTGAACTTTTCTCTGCATGTGTTGTACATCTACCACTGAAATACAAACAGAAAAACTGGAGACACAAAAGTGACTGAAACAAAATCCAAGATCTCAGCTATGCTCAGATCCTAAGTCTTGATTCCATCTATTAATAACACAGAAAATACAACTTACTTGAAATGTGCACAGTTTACATTTAATCCTTTTTTCTCTAATCCTCACTGAGCACAGCAATAAGGGTGATCCCCTGTAGGCAGGCAGGCAGCAGAGTCTTTGATGGCAAATGAGTTATAAATCAACAGCAAGTCAGAGATGTTAAAATTATATCTTCCCAAGGTAAAAAAAGAGATATATTTTAAACTTGAATTAGCTACCACAGTGCTTAGCCCTAATGAAGACAAAGTAGTTGATAGCTTCCACAGAGGTTAGAGGGTCAAAGTAAACCCTAGTGCTGCCCTAGGCTTTAATCAAATCTGCCAACATCTATCAGAACTGAACTTTCATCTGTAAGATTTTACCTCATCTTACTACACTAAGTCATCTGTCTCAATTTAAAAATGCCCTTTCCCCCTACTGAAAATGAAGCTTACAGGTAAGAATAACAGAAGGTGTGTTGGCAGTCCAAGTAGGGGATAGGAAGGACGGGGAGAAACCATGGGAAAACAAGATGGGAAAAGGAGTGGTTCATTTGCACAGGGGAGTAAAAGTAAAAAAAAAAAAAAAAATCAAGTAGATATTAAATATTAGAAATAAGCAAGGATGAGTAGGTACAGGTTCAACTGTCTGTGAAATACTTCCATGTATCAATATTTTAAGATCAAAGAAAATTCAATAAAGTAGCTAAAGAACTTTTCTTTGATCTCTTCCTTTCCTGATCAGTAGACAGACATATGGACAAACAGAGACTGTATTTCATGCAGACATTGTCTTTTGAAGGAAACAGATAAGAGGAGATTTATTATGTATTTGACCATGTCATATTATTCTTCTGCTCCTAACTTTTCTGATAGAATGGTCAGGGTTACCTCCACTATGTATGCCCTTAGGTATGGCAACCATCTTCTGGTTATTTGTTTGTTATTTCAGATCATAATTTTTTTCTTCTGTAGGCACACAAGCAGAAGCTTTTGGAGTAACTTAGTAAAGTTTTTTACAAAAAGACATTGTTTTTATAGGGAAAATACCCTTACAGAACAGCAGTTAAAGACTGAAGGGCGATCTTATTTACAAATATCTAAAGGGTGGGTGTCAGGAGTTTGGGGCAGCACACTTCTAACAACAGGACAAGGGGTAATGGGATGAAGCTGGAACACAAAAAGTTCCATTTAAACATAAGAAAAAACTATATTACTGTGAGACTGAGGGAGCCCTGGCACAGACTACCCAGGGAGGGTGCGGAGTCTCCTTCTCTGGGGGTCTTCAAGACCCACTTGGACATGTTCCTATGCGACCTGACCTAGGTTGACTTGCTTCTGCAAGGGGAGTTGGACTAGATGATCTCTAAAGGTCCCTTCCAACCGTACTATTATATGATTCTATGATATTCACAAGAACTATTTCAGGCCTCTGAAAGTTTAACATTGGAAACAAGGTAAAAGAAGAGAGACCAAATCAACTTTCACTGCATTTGTCTTCTTCAGTATTTGACGTGCTGCCCTTGTCGATTTGCATTCTCACTTTTCCAGATAGATTGATTCACAGTGTCAGAAATTAACTCTGAGACTTCTATCTGCTCCTGGCTGGTCCACCTAAGTAGTGGAAACACAAGTTTTTTATGGGAATATTGAGATTAATTGCATTCCATGACAGAGATGAAACCTAAAATGACATGCCATGTCAATCCTAACTTGGTCTAAATGGGCTTTAGCAGCAACTAAAAAAATTTACTTGGAAAGGAGGGATAGTCTTTGAATGATTATAACCTGATGTAAAAATTGAACAGCATCGTACCCTGGGACAATGACTGGATATTGATTGCACTTCAGGTTGGTTTCTCATGCAGCAAGAAGACACGTAGATCCAAAGTTAGTCTGAAAATTAGCATCTTGCTTTCCTGGCACTCTGGAATTAGTTAGTAAGATATGATGATGCAGTCAGAAATTAGTGGAAGTACAGTATTGACTCTGGAATATCCAGTGACTCTTGGCTGGCTGCTTCTCTGAAGCTTCTCACAGTTCATATTTGCTGAGAGAAAATTAATTTCTACTGACTACTTGACCATAAAATCACAGGCCATATATCACAGAATCATAGAATCATAGAATCATAGAATCATAGAATCATAGAATCATAGAATCATAGAATCATAGAATCATAGAATCATAGAATCATAGAATCATAGAATCATAGAATCATAGAATCATAGAATCATAGAATCATAGAATCATAGAATCATAGAATCATAGAATCATAGAATCATAGAATCATAGAATCATAGAATCATAGAATCATAGAATCATAGAATCATAGAATCATAGAATCATAGAATCATAGAATCATAGAATCATAGAATCATAGAATCATAGAATCATAGAATCATAGAATCATAGAATCATAGAATGGTAGGGTTTGGAAGGGACCTTTAGAGATCACATAGTCCAATCTCCATGAAGAAGCAGGTCAACCTAGATCAGGTTGCATAGCAATGCATCCGGGCAGATCTTGAAGAACCCCCGGAGAAGGAGACTCCACACTCTGCCCAAGCAGCCTGTGCCAGGGCTCCCTCACCCTCACAGTAAAATAGGGTTTTTTTATGTTTAAATGAAACTTTTTGTGTTCCAGTTTCATCCCATTGACTCTCATTCTCTCACTAGATAACACAGAAAAAAAACGGGATGCCTGATATCCACCATTAGTATACTCTTTTCTAGACTTAACAACCCCAGTTTCTGCAGCCTTTCCTGATGAGGAAGATGCTCTGATCATCTTGGTGGCCCTGTGCTGGACTCTGTCCAGAAGTTCCCTGTTGCTCTTGAGCTGGGGAGCCCAGAACTGGACACAGTAAACGTAGAGAGCAGCTATTTCTGTTGTGAAGAGCATAGAGACAAAGACCTTTACAGAGGGAGCACTACAAATTTAACTTCCCTTCCACCATCATAAGTGCAACACATTCACTGTCTGTAGAAAGTCACTGTGCACCAATCTTCACCTTGCTCCATGGGCAGTGTAAGATATAGCACTGGTGGAGTTCTAAACTGGACGTGTTAAAGCTCTGGACAAGTACATACTTTCCATTTCCTTTCAGGTCATGTCAAGTGCATCACCAGTTCATAAAGACAAAGGTGAACGTTGCAAGGTAAAATCCACAGAAGCCAAGAACATTGCAGACTGTAATTGAGTGAAAATTCACATTGACTTCACCAGGAATTTGGATGTGTCTTGTGTCCATATTCAGACCAAAAGTCCTACCTATCCCAGGAAGAAAAGTCTGCATGCAAGTGGAGTGCACAAGGCTGAACAGATGCCTCTAGAGTTGAGACTGGACACATTAACACTCAGAGAGTTGTTTATCATACATTATAGCCATTCCCAAAAAACAGAGTGAAAGGTGTCTCTCTCACTAATGAAAGCACTTCCAGCTTCAGGTAGTGCTGCATTTGCTGTGTCAGTGGTCTATATTTCTGGCTGGATGTATGATCATCTCTCTGGCTTGATGTAAATTCAGTTTCCTTCTGAACCTCATAAGCAGCGGTTGTCTCTGGTCCAGCTCTCAAGAAGAAGATCTTTCCCAGGAAGCTCTCATTTAGTTTTGCATTCTCTTCTATACTAAAAAAGTTTCTCATGATGTTTACTACACCTCACTGGCATGTTGCGTGTGACCAGGCAGTATGAGAAAACTGTTCCAAAGCAATCACTTCCTTGTCTTCTGTCACTTTCATTGCAAAGGCATGTGTTTGCAAATGCAGATATTCAACAGCTGAGAGGAGCTTTTCATGATAGCCTTTTTTTCAAGGTTATGATAGTCCAAAATAGATGTTTTCAGTACACTACAAAAAGCTTCATAGCACAAAGCTCAGAGCCCTTTGGAAAGCAAATCTCCATCTTAATGATCTGTGCCAGTGATCATGACTGGGAAAGGAATGTATCTGAATGGTCTTCAGTAAGGTTTCAAGTTTGCCATTGCCTAACTAGGACAACTCTGCAGGAGAGTTGGTTGGATCTTACAACACTTATGCAGCAGTCAGTATAAATTTTCCTTACCATTTGAAGGCTTCATAAGTTTCATTCATCAGTTAGCTTACTGATCATATCCATTCAGACCTGGATAACATCCAATCTTTGTCTGACCAAAATCTCTTCCTATCACGTCATTGTTGACACTCAAGCGTTACATTAGCCTAGACATCATATGGAAAAAAATGTAATGATCCATAACTGGATGATTAAGTCTAACCCATAAACACTGATGTTAATGACTACCAGGCTGCCATGTTCTTGTTTGAAGTCCAATGGCTAAAACTTTGTTTTTCTCCTTACAAAAACAAAATCCACTCTTAATTTCCTGGAATAACATTGAATAAATTACTGTTCCATCCAGCACAAATTGAGCTTCCTAACTTCCTCTGTTACAAGCTGTTTCTTGGAAAATGTGATGTTCATATGTCTCTGTTTAATAAGGAGGAATTAATTTTCCTCTTAATTGACTGGTTTGAATCTTTGCAACTCCAGAGAGACCATCTGAGTCGTTTATATTCTCTCCCTAAAATTGTGCAACATAATCATTCCTACTAAATGCTCTGATATTCCATAAAATTCTTGTGGCTATTCTGCTGTGTAAATAATAATGCAGAGCAATCCTCTTCTCTAGATACACACACAGAAAGAATGACATTTTTGTAAATTAATGATGAATACAAGGTATGGGAAAGAAAATAGCAATATCTGAGGTCAATATTCTAAGTATTTATGAATCTAAATCTTACACACCTAGGAAAAGTTATAATAAGATATTGATACAGTATTAAAAATAGAACTGGAGATAAACTAGGCTATTCAAACATACCTAAGTGAGATTCCTCTGAAGCCTTATTCAAATGAACTAAGATATGATTACAGAGAACATACAAATGTAACTAGTTATGTGTCCCCCAGATCTAGAGTATGTGTCCACTCTTGGCGTCTCACATTTGCCTACACAACGATCAAAAAAAGGCTCTCTTCAAGTGAAGGAATCCACCATATGTAATCTATTACAGCTATGACACAATATTGTCTCCTACTTGCAGTGGAGCAATTCCTGCAAAGGCAATTAAGACATATCCCCAGGACTTCAACGGGGGGGTATCAACAGGCATGAAATCATTCCTGACTGCTAGCATGAAGGATTTCTTCCTGATTTGGTCCTTATACATCTATGATTTTCATGTCAGCCAAGGTACATAGCACTCATGTATGACTATAGTAATCTCTAACCGATCGCTAGCACATTGGCAAACAGGTGAGTCCAAGCAAGAAAGGGCGTTCGCTGTTTGGCAGGCATTTTGCAGGAAAGTCTGTGTCTCCACAACAACACATCTAGGAATATTAGATGTTATATAGCAAAGGCAGATTCTGGTGAGACTTAAGTCAGGGAGTGAACAGTGTCCTTGTGCTGTATTCATTCTAAGTACACATACTTTTTATTTTCTTTCAGGCCTAGACTGAACTCACAAGATAATGAAATATGAGTATTAGGTATTTTCTCTTCTTCTGCTCTGCCATGCTGTGTTCACTGAGTATTCAGTATATGTAGATACTGTTCTAACAATCTCCTGCTAAGCTGTGAATTTATGTTGCTTCTTCATTTCTCAAGGGGCAATATATTGAAAAACATCTGGAAAGTCTCAGTGCTGTTCACCTGTGACTCCTGACTGTCCCATGCCTGCTATGTTCACACCAGAGAGCAAGAGTTCTGCGCACCGAATCCCTACCATACGGGGTTAATTTGAAAAATGCCTCATAAGTTGATCAAAAGCTGAAAACCATTAGGAGTAATTTGTTCTTTTCAACAGAAATAAGCTTATGAGCTTTTTTGCTTTGGTGGTTTCTATTAGCCAGAAAACATGATTCTGTAGCAAGTCCCTCTCCTAATGTAGTCCTTTTGTAGATGGGGCCTCAGTTAGACAATAGAGTAAGATCTGGTCAGTTTCCAAGCCCTGACATGTGAACTGATGGAAAAGAGACACTTTACCTGATGTATATGATTATTCAAGTGGGTGTGGGAATGGGTGAAGACAGACATGAGCTACCCTGCCCACAGTTGAAGTTGGTCAGACGTAAACCAAACCCAGTCTGGAAGCTTTACAGCTAACTTTATGCAAAGTCTATGCACTGGGTAATATATTCTGACTCTGAGTCTTATTACCTTACACACAGGTCCCATGACACAATTCTCAAATCAGAGCCCTTAACACCTGGAGCTCCAACGCATGAGTTCAGATCTGCCTTTAGACATAGCCACTGCCTGCAAGCAAGAGAAGGCAAACTTGCAGATGGGATTATCTTTTTTTCTGATCTTTAAGATACATACAAATCAAAGAGTAGGAAAATATATGTGGTAGAGACTGCTGAGGTCAGATATTTTTATTGCAAGCATCATACCTGTATAAAAACACACATCTTCCTCTTTTCTCACATTTCTTGGGCTACAAGATCTCCCACTGTCTCTCTACGTAGACTGTAAAAACTTGTTTTAATACTTGAGCTAAATGGAACTAAATGGGCCATTTATATCCCATTATTTTAATCCTGTGGGTTTGTATTCAGGTGATTCAGTTTTTTAATTCCTGCCAATACCTAATTCAAGGATGGGGATTCTTCCTGCTTTATTGACAAGACAAATGAAGAGCTAAAAGATGGATCCTACCCTAAAGTGTTAACACTTTTAACCTAAATGCACCAATGTAAATGGACAGTTGGAAGAGGGTAAAGAAACAACGCACAACATTAGGCAGCGTGATAGCCACCAAAAGCCCACCAGATCTGAGCAAGTGTTTGAAACAGGGAAAAGGATCAGCTATGTATTTGGAAAAAGCTCAGCCAGGGGGAAAAAATCATGAAACAGCAGAAGACATCTGAATTGCAAAATAACATTATCTGGACCTTCTGGCTACATGTTTACCATGGGTTTGCTGGATACAAAAGCTGGTTTCTCAGGGAACAGGTTGTACACATCAGAGGGGTACTATAGCAAGTCAGTTGGAGGAGACTGTAATCGTCTATAGAGCCAAAGAAGATGGGAACATGAGAAAGAGACTGAACACCTTTAAATACCCAGAAGTACTCTGTAGAGCCTCATCAGAGAGCAGATGCTCCTCTCGCAGCTTACCAGGTCTGAGATAGGGTTACACTAGGATTCCATAAGGAAAATATCATTTACTAAATCAACAGCAATGCTTTTGGTTGTCTATATGATTCTGGGGAGATCTCACTGCAGACAAAGCCTAGGCTCAACCCTACTCAGCTTATGGGCCTGACAGAAGTCAATCTTGCCATGAAATATCTGAAAGATGTGTTATTACTTCTTTCTGGCTCTGAGTTACTTTGTCTCTCAGTTATTGGAGTATGTTTTAAAATTAAACCAATTTTTCTAAATTACTGTTGTGACTACAGTCTGATCTTCTAAACTCCCTAGAGCAGCTAGTGGTGAAAATTCCTCCTGCTTTATAAATCAATAAATTATTTAGACAAGATATCACTTTGAACTGCCAGCATTTGGCTATCAATCAGAAGCATAATAGACCATAGGCAAGCTGAACACTTCTTTACCTGCATACCTTTCTAAT
Source organism: Urocolius indicus (assembly GCA_013401255.1). NCBI lineage: Eukaryota > Metazoa > Chordata > Aves > Coliiformes > Coliidae > Urocolius > Urocolius indicus. Next base: position 14,264 of record WBNH01008214.1, read on the forward strand.
AATCAAGTGTAAAATCACACCATTTCTATCAACTACATTTGTCTGAATAAAAGTCAATCTTTCTTTGACTAGCTAGAGACACAAAGTGTACATTGTCCTGCAACACACTTCTGAGAACTGGCAGAGTATACTATTCTTTCCATTAGGGATTCCAGGCCCTTTGGACAGAGCAGCTTGAATATGGCTGAAAAGGTTGCAAAATCTTTAAACAATATCCCACAAAGTATGTAATGTACCCTCTCCTTGCATCCACTATATCAATTAATGCCAGCAAGTAAAAACTAATGATTAACATCTGTGTTAAGTGAGAGCAGTAAAGCTGTGTTTGTTCTCCTGCAGCTTCAGAGGATAAAGCTGTACTTCAGCTTCAAAACACCCTGGAAGAACACACCGGAAGAACACACCAGAAGAACATTGGATTTAGGAAACAAGATTTTTCACTAGTGCTTTTTATTATGACTCAGTCTTAATAGACCTTTTGCAAGTATAAAAAAGGCTTTAAATCTTCATCTTAGTTGTATGCCAGTTATGTCTGTCTCACTTAAATTGTAGATTTGGGAGAAAAAAAAACATTTCAAATTATCTTTATCAGTTAAAAAGGGATTAGTGGTTTCAGAACGCTGACAGACCATGTAGTTAGCAAGACTCACTGAATTACACAGAATCACATAATCACAGAATGGTCAGGGTTAGAAGGAACCTCTGGGGATCATCTAGACCAACTCGCCTGCTAAAGCAGGTTCACCTAGATCAGGTCACACAGGGACGCGTCCAAGCAGGTTTTTGAAAACTTCCAGAGAAGGAGACTCCACAACCTCCCTGGGCAGCCTGTGCCAGGGCTCCCTCACCTGAACAGCAAAGAAGTTTTTTCTTATGTTTAAGTGGAACTTTTTGTGTTCCAGCTTTTGTTCATTACATCATGTCCTATTACTTGAGACAACAAAAAAAAGTGCCTCCCTGTTCTCTTTACATACACCTTTTGAATACTTGTACATGTTAGTGACATTCCCCCTGTATTCAGTAATTTTTTTAAGTCCTCTCCAAATCACCAAACTAAAAAATTTAGGCTTGTGTTTATGTACTGAGATTGCTTACCAAAGCAAATGGCAACTTTTCATAGCCTAAAATGGATTATATTCACTTGAAGTACTCATTTCACTCTTAGTCAAAGATTACAAACAAGTGTTTTGTTGTGTACTAACCTGAACCCAAATGTCACAAGTACCATTGTAATAGAAAAAGTATTCATAACATATGCTGACTGACGTTGTAAAGCCCCTTGTTTATTAGGAGTTTTAATAAGGCTCATTTATTTAATGTAAAAAAAGAATAAAAATAGCCAAGTGCTTTAGATTCTTGGCCTGATTATGGAGCCAATCAGGCTGCAACATAGGTAAGCATCTTGCAGACATCCTATGTTTTGGTCGATACTTAAGTTTCATTGAATGTCTTCCTTTTTCTCTACAGCTTCCTGACCCAGACAGTTGGCCATCCACCAAATCTGTCCATCCCACCAAGAACTTTGAGCATGCATGGATGTCCATTGTGAGCTAAACTAATGAAATAATCTGGATGGCACGTGTAACTGAAGACAAATGGGACAGACCAGTGCATAGAGTGACAGTACTCCCATGAACTGTCTCCATGGATCTCGTAGGGATATGTGGAAAATGCATCTCTCTGAACTCCTGAAGCAGGCACATTACCTTGTGATGTCTGGTGCTGCTTTGTGTGCACATCAATCAGGACAAGCATTACTGTATTGTGCAGTCTAATGGGAACTGACCGTGGCAGAGTGATGTGAAGCATCAAACATCCATAAGTCTAGTGATAGGCATGAAATGAAGTCTGTGCCCAGAATGTTCTTGTATCCATTGCATGTGTGAAGAAGCTTTTACTGCTGAGTTATTTTGATGGAAATGATAAGCAGAGATTACCTAGTGTGGCATTCTCAATCTAGGTGGCTGGCTTCCCAGGGAAGTGTTCTGATCTTTTCCAAGTATGGCATGTGTGTGTAACCCTACAGCAAATGACAATTGGAATGTGTACCATTTATTTGTTTAGTGCTTTGCAAAACCCCAACAGTCTGTGCTGGATACTCAGTGCAGACTGCTTATTGTTCGAACAACCATTCCTTGCTAGGACTAATTTCAGGTCTGGAGAAGTCAATAGGAATCTTTCCCTCAACTTGTGGTTGCTTTGGATAGAGCCCTGATCTTCCACACTACATGTTCCCATTGAACTCAAGGTGTCTGGATGTGCAAAGAGGAATCGCTGAAGTTATCCAATGTCACTATTAACCAGCAAAGTAAATACAATCAGCAGGCTTTCCCACACATAGGAACTAAATACACTTCTACTATTCTCAGCCTCTTTTTACATTACAGGATCTACACTGTTTTGTTTTAGCTTTAATGATTAGAGTCATGAAGCAGGCTTAGAAGACTGCACCATAAATCCCATGTTGCCAACAGGATGTTAGAATGTGTTTTTAAAATATGGCAATAGCAAGGCAGAGTTTAGTAAGTGGGTTTTGCATTAGTTCTGTCTAGCTACAATGCACAGACCTAGTTCATCCTATTATATTAAAAAGCCAGTTTAATCATATAAGATAACTCATCTTTTTCTGCCATCTAGTGACAAAAACTGCAGCTTAGCAAGTTTATGGACATTCTATCCAGGTCATTTATTTTATTCAGTCACATACAGGTGACTGAAAAAAAGTCACGGAGTCAAGTTGGAGGTCATAGTGGTTTTGCCTGAGCCAGGTTTCGGTAGCGGGGTGCTACAGGGGTGCTTTCTTTAAGTAAAGATCTGCCAGAAGCTTCCCCTGTAGCTGATAGGGTCAGTGCCAGTCAATTTTAAGACAGATCGACAGTTGACCCAGGCCTGGCCAACTACTGACTGAAGTAACACCTCTGTGAATAATGTATTTGAGAAGAAAAAGTTGCTGCACAGTTGCTAAAAAGCAACAGCAACGAGCAGTGAGAATATGAAAACATCTCTTCAGACACTGAGGTCAGTGGAGAAGAAGGGGGAGGAGGTGACCAAGCACTGGAAGGAAGACTCCCCTGTGCCCTATGGTACAGCCCATGGTGAGGCAGTTGTGCCCCTGCAGTCCATGGAGGCCACAGGTGAACAGAGACTCACTCACAGCCCGTGGAGGAGCCCACACAGGAGCAGGTAGATGCCTGAAGGAGACTGTGACTCCATGGGAAGCCCACCCATAATTGTTTTTAGTCTCTCATTCTGCACATAATGCCTGTGGCAGTTTTGCAATGGAGGAAGAACAACCCTAGGATAGATATCCACTTACAAAATGTGTCTTCAAAGAAATCCATCTGGCACATCATCTGTGAAGATTCCGAGTCTGTGCAGAGAACCAATAAGACCTTTCCTCCAGCTTTCATGGGTTACACACAAGCACACAAAGTGTTGTTGTCCAGTAAGAGTATTAAGATGACTAGTGTCCACCAGCCACGAGAAATACTGAACTATATATTTTTCTTTCTTTCTTTCTGTTGACATTGAAGTCATGCTTCACCAATGTCAGTAAAACCATTAATATACTTTAAATATATGTTTAAGCATATGTTTAAAATGCTTTGTTCAAACAAGCCTTTCGCCTGTTATTCCTTAAAAACTTTGTTGTAGGGCTATGACCCACAACAATTCTTGCTAATCCTTGCCTAACTATTGTCTTATCCTAATATATAAAAGAAATTTCTGGCTTATTTGATCTAGGCACCAGGTTAGACACCAGAAACCCATTTCTGCATTTTTAACACCATCCAAGTTACAAAATTAGTTCTCTAAGATTCTCACATATTGCATGATTTTTCCCTAAACAAGAAGCCTCATTCAGATCCCATTAAAATAATTTTCAAAAATCAGCAACTCTCAATACACATTGGGTCAGGCCTGAGATAAGCTCATGAAGAAATGATGGTGATATTCAGCCTTTGTACTGCATGTAAAAAAAATTCTTGGCAGGACTGGGAAATAAATTACCTTTGTCAGTTTTTCCAGACAATGTCAAAATCATCAGATAATACAAGCCACAATGACAGCACACATTAACATATCACCGCTAATTTTACATTAAACATTGCAGTCTTATTAGCAACAGCTGGCCACCTTGTTATACTCAATGCAGCAATTTTACAGACAAGAATTAACAAAACTAAGCCATTATTTTTGCATTGTTTCCAGTGAATTATGGTGTTCTTTTCTTCTCTAATAACGAGAATACGCTGCACTATCTCATTACCTCTGTGTAAGGCATAGATGTCCTTAATAAAGACCACTGTGCACTTGGGGGTTTTGTCTTATAGGTGTTTGATGAAGACTTATATATGTGATTCTCTTAGAGTGTGACACTAACATGGCCCATAAAGTCCTTCTTTGAACAATAATATACCCCATTACAGAAATATTACGATCATTTTAATGAAGTAGTTAGAAAGATTATCTATGGCAAAACACTGCACTTTTAATTTCAAATAAAAAAAAAAACAATTCACATAAAAATCATATGTTAATAAGAAACAGAGGTGTGAAATTACTATGAAAACTCTAACTGACTTTTTAACTGGGTCAATGGAAAGTAATGAGACAACTTATAAAATACTAAGACATCAATTGTATTTTATAACCATTTCATAGAAACTAAGACAGGTCCATAAGCATATCTTCTCTCTAGGAAAATGAGTGAGATAACTTTTTTTTGTTTAACTTAGTGTTTTCTTCATTGTCTTCAAGTCTTTTTAGTTACATCACTTTCTATTTATGTGAGGAATGAAAAAGATTACTATCTATGAAATAAAAACTAAAAACAAAAACCAAGGCCAACACTGTTTTCGTAGTTTCCATCAAGTCAGGGTTTTGCTGGAACAAAGCTGGATGACTATTCTGATCCCCATATACTCCAGTGTCACAAGCACAGGGGGTTCTTTGAGAGACTGGCCTCTGAGATGAACAAGGAAATACTGACCATAGGTGAAAAGAGATATTTCCAGACACTATCATGCACTCTTACTGTTTTAACTACCCTTTTTCCACTTTCAGATGTTTTCCCACAACCTCCCCTTGAGTTGTTTGACTAAACAGACCACACAGAGAAACCTTGGATGAAATCTCAAAAACAACTTTTGAAAATAAGGAACTGTAATCCTAACTCAGTCATGGTTCCTTGATGATTGGTGTAATGCATCCCCCATGCCTTTGAATATCATGGACCAGATCCTAGAAAGACATAACAGAATTATAGAAAGACTAACTTTTGCAGGGAAGGGGTGTTGAAGGGGGAAGAGGAAATATTTGCAACAGAGAATAATTTTCCATTTACATTAAACCTGAAAAGCTTTTACTGTCATGAGCCTAAATAGAGTTAACCATATCTTGAGGTCTATAAAATCTTATTGAACCTTTTATCTGTATTTGCACAATGAATATTTTAGAGCAGAATGGCCTGAAGACCAAGACTACTAGTCACACTGTAGTGATGGGATTCTTCTGACTACATTCAGGCATGTGTTTACGTGCAAGTCATGCTACTCTAGTTTTGTTGTCAGCACAGAGCTAGGTGGTGCAGTTCTAAATGCATATCATCTTATGCTAAATCAGTTGTCAATATTTGTTGGACAGGAATCACAATCTGAACTCTGTCAGATCAGCTGACTGGATCTGCACAAGTGCAGTCCTAGACTCACAGAATCATAGTATTCACATTGACAGATTCATAGAGATGTCTTTAGGTTTTTGTTGAGTTGACAAACTCAAGTTTTTTGGTATTCTTTTCCCTCCTCAGTTGACAAGATACTGTGTCAAACATATGTTGAAATGTTGCTTCGCTGGAGTCATTTGTCAAGTTTACAGGGCAGGCTAACTGAGGATCTCACATAGATGATGTTCTGGTCAAGAGGCTCTTTTGCAGGTGTTTATATGGAAAGGACTGAAACATCGCCCAGTTCCTAGAACAAGTGTTTAAAATAGCTAGATTTTTTTCATGCTTCCATTAAAGAACATGCAATTTCATTTAGCCTCTAAGTACATACAATACGTCTCTTGAAGCCACCTCGTGGTACGAGTGTCTCTAGCCTCCTTTTAAAATTACACATTAATTAATCAGATTTGATTCCTAGAAAAATTAAGCTATTGTCAAATCACTGGGTAAATCCAGAGGCTAAATTTGATTCCTCAACCACATCCACACACAGCCGTTCTGTGCATGTGTTGACCTGTTTGCAAAGGGTGTGATCAAGTGTTTGTTTGGCTCAGTAACTCCTGAAGCAACACCCAAGAGAGGAAATGCTGTGACGACAGCAATGCAAAATGTGTCAGTTGTAATTACATTGCTATTTATTTACTCAGTGTAGACACTTGTACTTTTAGAAATAGATTGAGACAACTGACTGATTTAAATAAGTCATGGAAGAGATGTGGTTATAGCCACGAGTTTGCAAAGTACAAACATAGATGGACTTGTAGCTATGTCTCAGTTTTTGATAACTTCAAACTTAGGAAGAGTTTAACACACTGAATGGGCAGTTCACCACACAGATGAAAGGTCTTTCTAATTCTTCTTTGCAGTAGATTTATTTGGTGAAAACTGCAAAGTACGATTACAGGTTTCATTAAAATGGTCTTACAATAAAAACTCACATTATATTTAACTCAGACTACCAGTATACCAGTAGTCATACTCCTAGTTCAGCTCATGCATCGGTGACCTGGATTCAGCTTTGGAAATCCCAGTGATACAAAGTGACCCAACTCTGCTTCCTTCCAGAAGTGAGCTTCAAGATCTCACATTGCTGTGATGAAGAGACACATGCACAGAGCTGCTGTGGATCAGGTGCATGTGGTAACTTGTCCATGTGCTCATGTGTCTTCCTGGCCTAGTTAGAAACATCTAGGCAGTTATTAGTGAATAACAGAAGTAATGTCAAGCAAGGAATGGGAGAAGCCTTGGTTTCAAGGTCAGAGCTTGAAAACTCATGATTTTCAAGCAAGAAAATAGTGTCATATGTTGGTTTATGAGGTGTTGTATCTGAGTCTCACCTCATTCCCCTTCTCACTTCTCATGCCAGAAGAAGAATACTAATTTATCACAGTCTCAAATAAAAGACCGTACTACACAATGCAGTGGCCGCTGTGCAGACAGGGTTATGAAGGGCATTCCTACTTCTTCTCTTTAGCACGAAAGTGTAATCCAGTTTGCAATCTAGCTGTAAATTATGGGAATCAGTAATCAGCATCACATTCACAGATACCACACAGCCTATCTGTGCAGCACAGTGAAATATTTCAGGCTTTCATTCACCAAGGCCCATGAGAGTTTGATGGAAGGAGTTAGATATGTGCCAAGTATTATTAATAACATTAACATATTAAAGACCATTTACTTACTGCCAAGCAAAATAAAATTAATTCATGTTATCATAATGGGAAAATCTCCTTCAATAAAAAGAACAAAAGCCATGGGATTATTTATTCTAAGGTAGAGCATAGTATTTCAGATCTCAGGCCTCATGCAATTTTGGAGGTAGTTTAGTCATTTTCTTCATATCTTTGTCACCAAGTAGCAGGCTGACTGACATGCTGTCAGTTAAGAGGAACTAGCAGTGGGTTTTCTACTCATTTGGAGCTACAGGGACTATGAAACACTAACTGGGTGTCCAGGTCATTATATGTGTAACTGTTCCCCCTAGGGGAAGCAGGAAAGACCGTTGTGCTGGTAGCCCTGTCCTGTAGTGAAAAAACCTCCCTTGCAGCAAGACAGCCTCAAAGACAAATGTCTTGGGGAGAGGGAGCAAGATGACTGACACTTCAATCTGCACAGCCTGCCAGCTCAACTGACTGTTAGCTTTGTTCCCTAAGAGCCAAAAGCAACTCCATCTAGCTACCTACAGTCACAGCTTGCCATTTGCCACTTTTAAGCAAATGTCACAAAAACACTCCAAATACTCCTAAACAAAACAAAAAAAAAAGGCATTGTTCTCTTTGTGGCCTTTGCATTTCTTGCTTCCCTTTCACAAATACAATGGCTGTGATTTCTCTTGCTCAGGCAGAAAGGTGCAGTGAACATTTTTACTCTGCTTGGGATTGTCTGTAGATATCTACTCAGTTAAGGGTTTCAAAACCCATTGAGATTTGTCTTTGTCCACATCATTCACTTGAAAGTGCAGGAAATATACAAATCACATAATTAGATGATGTTTCAGGCAGAGCAGGACCTTCGAATGTGAAGAGTCAGCTCTTACTTTGGTCTCAGATCAGGTGAGCAATAAAGACATCACTGCCTTCATAAATAGGGAAGTTAAAACTATCCACATCATAAGAAGATCTGAAAAATATGCCATACTCTGAGTGCAGACTGTGCAACAAACATCAGAGAGACCCAAGTCTTTTCACATACATATGAGATCATCTGCATATTTAATACTACAAGTGCAGAGTGCAAGTCTGGCTGGGATAGGGATTTAAATTCACATACTGTCATTACTGGAGTTGTATGTGCCCTCAAGGTTTTGAAAATGGACAGATACTTATGACTAGGAACATATGAAAAACATTAAAAACATACTGCTATATCTGTGATGCACTTAAAGGTGTGCCGATTTGCAGCAGCATGAGGTGAAATGAAAATAATGTTCCTCACTGCTCTTAATGGAATATTGTCAGACATTTCTTGATCCTGAGCATTAATAGAGAACTGCTAGAAACAGGGGGAAACTATTACCACTGAGTAGTGACTGGCTGGAAATTGTGATGGTGTCACAGAATATCTCCAATTAGTTTCCATGAATCTGAAGTATCCCTCCATAGGTAAAGACAATTGAACTCAATAGAAGGTCAGTTTATACAGGACATAGGGAAAAAATCCTGACTTTGTAAAAAAAAAAAAAAGTAAAAAGAAAAAGAAAAAAGGAAAAGGAAAAAGAAAAAAAACTTAATTGCATTTTATTTTAATATTGAGTCTTACACAGCAAATCTGCCTTTTATTTTCCTCTAGTTGCTCACACAGGTGTTGATCTTTTCCAAATCATTATTCAGAAAATATCTGTGTAGATGCCACTAACTGTAGCAGTCAGCACGATATCCCTGAGGTTTATCTTGGGAAAAACATTACAGATGAAGGAACAGATGCAGGAATACTACGCAATGTGATGACTTTATTTTAAAAAGTCAAAGATGATGTTAAAGGAGATAAAATATGTTGTGTTTTCCTAAGCAGGTCTTGGCTTTTTAAGCCAGGGTCATTTAGAGCTACTGTCTTAAGGTTAGTGGCATTTTACTGCCATCCCCAAACTCAAACATTTTTATTAATTTTATTTTGGCAGAACTTCATGTTAGCAAGAAGCAGATGTACTCTTAATACCTGGAAAAAGAATTTCCTGTTCACCTCTATTTACAGTTGTTTGCATTTCTTTCTCCCTTATTTAGATGAAATTTTAATAGTTCACCAGTTTGTAAAAAGCTACAGACATTTCCTCAGACAGATCCAGTCCTAATGAAAGAGTAAAGAAGTTATTTTAAAGCAGCATTGCTGGCGTATTCTACTGGTGATGTTACATTTGAAGTGAGAGAGTTCTCATAGGATTTATTATAGAAAGGAAGTTGGGATGACCCGTTTTTCAAATACCAGTGGTTTTCCAGACAGATTTCTGTTTGTTAGCAATGATGACAAAATGTCTGTTGCTACTTTTACGTTGCAAACCAATTGCCTTCTGTGGTTAATTTATTCCAGGTGAAAGTTTTGGAGAAATTCTGTGTGTAGAATCTACAAATAGCTAGGTTCCTCATGTAGATTTTACAAAATAGTATTAAATATATTCAATGGAAATAAAAATGGCAAGTCTCAGCAATACCAAACATTAAAGGAAGGCAGAGGGAACATCACATCCGCCTGCACTGAGCGTCAGAAAGAAATCCTCTTGGGAAGATGAAAATGGATTTACCACGGAGAAAAGAAAAAGGATATAGTGTGAGAGGAAGCCGTTTTCTCAGCTTTAGGTGATGCATAATTACCACCTGAAAAAGAATGGTGCTGCTAGTTACAAAACAACCATGGCAGAGCTGTAAGTTTGACTTTGTCATATTTGAAGGATCACACTCAGGAAGGTAAGATGGTAGGAAATAAATTTGCAATGGGAAAAAAAAAACTTCAGTGAGGACCACTGAAAAGGATCACAACATTCACCTGATCTAGGTGGACCTGCTTCTGCAGGGAACTTGGACTAGATGATCTCTAAAGGTCCCTTCCAACCCTACCATTCTGTGATTCTATGATTAAATCATTACAAGATGTTGCTCTCTGAAACAACACATTTTAGTGACACTGATCATCTGCATCTCTTCCAAATTTTAGTTATTTCAGTAGTAAGAGCCACAGAAGAAGCACTGGAGCTTCTCTTGGATGGACTGCACTCATAAATTTTGTGAGTGGACTTGTACTTCACATCTCCAACACACAAAAGGTCTTGCTGACTCACACTACCATTTTTTGTTTATTGTACAGACTGAACTTATGCTGCTGTCTTGAATAGACAGTGAGTATTTACTCTTAACATGATAGAACTACACAAAAATCTTCATGATTGTAAACATGAAGTTTTAAACTTTATTCTCTTCCTATTTATTAAATTTCAGACACATACACCCAGTTTTACTGTGGTTTCCCTTTGATTGTATTCAATTCTTCATGGGCTCTTCTGCAATATCATCTTAATTGCTAGCTTTCTGGTCCCTACTCTCACACTGTTTTTCAGAAATGTTCACCAAAATCAGAAGTAGTCACCAAAGTAGCATGCAGCTGTCAGCATTCCTATTGTATTGGTGCCCAGTAGGTTTATAGTAGTTTTGGAGTTGCACAAGAAAGCCACAAAATCTAGTGCTTAAAATGCTAAATGTTCAACAAATTTATATCAGTATAGCCTCATATGATCAGGAAAGCAATACTATTTTATGTTAACTGACATTGCAGCCACAGCCCTGGGGAGAAAGTTTGTCTGGAGGCTGAGTCAAAAACATGGATATTGGAGTAAGTATGTTTAAAACTTAGGATTCCTAAAAAATGCATGGTTATGGATTAACACTTTCAGCAGTAATTTTCCATGTTTTTTAGTACGATGTAAAAAACAAGCAATAGATAAATTGAAGAAGTCTGGCTTTCTGTAGCCATTCTCTATATCTGATGACATCTGATTTTTGAACTATGCCAAGTTATAACCAATCTTAAACTAAAGGCTGTACAGGCTGTCTATTCATTATAGAAAGGTAATCCTCTAAACAGGGAAATTAAAAAGAACTGTGTGGCTAATACACCCCTGAGTGCACTTCAGTGTCTGCAGATCTCCAGTTTCACAAACTAGATCAGGATTTTGAATAAGCTTGATTTGTAAAAGTTCACTGACCTAATCACCTAGAGGGCCAAGGTTGTTCAGGGTCTTAGAAAACAATGTGTTCTTTAGGTCATATTTCTTTGCTAATTTAGGGGAAGACACTTTTCCTGTTCATTTTATAGACCAGCAGTTTCCTAATGTGCCGGGTGTTGTCTGTTTTCTCACAACCCTGATGCAATTCCAGAGGAGTTAATTGCTCCTACCCAAGGAGGAACATGGTGTCAATGTCACGAATTGGGATCTTCCTGAAGGAAATTTTCACATTAAATTATTCAAAGATTGTCCTGAATGTATCATAAAAAATACAAGCAGCATGTTTCTAGTTACAAAACAATGAAACAAAGACAATAAGATTAAGTAAGTTTGTCTCTACATGATGTAAGGCATTTGCCTGAGGAAGTAGTGCTCCAGGTAATATAGGTCTTCCAATATCCTCTTTAAGTACCAGGTACTGGGTCCCAGACAAAATGTCAAACTGGGATGAGAGAAAACCTAGAAGAAAAAGAACATAGAGAAAAAGTACTAATGGCAAGTGACAACGGCTGAAGAAAAGTGATATGGTGTGAGATCTGAGAACTCGAAATGGACTGAGAAGGAACCAGAGAGAAAGTAGAGACAAGAGAGAACAAAGCAGTCTTGCGGTGCCCACAGCTCACAGAGAGTCTCGAGGCCAAGCCTAGTGGAGTTGGTAGGCATGGAGGTTGTTCCACACTGGTGTCTCCAGAACACTGGGCCATGTCCTTCTGTGACCAAGGACCCCAACATAATGCTGCTAATGCAATGCTGTGGAGAGCCAGTTCCAAGTACCTGAAATTATGAGAACTCACTTGAGAAGTACGTTTTTGTATGATGCTCATGAAATATGTTTGGAACATGAGCATATGGAGAGTGGGACCTGCTGGGGTAGTACTGGGGGACACGGTCCTAGGACTACTGGAGCAAACCTAAGCCATCCATACATCTTGTAAGGAGGAATTTTTGAGAAGAGCTATTCCAAGAAATAAATCCAGGTTTTTATCTCAAAGGAAATCAGTTGGTTCAGTCCAAAAGAAAAAAGAGTTTGCACACGTATCAAGAGATAGGAAACGTGAAGCTATGTGAAAATGTAGGCATCTTGAAAGTAGAAAATCTCTTGCAGAAAACAGCCATGTCCTTTTATTTGAAATGAATACACTATTTAAGTGTCAAGTTGGCTTGTTTTCTGAGCATTTAAATAGAGAAGTGGACTAATGAATATTCTGCTGGGCTGGGAGATCTGTGGTTTCAGCCAAAAGCCTTCTGGTTTGGGGACTTGACTTTTATTTACTTCTTGCATGTAAAAGCCATAGAGAAGAACAAAACCAAGATATAACTGTCTGTAGCCCAGACTAAACTTCATGCTCAATTTTTGACAAGGAAAACAAAAAGCTCAGGATGGCAGGGGTTTCCCTAAATGTGACAACACTGATGCAGACACAGATCCTCCGACTCTGAACTACTCCAGTCCAGGGTCCAGTTTCGGCTTCACAAAAGATTATTCTGCTCCAGAATATTTCCCATTTTCATGAGACCAGGGAACTGACTGTGGTTCTTCTTATCACGTGTGTACAGTCCATACTCTGTGCTGCATGACATGTGTCCTTGGATCAGGAACCAGTGGGTCTTTCCCAGGGAGAGTAGCTTCTAGGCATGTAGGCATCAGAGGAAAGTGGAAATTTCCTACATGTACATGGAGCTATTTTGCCATGTTGCTTCAGTTTGTCCAGCTTACCTGCTGTCACCTCTTGAGACCTCAGCATGAGACAATTTGTGGGACTCAGGTTGTTTCTGATATAACGAGGACGAACTCTGGAGTTTAGCATCCCTTTTGGTTGGCCAGCTATCTGTAAAGAAGATACTATATTTCCTTATTCCTGGATCAAATAATTAAATAATTTTTTAGCTACCACATGAAAAAATTTTGCTAAGCCTCTCCACGTGGCCATAAACCCAGTGTTCCATTTTGTTATGTCCTTGGCTTTCAGAAGATTTTTTTGTTAACATCTTTATATTTTTGGCTTGCCTACTCACATCTTCATCAATCCATAGAAACAATAGGCCATCCTCTATGTTTAAATTCAATTCAGAGTGAAAAAACTCCAGTCAGCTTGGATTACTGATTAGCCAGTCTTTCATATACCTCAGTTTTGGATGATGTTTCCCATCATTACAGCTACCTAATTCCCTAAAGAGTGTACTTGTTTCTTACATTTATCCTGAATTAGGGACAGCTGTTACACCTGCTAGTTTCCAAAGGTTTTTCAACCATAATAACATGATACAAGCTTTCTGCAGCTGCAATTAGGACTAATACAATATTTATTTTTAATTCAATCATTGATATAACCTTAGATTTGCTTATTTCCTCTACAGTCTACTGATCTGGAATACTCTCAATATGTACTTCATGGTCTGTTGCACCTCCACAGCTTTTCTTTCTACACTGTAGGACCCCTACTTCTTTTCCAAAGTAACCCTTTTCCAATCTTATTGATTTTTCCATTACTTTACAGCCCTGTGCACACGATTATCTCATCTCAGCCAATATCTACTTTATCCTGTAAAAACTGAATACTGTTAGCCAAATTCTTAAGCCACACAAACTGCTGGTAACCTTTCTGACCTCTGTCAAAAAGTGTTTATTACACCACCTTGTTTGGCAGTCCCCTTGGCAGATACATACCTTGGATTTATTACTTAAAAATCTACTCCGTTCTTCCTGATAGCCAGAGGAAAACTTAGTTTATTTTTAATAAATACTCTTCTTCCTCAATTAAAGACATAAACCTCCTCCAACTTGTTTCTGATTCATGAAATGGTTTTGTGCCTTGTGTTGAGGCAAACATTTACACAGTCAAAAAAATCTTTCAATTAAAAAATATTAATATTATATTTAAATTATGGGGTCATTGGCAGCACTTAGCAATAACAGGATAAACAAAAGTGCATTACATCATGTTAGTCTTCAAATCCAACTGTGGACTAGTGGAGGCAGAATAATTATCTCCTAAAATGGCTGGACAGTAACTTGCAAAAAGGCTTGGATATTTCAATATACCTTCTCACAAGTCATTAACACTTTTAGCAGCACCCATGCTAGCAACCTTACCAAAATCACTGCCCTACATGGAAGTTCATGAGTCCTTCTTAATAATATAGGAATAATCCCATTGCTAGGGAAAAAAAAAAAAAAAAANAAAAAAAAAAAAAACAGAAAAAAAAAAGAAAAATTATCAGGAACAAATAAATAGAAACAGAAATCCTTTCCTCTGGGGAGGTTTTTCACCTAATGGGTTCCATACCAGGCCTTTGAGGAGAAATCCTGACCCAAATAATTCAGTAAGAATTTTGTCACCAACTTCAGTGGAGCAGGATTCCACCCCTCCTGCTCACATGGACCCAGATCAGAGTCCATGTAAGACAGTAACCCTGGTGCATGACCACACTTTTTTCTATATGTGAAATTTTCCTCTCATTTCTGAATGACCCAAGAGATGCCTGTGGATTCTCATCAGTATGAAAGATACCAGTACTTGCTTTGGAAGCTAGCACACATACATCTCCATGTCTTAAGCAAAGTCCTTTCTTTGTTTAAGGGACTTCTTTCTTTGGGCAAAGTGTTTCTCAGCCCAAACAGAGTTATATTTTTTCTCTTTTTTTTAAATAAAAAGTAAAATGCAAAAGCAATTTCCAGAATCAAAAATATGTTCTTGATCACTAGACTAGCATAAGCCATATTCTGACAACTTGGACGTGTTGCAAAGCATGGAACACTCCAACTCTTTTGTTTGTTTGTTTTAATTTGCTAATCTGGTATATTCTATACCAAATGCAAATAAACTAGGATATATGCTTGTGGTTGACATCCTGAATTGGCCTTCATCTTCTTCTACGTTCTCTGTTCTACCAACACAAGATCATGGTAGTAATTTATTGAGAGACATGTGCTCACAAGTTCGAATGAGTGTCTTTCTTCATTCCATCTCACTATATTTTGGTCTAAAAGCATACAAAATTAGTCACTAATAGGAATTGTATAACATCAGTCACTCCCAGAGACCTCCTGGAAATTATTAGAAAAGCTACATTTAAGAGAAAAAAAAAAAAAAAGTCTTTAACTGTTTGCAGAGAGTAGAGACTTTCTAGGGAAAAAGATTATGTCTTCAGACTCCAGGTTTTAATAAGCGTCTCATTTCTCTGTTCTACAATAGCCTCCTGTTCCTCTACTCTGTTTAATGAGCCGTCACATTGTAAGAGCCAATGAATATAAAGCTCTTCTGATGTGTGCATTTAATCTAATGCTTCAATGAGAAAGGATATTTCATTTAGTAGGATATTTCTTCAGATTTTGTGGAATCATACATTTAGTTTCCCTCAGTATTTTTGTAGGTCAACTAATGAAAGGTATATCCTAATATTAAAATGTCATATTCTGCCTTGCATTAGTTAGATGTACATCTGTAGGTTTGTTTCTTGGAAAACGGACCCAATTATAAAAGTCAAGCAAGATAAATCCTTGGAGACTCTTTAAAACTCACTAGAAAGCCCATGATACCTCCACAAGATGTGTGATCTGCTACTGGACTATTCTAGCAGTAAATCACTATACTTGCCTTAAGACCTTTGGCTAGTTTGAGTCTGTTGGTCTCAATCATTGTGTATGAGGAGCAAAGCTGATCACTACCCATACAGTGCCTTTGGGCTTGCACCTCCCCAAAGATGAAGAAAGCTTTTAGTGACAAGCCTCCATTAACCTGCAGCTTGGAAAAAGGTCAAAGTCATGGAGAACAAAACTAAAATATTCAGTAGGAAAATTGTCATGTGAGAAATAAGGATTCTTCAGACCTTGGTACCATCTAGTAGATAATTACTACCCAACTACAGCTTATGGCTGATGTTCTGTCCAGGTCACCTCTCATTTTGTCATGCCAGCCTTTCAGGGAGAAGAGTAATATGGAATTCTCCTCTTTTGGAGGGATATTGGTGGCTATCGTCAAAAGATATATAGCTATAGACTCAGAAAAATTAACTGCTGGCAAATGATAGTTGCAAGCATTTTGTCTGGTTGTTGAGAAATAAGCACAAAAGAATAACTGTTCAGACTTCAAAAAGGGTAAGAGATAATTCTTAACTGAGCCTTGCCACTTAAATTTAAAGTGTCCCTAGACTGGATTTACAGGGTCTCTGGTTACAAGAATGGACACTGGGAAAATAAGCACTGAAAAAATAAGCATCTGGAAAGGAAGCTTTAAAAGTCATCTGCACTGCTGTTTTCATGGCTGTTGTTTTTATTTCCTGAAAAATAAATTCTGCCTTTATTCAACTAGTTCTAACATAGTAGTATGAAATAGAATGGATTATACATTCTATCATGTACAAACATAAACCCAAATCTTGTTCAAAATTACTTTAAAATTACTTTAAAATGGCCTTGGTTTCCAGTTGCACTCAAACTACGAAATCTCTCTGGCTGTTTGAGGACAGCAGAGATATTGACCTAGTAAAAGAATCTGGCACTCTCTTTGTTCTCTTTCCTTATAATAAAAACTCTTCTCCAAGACACACTGTCAGAGAAGAAATCAATCTCCTTTTTTAGTTCGTAGGTGAATTAGGGCTCATCCTATCAGAAAGAAGTTTGTGTTGAGAAGTTATCTTGGGGGCAAGTGAAACTCTCAATGGGATCCACTTGTTAAAATGACTATTTTCTCCAAGGGCTATATATGCTTTCCTGGGGCTAGTTAAAGGTCTCTCCTTTTTTGTTGCTTTAATATTTTAGGAGCCAAAAAGAGAGATGAGAACCACTGCCAGCACACACTCTGACTTTAATGAATGTTAAATGTATAGTAAACAGATAGCAAGAACAAATAAAGACTAACCAAAGATGATGACATTTCTCTCTCTTCTATTTTTCTCACATTCACAAACATCTACCCAATCTTCTAAGCAGCTGGGCCAGATTCAAAGCCTATGGTCTTTCCACTGACTTCAAATGGCTGGGACAGAAAGTGATGCTGCCTCTTGGAGCAAAAGTATTTACTTATCCTCATTCCCATTAAAGCTGTTTTAATCTTTTGGCGATATAGTTGATGATTACTATCACTACTCTGTTTAATCACAGTCTGGCCTCTCACCTAACTCTCTGAAAGCCTTTTCTGAGAGCCTAACTCATCATCCTAGTTTACAAATGTTTACTCTGTATTTCCACTGAATAAGACTTCCACTGTTCTGTGCCCTTTTGGAGATATAATCACTATAATACAATAGTGCGAAAATCTGTTTTTGTACATCTATTTGAAACTTGGTGATTCTTTTTTTTTTTATCTCTTCTTTCCTCTTGTGAAATGCCACAACATTTTTCAGTTAGAAAAGGTTCTTTTTGCAACCTCTATCAAAGCGCTGTTATCATAAAACATCTGTCCTAAATGTAAGAACATCTGTTTCCCAAACTCCTTCCTGGTCCCTAGATGACTCATTTCTTTGATAGCTTTTCTTTGTAAGGGAAGACTTTTTTCTTACATTTTGGGAGCACTTTACTTTTAAAATTTTTCCTCTTCATTTAACATATTAAGCTAGTGCTTCACAATATCAGTCTACGCCATTCTGTGCTTTTCTTGTCATTCTTTACATATTATAATACTTATCCATGTAATATCACTATTTCAGTTTATCTTACAAGAGCAACTGCTCCTACACTGACTTTTAAGTGCTACCCAAGCAGCAAGGCAAAGAGTTCTGGATTTCACCCTCCACCACATGCTGACCCTGAGGTTGTGAAAACAGTCTGAGGACCACTGGCATCAGGTACCCCTTGAGTTCATTAGAAGGCAGCCATTTAACTCTCATGACCTCTTTTGCCATTTTTTATTTCACATAAATGTTGCTGAAGCCAAGCATATCAATGTAGGCCTTCTAAATTACTCCTTCAATTTTACCTCATCCAGCCCTATGCAGCAGAGCAGAACCTCATCAATTTATTTAGCCAAAATATTTAGCTAAAGGAAATTAGAGCCTCAGCAAGGTTGCAGCTGAGCTCCCACTGTAAATATGGACCTGACTTCATACCATCCTCACTGAGACGTTGGAGCACACTTCAAGGGACAGATTATGTAAGCAATATGGTGTAATTCTTTCTTGCACACTATTTCTCCATTCAATCCCTGTGCAAGCATTTAGCTACTGCACTGTCAGAAAGGTTCATAACAGTTACTTCCTTTTAATTTAACTTGAGCTGTGACGACTTTGATCACGCCTTTTAATTCCAAATTACCCTGAGCAGCACCTTGCAGGCAGCGCCGAACCCACCTTGGGTCAATTCCTGCTTCACAGCTGTATCATGTCTTGAAGCACTGAACGTTTCCTGTATGTCTCCCTTCCAATTACTGCCCCAGGCAAAGCCAGCTCAGCTGCTCACATCTGATGGCTAAACACACCATGTGCTTTTAACTGAGCTTTCAGCAGCCTTATAAAGTGCCATTCACTCACCTGCCTAGTCCATTGAACAACTGAGAAGTGTTGAATCAGATTCCTTCTGGACATAAATCAGCACCATTTTAGGAAGCCATATTCAGTCTCACTAAGCAAGGAATGGGCCAGCAAGTAGGTAAAAAAAAAAAAGTCTTGTCTGAACGAATAGCCTTCAAATATTCATGAGAGCTCCTGATGTGGGCTCCTGTTTCAATTGGATAAACCCTGAAGCTTGCCTTGAGCCCCTGGTATTTGCCAGGATCTTCACATAGACTGGGGAAATAGCCAGATACAAGCTCTTTTAGTATTAATATTCATTACGTTTTTGAAAGTTAAAGGAAACTGAAAACAGCTTATTCTGCATGGCTTCTAAAATATTAGCAATGTGACCTATTAATGACTTGGAGCTTTGAGGAACTTGAGATTGTGTTAGACATCAAATTCCCTGACTATGTCAGCTCGGTGCTTTCTACCGAAGCAGATGAGATTAACACCACTGGCTTCCAAAACAACATTTGCATAGCTGCAGTATTATAACTGGACAAGCTGGGTAAAAATATTCAAACGAGCTTTGAGGTTTTTTATTTTCTCCCTGAAGTACTTTCACATCACTACATTTTCCCTGCTTTTCTTTCTTTGGTAGTTTCTGGAGGTGATGCCTAAAATAGATTTTGCTGCCAGCCAGTTTTTACCAAGCAGGACGATCTGTTGTTAAACTTAACATGTATTACTGAAGTCACCACATTTTGGTTTTTGGATTAAGGCAACTGGCTGTGTTCCTCTGAGACTGCAAGTTAACACCTCTGTAAATGAGAGTGAAAAAGCCTAAAATCCTCAAGGATTCACGACAGTGGTGCCCTATGAAAATTAATACTGAGGTGGCTGCCTTTTGTGCTGGTATGTTTCTGAAAACTGTCCAAAATGCTTAATCTGCTCCGTTTGGAGTATTTCTAGAGAACCTACTACTGTAAGTAAATGAGCACTGAGATTTTCTTCCAGCAAAGAAACACCTTCCAAAGCCAAAAAAGGGGGAAAATTGAAGAAGACAAGAAACAAATCAAGCAACATAGAGAGGACAAATTGAGTGCCGTCTATCAAGGTGAGATCCAGAAGCTTGATTGCAGTCTTGTAGAGCAAAGAAGGAAAGATGCAGGATCTGTCATCAAATGTAATTATTGATAGTACAGGTGTTACATCTGACCCATCATTCAGATTCCCTCTGCAGCCCATGAGAAGGAAATGCACTTCTGGAGAGTAGCACCGGTGTTTAGACTACAAGCATCTGTTTCTCTCCAGTGTCCCTGACATGAACTTAGACATTTAGTCCTGTCAGACAAAAAAATCTCGCTCAGCAGCCCAGTCTTACTAGATACATTTTCAGTTTCTAGGCACTGGGGTTTTCAATACTAAAAGAACCTCTGTCTTATCAGCACTGAGAATCTTGGCTTGCCTCTTAAGTCTGGATTAATTCTACATCTACAGACTAGTCAGTCCCCTCCCAGTCATGCATCCAGCACTCAGTGTAGTAGATTTTCTCACAGGATGCTTAGAACATCAAACATCCAAGACTATTCCTTTCACTGAGCTCTTTCATTTGAGAACAGTCCTCTGACAATGTCAATGGAGAAAGACTTGGTTTCACTGAGGGTGTTTTTGTTTGATTTATTAACCCAGGGCAGAGTGAAAAGTGAGGTTTTGAGTCAGGGCCATGGTGCTGTTACTTTCCAGAAAGAGATCCCTTGGGTGATGTTAGTGTCTCCCCAAATGTCACCATGAACATCTCCCAGAAGCCCTATGCCATGCCAAATAAATCTCATTCTTGAGCCTGTATGCTACACATCTACGTTGGTTTTATGGAGGTTTGACACAAATATTGAAAAAGTTCCTTCTGGTTCCAAACACTGAAAGATGGGCCATGTTTATTATGTAACGAGGTAGAGGTTTCCACTGCAAGAAAACACTTTGATGACAGCTGTGTTTAAATCAGTCCTGGACTGTAACAATTTCTAAAGTGTAATTTTTTCTGCTGTGTTTTGCTGCCATATTGTACACCTAGATGAGTAAATGTGTGGACCCAGTTTCCAAACAATCTAATGGCAAATCTAATAAGGACCAATTTTCACTTTTTGCTAGCTTGGTAAACCCTCTAATCTCTTTGGGTACAAAAACTAGTAAATATACCCTAGGAAGGATTGTTCCAGTGCAGGGGCAGGATAAAAACAGCCTGGAATTACAGCTGGTCAATGGTTAAATCAACATATTTTTTTCAACAGAAAACTGAGTTATGTGACCATTTCTATCTTTCATGCAAAATTTCACGTTTTCCATCATAATCAATGCTTATAAATACCTA
>WBNH01008215.1:3671-16166 GCA_013401255.1 Urocolius indicus
GGCCGAGCAGCGACCCGCGAGCCCCAACATGGCGGCGCCGACTGCGGCCCGCGCGCAGCCCGCCCCTCACGGCCTCCCGCGGGGCGGGGCCTGCGCGCGCCTCACCCGCGCGCCCATTGGCCGCCGCGACGAGACGCGCTCCCCGTTTCCTCCTTCCCATTGGCTGGATCTCCCGAGGCGCTCGCGTGGCGCCTCACGGCTATTGGGCCGCTGCTACGTCCGTCAAAAAAAAAGTCACTCATTGATAGGGCGATGGGAGGAAAGAGGCGTGGCCTCAGCGCAGAGCGCCGGAAGCGGCGGCGCACGTGGCCGCTGCTTGTCCTTGGGGTGGCCGCGGTGACCGAGCCGCAGGGTCCCGCCGCCCCCCTCCGGCCCCCAGCACCCCCCCCCAGACACTGAAACAGCCCCCACGCGGGGTCGAAAACGCCCGAGGCCCCGGAGCTGGCCGCGGAGGTGGGGGGAACGGAGGAGAGGAGACAAGCCCCGAGGCTCAGGAGCCGCCGCCTCTCCCTCCCCGAGGCCGGGCAGGAGAAACAGCCTCCCCAGCCCCCCACGGCACTGAAACAGCCCCCACGCGGGGTCGAAAACGCCCGAGGCCCCGGAGCTGGCCGCGGTGGGGGGGGGAACGGAGGAGAGGAGACAAGCCCCGAGGCTCAGGAGCCGCCGCCTCTCCCTCCCCGAGGCCGGGCAGGAGCCCCCCGGTGCGCGTGGGGCCGGGGGCACAACGACAGCCACGGAGTCTTCAACAGTTTATTAGAAAGAATGTAGACATTAAAAAAACTTTCCCCCCTCCCCGCCCGCTGCTTCTTCAACACAAATTGAGGTTCGGTTTGTCTCAGCCCGCTCCGAAGCCGCCGCCGCTGCCCCCACCCCCGGCCCTGCCACGAGCTTCCTTCCACCCCTACAGTGCAAATACGATTTGGTCTAAAGGGAACAGCTCGAAAAGCAACAACGTCTTGTGCCCCGGGCTTGACAAGCAACATGCCCCCTCCTCCCCGCCCAAGGGAAGAAGGAAAGCTGCGGGGTCAGCGCTGCCAGGGCCGGGTGGGGGAGGAAGGGATGGGGAGGGGAAGGGGGTGGTAGTGAGGGAAAAACACCAAAACCAGTAGAATTGTTTCCTTTTCAATACAAACTTTAGTGGAGCAAGACCTGAAGCCAACCCCAGCAGCACACCTGCCCAATTTGGGGGGAGAGGGGGAGGGAAAAAGCCAATGACAATGAGCTTTTTGTTTTCAGCCACTTTTGTTCCCGGTATAAATGGACAGTTTCAGGCCACAGAAAGGTTGGAGGGGGAAGGGGATGGGGGAACCCACCATCCCCCACCACTCTAATTGCTCTTTTTCTCACTTGGTGTGAATTCAGGACCCTCCCCCCCACCACCCTCCTCCTTTTAATTCCATCTGCTTTGAGGCTCTGGAAACTGCTCGTGCTCTCTCTCTCTCGTCTACAGCTGGAGGTGAGGGGGGGTTGGTGGGGTGGGTGGTTGGGGGTGTTTTTTGGAAGGTTCATGCATCAACGTTATTGCCTCTGGTGGCTTGAGACCGCCCCCTGCAATGGTCACACAACTAACCAGAACCATCAGTGAAGCCATTGAGAATGGACTGGGAAACAATGGGTTAAAGGATGTAGGATCTCCCTTGAAGGCTATCAACTCAGGAATTCTTATCTCAATTATGAAATGTTGTGATGAACTTCTTTCCCCAAAACCCTGAAGACCAGAAGTTGTTTTTTTTTCCTTTACTCCAGATCTGGCATTTCTGAAGAGAATAAGAAAGAAAAGCATCAGTGACATCTTCACAGACCCTCACAGACCTCTTCACAGGATCCCAGGGGCTGGGAGGGAGCTGCAAAGCTCACCCAGTGCCACCCCCCTGCCAGAGCAGCAGCACCTAGAGCAGGGCACACAGGGACTCATCCAGCTGGGCTTGGGATGTGTCCAGAGCAGGAGCCTCCACAGCCCATCTGGGCAGCCCCTGCCAGTGCTCCCTCAGCTCAGCAGGGAACAAATCCTGCCTTGTGTGTCTCTGGAGCCTCTGATGTTGCAGCTTGTCCCCTCACACCTTGTCCTGTCCTTGGCCATCCCTGAGCACAGCCTGGCTCCAGCCTCCTGCCACTTGTGACCATGACTGAGCTCAGCCCTCAGGCTCCTCTTCTCCAAGCTGCAGAGCCCCAGCTCCCTCAGCACAAGGCAGACGCTCCACTCCAGCATCTCTGTGGGCCTGTGCTGAGCTCTCTCCAGCAGCTCCCTGTCCTTCTACAACTGAGGGGCCCAGAGCTGGACACAATATCCCAGATGTGGTCTCACAGGGCAGAGCAGAGGGGCAGCAGAACCTCTCTGCATCTACTGCCCACAGTTTGTTTTGTTACTGTTTTGGGCCTAAAATGCTACCAGGAGCCTCATTACATCAGCAAAATGATCCAGCCCTCAGGCAGGAAGGGCACAGGGCAGGTTAAGAGAGGATCTGTCTACAGCCAGAGCACAGGAACCTCCTTGAGCAGAGTCAGCAGCACACACTCTGCTGTTCTAAAGCCAAAGCTTCCCTGGGCCTACAGCCAGCTGGGAAGGTCAAACTAGTATTTTATGCTTGTGTGGAAAGGCTTTCACTGGATTATACCACCCTGCAGTGCTCAGGCAGGGCTCTGGCATGAGCTCACAGCCAGGACAGAGCTGCCCCTGGCTCTGCTCAAGGCTCTCACTCAGTGAGGAGAAACCCTCAAGTGTGGAAACAAACAGGGCTGCCAACTTACTTTCATCATCACTGTCTGGTGAGTCCTGCAAAGGAGAAGAAACATGAAGTGAAGTGACTGCATTGAAGGCACCTCTCCCTCTACCACCACCAGCCCTGCAAAGAAGCTGCTGCTTGCAAAGCCTGCTCTGCCTTTTGAGGAACTCCCTGAGTGCTGAGGGCTGGAAGGGCCCTGCAGAGCTGCTCCAGCCCCAGCCCCTGCTCCAGCAGCTTCCCCTGGCTCAGGGGGCACAGGAACGTATCCAGCTGGGGTTGGGAACCTCCTGAGAAGGAGCCTCCACACCCTCCCTGGGCAGCCTGGGCCAGGGCTCCCTCCCCTCAGCACCAAAGGACTTGCTCCTCCTGGGCCAGGGGCACTTGCTGTGTCCCAGCCTGTGCCTNCCCTGAGCTCAGGCTTCTCTTCCCCAGGCTCACCAGCCCCAGGGCTGCAGCCTTTCCTCCTCACACACATGTTGCAGCCCCTCAGCACCTTGGTGTCCCTGCACTGGCCTCTCTGCAGCACTTCCCTGTCTCTCTGCAGCTGGGGAGCCCAGCACTGGCCCCAGGACTCCAGCTGAGGCCTCCCCAGCTCTGGCAGAGCAGAGGGGCAGCACAAGCTCCCTGGCCCTGCTGCCCACACTCTGGTCCTCCCCAGAACCCACTCACTTTGACCTTGCTGCCCTGCAGTGGTCAGTGATCCCTCTGGAGGGATGTCACTGGAGCTGCCTGGGCACTGACACATGTTTTGTACAAAGTCTGGTGCCATTTCAGCTTCTGCCAGTGCTGAAGAGTGAGTGGAAGTTTGATTTGGGTGATGAATGTGCAGGGTGCTCAACCAGCCCTGCATGTATTTCCCAGCAAACCAGGTACTTACATCATCTGCCCCATCTACTTCTGGCAAGTCTACGTCATCCTCTCCACCCATGTTGTTCATCATCTGTTCCAGGAGAGACAATGGCCACGTTAGAAGGGTGAAACCAACCCTACAGCAACCCAGGGAGTGCTGCAGACATCTAAATATAGCTTAAAACTCTTACAACCACTGGTTGTTTTGACAAATCAGCAGCACCTACACAGCAATCAGAAGGTGAGCATGCCAAAAGAAGAGGGAACCAAGTGCTTTGCAATAGCAGTAGTGCAGTGAGTTAGAGCTGGTGTCTAGGAGGGGACAGGTTCATGTGGTATCTGAGAGCAAACAGAGCCTGGTCACCTCTCTGCTGTGGGTTAAACTGGCAAAGGCTGTGGCTTGGTGAAGGGCAGTGCTCAGGGAAGCAGCAGGAGGGGGAAGGCTGAGGAAGACATTGTCTTCAGGGAAGACAGTCCCTGCCTACAAACAGCCTGGAATCAGAGTGGTGGGGGTTGGAAGGGACCTTTAGAGCTGCTCCAGCCCCTGCTCCAGCAGGTTCTCTTTGCTCAGGGGGCACAGGAACATGTCCAGTTGGGGTTGGGAACCTCCTGAGAAGGAGCCTCCACACCCTCCCTGGGCAGCCTGGGCGAGGGCTCCCTCCCCTCAGCACCAAAGGACTTGCTCTTTGTGTTCAAGTAGAACTTTTTGTGTTCCAGCTGATGTCCATCACCCCTTGTCCTGGCACTGGGTGCCAGAGAGAAAGCACCACCTCATCCTCCTAACACCCAGTTTTAGATGTTTCTAAGTGTTGCTGAGGTGTCCCGGAGCTCAGGCTTCTGTTCCCCAGGCTCACCAGCCCCAGGGGTGCAGCCTTTCCTCCTCACACACATGTTGCAGCCCCTCAGCACCTTGGTGCCCCTGCACTGGCTTCTCTGCAGCACTTCCCTGTCTCTCTGCAGCTGGGGAGCCCAGCACTGGCCCCAGGCCTCCAGCGTAGGCCTCCCCAGCTCTGGTATAGCAGAGGGGCAGCACAAGCTCCCTGGCTCTGCTGCCCACACTCTCTTCATGCCCCCCAGGCTGCCACGGGCTTCTTGCCCACATTGCTGCCCCACGTTCCCTTTGCTGCCCCCCAGCACTGCCAGGGCCCTGGACCCCAACCCTCCAGGTAACACCAACGTCCCCCTACCTCAGAAAAGCGATCGAAATTGGACATGTCTTCATCTGAGTCATCTTCCCAGTCTTTCCAGTTGTTGAAGTCCACACTGAGCCAGTTGAGCTGCACATCAAACACCAAGTTATTTAAGGGTCATTCAAGTGACAAGTTGGTAGTGGCAGAAGAAGGATGGGTTTGTTAAGAGCTGCTTGTCCTGGGCAGAAGCACAGCTCAGTAACTGGTACATCCTTCACACGTGACCCAAATATTAACCAAAATAACACCCCCTAAATAATAAAGAGAAGCAAGGGAGGCAACATGCAATTCCATCCCACCCTCCCCACCAGAGACAAACCCACCTTTGCCCTCTCTTTTGTTAACCTGGGCCATGCCTGACCAGACTCTCCTTTTCGTAAACAACACAAGATAGATCTGTCTGTTCTTTTATGCTTTGACTCCTGAAATGAAAGAGCAAATCTCTGTGAACAGAATCATCACAAAGCTCAGTGGGAACTGCTTCTATTAAATTCATTTGTCTTAAACTATCAACTCAATCCCTTGTCCTGAAAAATCCCATCCAGGGACACTGGGATGATCTGAGTTGAAGCACATTCCTTACAAGCCAAGGCAGAGTTTCCCTCCCACCTCTCCCCAAGCAGTGGGAGCTGCTGAAGGGGTTTGATGGTTTTTCAGGAGGATACTTACATTTGGATCAATATTATTAAAAAGATCAATTTCATTTAAATGTTTAAAGTTATCACTTCCTCCGAGACAACTGCAAAGAGAAGAAAAACACTCTCAGGGTGTTTTGTGCTTTAAACACAAGAATAATTCATAGAATCATAGTGGTGGGGCTGGAAGGGCCCTGCAGAGCTGCTCCAGATCAACCTCCTGCTAAAGCAGCTTCCCCTGGCTCAGGGGGCACAGGAACGTGTCCAGCTGAGGTTGGGAGCCTCCTGAGAAGGAGCCTCCACACCCTCCCTGGGCCAGGGCTCCCTCACAGAAACAGGGAAATGCTTTTTTTCTGAGCTTTAAATGGAACTGTTTGTGTTCCAGCTTCATCCCATCACCCCTTGTCCATTCACACAATGTATCACCCCAGCAGCACCAGCACAGCCTTCAGACACCCTCAATCCCTCCCTCTCCTGGTGCCTTCCAGCCCCACCACGGCCCCAAGAACCTCACCTGAAGGTAAGTTTGGATTTTTCAAAATTTACATTAACATCTTTACTGTCTTCCACACAAAACTCAATGAACACGTAGTCCCTTCGGTCGTACCACTTTGCAGAAGCTGGCTGCCTGTGAACAGAGCATGGAGAGGAGTTCAGGTCACACAATTATGGTTGTTTAAGCCCTTGAGGCTACTGCAGTCCAAGCCCTCCCTGGGCAGCCTGGCACAGGGGCTGACACCCCTCTCAGGGAAACAGTTCTGCCTCAGCCCCAACCTCAACCTCCCCTGGGGCAACTCCAGCCCCTTTCCTCTCATCCTGTCATTCATTACATCACTTTTCCTCTCACAACTCCACCAAACCCCACTTTCCTCCCCAGAACTCCCTCAGGGAGAAAAGTTCTCTTTCAGCTCCAACCTAAACCTCCCTTGGAGTGACTTGAGGCTGTTTCCTCTTGTCTTGTCACTTGCTAATTTGGAGCAGAGACCAACTCCCATCTCCCTGCAGCCTCCTGTCAGGGAGAGCTCCTGGGTCCTCTGGGGCAACTTGAGGCTGTTTCATCCTGTCACTCAGGAGCAGAGACCAACCCCCAGCCCACCGCAGCCTCTACTTGAGCCCCTTTCCTCTTCTCCTGTCACTCAGGAGCTGAGGTCAACCTCCCCCAACCACAGCCTCCTGTCGGGGAGCGTCAGAGATTGTTCCTGGCTCCCCTCAGCCTCCTCTTCTCCAGCCTCAACACCCCCATTCCCTCAGCCCCTCCCCGGCACCCTTGTGCTCCAGCCCCTCAATGTCCTTTCTGCAGTGAGAACCCCAAGACTGAACACAGAAATCTCTCTCTCACGGATACTGAAAGGACGTACAAACTGGCCGTCCCACGCTACCAGGGAACAGCTTCACCTTCCCTCATCCACAACTTGAGCAGTTTGAATCTTTTAGTGCATTTACAGGAGTTGAGCTAAAAGGCTTCTTCCTGTTCGGAGAAGCTGCCTTGCCAATTGGTTAGTGATCACCCCCAAAAAGTGCCTCAGGCTGGCAAAAGAGACACGAAGAATGAAGAGCTACACCATCAGCAACAACCTGAAAAGCTCCTGGTGATGGTCCTTGAAGGAACTTTCAAATCCTATGAGACAAAGGAACATTCCAGCAAGTGAAACTTCTGACAAAGGTTTCAAGGTGAGCCCCTACAGATGATGGCAAATGTCCAGCCACCTCTAACAGCCACCCAGGCAGACCTCATGAGGCTTTGGGAACCTAATAGAGTGAAAAACCTCAAGGCATCACAATCCAGGCCACTTTGGATGGTATTAAACAGTCTACTAAAAGAATTTGCTCTCTAGTTGCAGTGGGTACAGGGAGGAGAGCTGGGAATCACTGCTCTGACTTCTTGCTGCAACCTTCTACTTCATTTCCCACCCTGTCTGGTATCCCTCTGGCTTTGCACAGACACCACAACAAAGCAACAGCCTGTCCAGAGCAGCAGAAAATGCTGCAGGGCACTCAACCAGCTCTCCCGGGCTCACAGTTCCACAGTGAGAACTCACCTGTGAGGCTCAAGCAGGGCCATTCTCCATCAGCTGATGCCAGCAATCCCAGCTCAGCCCTCCTCAGCTTCCAGCTCCCCCCAGCAACTTCCAGTTACTCTCCTGGCAACTGAGGCCAAGCCCACACTTGCCCAGCTACGTGCTGGAGGACGCCAAGAGCTGCCTGGCACGAGCTGCTGTTGCTAAGGCACAGACCACACGCACTCCCCACACTCTGATTGTCTTCCAGAGGTGCAGGAGCCAAGCTGAGATCTCAGAGCTGATGGTCTCACAGCACAGAGCTGAGGGAACCCACTTGTGACTCCCACTGGAGTTCAGCTCCGAGCCAAACGCTCCCTCACTGGGATATTTATTGCAGTGACGACAACTACAGGAAGCTGCAGCACATGAGGGTACGAAGGAAGCCTTGTTCTCATCTCTGCTGCCAGATTCACACCCACAGCCCTGGATGTTTGGTCTCAGTGTTGCAGCACAATGACCTGACAGACTCACAGCATCACAAAGTGGTGAGGGGTGGGAACCGCCCCGTAGAGCTGCCCCAGCCCCTGCTCAAGCAGCTTCCCCTGGCTCAGGGGGCACAGGAACGTGTCCAGCTGGGGTTGGGAACCTCCTGAGAAGGAGCCTCCACACCCTCCCTGGGCAGCCTGGGCCAGGGCTCCCTCCCCTCAGCACCAAAGGACTTGCTCCTCCTGGGCCAGGGGCACTTGCTGTGTCCCAGCCTGTGCCTGTTCCCCCTTGGCCTGCCACTGGCCACCCCAGCACAAAGCCTGGCNAAATTAGAGTAATTAACTTTCCAGAACCTTTACTCAGGTGACCATTGCTGAATTTTCAGGATGGATTCTGACCCACCTGAGCATCAATTGGTTCAACTCTGGGTATCAAACCCTGACGTATTTAGTGAAGTTACTAAGACCCAAAGAGGCCCCCACTCCCTTACCCTGGGGCTTCCTCCTCTGCTGCTCCCCAACCACATACCTGCCAGAAGAAGCAAACCAGGCCCCACTAGCACCACAGGAGCTTTGCTATTCTGCTGTGCCAGTGCCACTACCAGCTCAGGGAAAGGCCAGTGCAACAGCAGCAGTGGCCACAGTGGCCTCTCTCACTGGTTAAGTTCCCATTTAAGTGCAGGAATCATTTCATCAGAGGGCAGTGACGAATCTTTCACCTCTGGGAGCATGAAAACCCACATGGTTTGTAACACAACCTTTAGTTTCAAGCAAGTTGCTGTCCCCCTGGGTCCCTCTCAGCAGCATTTTGAGCAAGTGCCAAGGCATCAGCTTGTTCAGGTGAAGTGCAAAGCACAGCAGCAATTCTCTTCCTATGGTGTTTTTAACTCCTTATTGGACATAAAGTTTCCTTCTGTAAGGAAAGGGAGGGGAAGAGAAATAAAATGTTCTGTCCCCTCAGCTTGTCTCTGAGTTTGGGATCTGCACAGCAACCATTTCTCATGCCACTGCCAGACAAAAATCCCACTGGGTGGAACTGGGTTTGTCCCTCAGGCATGCTGTTATCAGAACAGAAATCTCAGTGTCCCTGCCCAGGATGATGCTGAGCTCTTGCTGAATAGCATCAGCACTTTCAGTGTCAATGGAGATGTCTCCAGCCTTCCCACTCCTGCAGCTTCGCTTGGGTCATGACCTCAAGTGTCTTTGCCAAGATCAGGGGGTTTGAGACACCAAAAAGCCTCTTGGCAGCACTGATGATCTTACAGAGCTGTCCTGAAGGAAACTCATCCAGAGCTACAGAGGAATGGAAGAGATCAAAGAAAATTCATTGGATCATCAATCATGTTGTTATCGTCCCTCTGCTCTGCCAGAGCTGGGGAGGCCTCAGCTGGAGTCCTGGGGCCAGTGCTGGGCTCCCCAGCTGCAGAGAGACAGGGAAGTGCTGCAGAGAGGCCAGTGCAGGGACACCAAGGTGCTGAGGGGCTGCAACATGTGTGTGAGGAGGAAAGGCTGCAGCCCTGGGGCTGTTGAGCCTGGGGAACAGAAGCCTGAGCTCAGGGGGCCCTTTCCAGACATGATTCTGCTTCTCACACCACACACGTGCTGCTTCCCCAGACACTCAGTACTTACCCCCTGGATGGTGCCTGCTGCAGTTACAGCTACACTGGAGTTGCCTCTCATTATTTTTAGCTGGTTTTTTTTTCCCCCCATCTCTCAATCTTACCCTGGCCACCCACGAGTGTTTGATTCAGGACTTACCACTCCAACCAGTACCACAGGATGTGCCAACATCTCTAACCACAGGTAGGGATGAGGGAAGCTGCAGCTGATTTGTGTTTCCTGCCTACATGGAGATGCCTCCAAACAACTCCACACAAGGAAGGCAATCAAAGTGTGCACTTGCTCCCAGCACTCCAGAGATGGTTCCCTCTACACCCACAGAGAGCTCTCAGTTGTCTTTCAGGCACTGACAAACACCACCAGGACTCGTTACACCCAGAGCCTGACGTTTCCCTCCCTTCTTGCTCAACCAAACCCATCTCAAGGGGCCTCATCCTCGTGCCAAACAGCGTCAACCCGAGCACGTGCTCTGGTTGTGTGCTGTCCCCACGGCCTAATGGGACTGAGATTTCTTTGAAAGGGAGGAATTTAAAGATGCTCCAGCCCTTGTGGCAATAAAGCCCAGCAGCCTGGGAACAGCCCAGGGGACAAGCCACTTGTGATTCACTTTGGGAAAGGATTCTCAGGGATGGCCAATGATAGGACAGGGGGCAACAGGGATAAACTGGAACACAAGAGGTTCCAAAGCAACACAAGGCAGAATTTGTTCCCTGCTGCCAGATGGGCTGTGGAGGCTCCTGCTCTGGACACATCCCAAGCCCAGCTGGATGAGTCCCTGTGTGCCCTGCTCTAGGTGCTGCTGCTTTGGCAGGGGGGTTGCACTGGATGAGCTTCTGAGGTCCCTTCAAAACCTCAACATTCTGTGATTTCTCCTGTTGAATCCACACTCGCTGCCACCCACGTACGTGTCTTAGAGGCTTCTTAAACAACCACAGCCACCAAGCAGCTGCCTCTTCTAGTCCCCACATTCACCAGACATGATCACTGAATAGGTTCTAGAAGCTTCCCAGCAGCAGTTTCCCACTGAGGGAGCCCTCACTGCCCCGGGGGCTGCCCCCAATACAATGAGCCCCAGCTCTGGAGCTGATGCCTCATCTCCTGCTCAACCACAGCCCCCTCACGTGCTCTGCTCATGAGCCCAAGTCCCACATCTCGCTGCTCGGGGCGATTCAAGAAGTTTCCAAACCTGTCCTCCTGCTTCCTTGTCCTACCAGAAGCTCATCTTTGCTTCCTGGAGTGTGTACTAGGAAGAATCCATCCACCTGCAGTCTGAGGACACTGCAAAAGTCGTTTGCTGAGCAAGATTTTCACTCTCACACAGCACTAAGAGGTGTTTTACCTAATTAGTTTTCGTTTCTGTTTCGTTTCTAACCTGAGAAAGGCTCCTTTTTTGTTTCTTAAGTAGAAAATGCTGGTTTCAGACTACAGACAAGTGCAAGTGGAGGGTAGTGGCACCATGCTTTCAACATGAAACAGAAGAGCTCCCACTTTCTTCCACCCCTCTTGCTTTCAGTCACGCTCAGCCGAAGCAGCCCCACGAGTCTGGGGCTTGCAGCAAACGCCTCTCTGAGGACAAGGCAGCCAAAAAGCACCTGGTCACGTCGGCTCTCTGAGGAGGTAACGTGTTCCTCCACATCCATGTCACACCGACCTCTCTTGACAAACAAAATCCTCCAGAGAAAACGCTGCTGCAGCCTCCAGCCATTGAGGGAAAAGCCCCTGGAAATCCCTCCCACCGCCGGGCAGTGGCTCGTCCTAAAACAGCCTCGTTTCACCCTTCAAAGCTTTCAAGCTGCAAAGTTCGGCTCCTCATCCCTTTGCTAAAGAACATCCAAGCGGGACGGAGCTGTGGCCGGGACAGCGACGCAGCGGCGCTGGCTCCCCAAAACACTCCGGAGAGCGTTACGGGATCATTACCCCAGGCAGCCGCAGCTCTCCCGCGGCTCTGAGACACACGGGCAGCGGGTTTCTGCTTGGGATACACTGGAACAAGCTGCCCGTGGGGCCGGGGCAGTGCCCGGGGCTGACGGTGCTGCTCGGTGCCCCGTGCTGGGCTGGGGGGGGTGTCCCAAGCGGGGTCCCGCGCTCGCACGTGTTTCCAGCGGAGCCTTTTCACCCTTACTCGGCTTTTCCGCGGAGAAGAGAAAACCCACGAGCGGATTCGCGTCCCGGCGCCTCACGGACCGGGACAAGGTCTCACTTCCCGGGGATTTCCCGCAGCTTCAGCCGGTGCCGACCCAACCCAACCCCCGCGGGTAACGCTCCACACGCTGCGCTGCGGGAGCCCGTTCCCCCGCTGTCCCGCCCCGGGCCGGGCCCCGCTCAGGCCGCCTCATTCATTTCCCGGGGGCCCATTCGCTTCATATTGGTGCAGAAACGAGTCGCCCGAGTCCCGCTGCCCCCTCGCGCCTCCCCGGGGCTGGCGGCGGCGGCCGCGACGGGCCTTTAACCGCGGCCAAGGTCAGCGGGTACCGGCGCCTCGTGCCCCCAGCGCCCCCCACAACCCCCCCCCCCCCCCTCCCGCCGCCACCCAGCGCGGGGCCGGGGCCGGGGCCGGGGCCTGGCCGCCGCCGCTCCCCACCCACGGGCCTCACATGGCGAATGGCGGCGGCTCCGGATGGCGCTCCTCGAGGCAAGGGGAGGCCCGGCTCTGTGTGCAGCGGGACGGAGGCGGCGGGACGGGCCGGGCAGGGCAGGGCAGGGCAGGGCAGGGCGAGCAGGGTCGGGTCGGGTCGGGTCGGGCCGCGGCTCCGGCGGGGAAAGCGGCGGCGGGCGCTCGGGGGCTCGGCGCGGCCTCGCTCCCACAATGCCCCGCGCGCACGGGCAGCGGCGGCGCCCAAAGCGCTGGTGACGCAGCAAAATACCCGCCGCGCGCGCGCCCGGCCCCGCGCATGCGCATGCGCGTCCCCGTCACACCACCCCCCCTCACACACGCATCCCGGCCCGCGCATGCGCGGCACAGCCACACCACCCCCCCACACCTCGCCACACAC
>WBNH01008216.1:5262-71395 GCA_013401255.1 Urocolius indicus
GTGCATTGACACCAGTCAGGCTCTGAACACAGCTTTGACACTATGGCAGCCCTCCCTCAGAATCATTAATTGCTCTGAGACCTGTGTGTTGAGCCTCTTACCCCGCTGCCTCTACTGTCACTTCCAAATGCCTTTAGTGCCCACGAGGCCTCTGCAAAGCCACAAGAACAAAAATGCTGGATGCAGATGGCTAACCCTTCAAGCACTCCAAATGAAAAGAAAGTGAAGCAGGCAAGGATTACCAACATTCCAATGAGTCATCAAGAATGAAGCAATTCACAGTTAGAGGGAAAAGTTGGATTCATGTGTTTGTCTTGGGCAGAGTACTCAGCAAAGACACCACCACCTTTATTGTCCTGAGTGCAACGTATCTGTAGGTAACAGTTTCATATACTATTTATGTACTATTTATATTTTTATACAAACTGTATTTTAGATAAAAGCTGGGAAGCAGAGAGTTCTTATCATCTAGAACCCCAGTTTTCTCCAGTGGGGCCATCATCTCAAATATCCATGGTTCTGACAGGAATATAGTGTTTCAGATCCTTGATAGGACCCACTGCTCCATTGTAGCAACAGAAGTAGGAGGGCAACAGCCTTGCTTCTGAGAAGTGCCAGCATCTCCTCTGGTCTATGCCACTGCTCAGGTATAGTATTCAGGGTGTTACAGGTAGAATCTACATACACAATTCCTTCCATAAACTTAAATACTAGAAGATAAATTCTGATTTTGCATGTTCAGGGCAGATCTTACTAGTAGTGTGATGAAGAGGAACCAAAGAAGTTACTTGTTCTAAACAAGCATTGTTATCATTCAGCACAAGCTCATTTCTCACATTTTCTGAGACATTGTCATGGTTTAGCAAGGAGCTGTTTTTGCTTGGTAACGTGGGGAGGGGGCTGCAGTGCAGGCCCTGTAAAGAGTTCTTGGACTTTCCTCTGGCTCTTGGGTTCAGACACATCTCTGGCCCAGCTGGGCCAATCTGGCGCCTCTGCCATCACTAATTAAGGATAGGAATTTGAAGTGCACAGGTGGAGATGGAAGGGAAGGGCAAGATGGAGGCTACCATGTGGATCCCACAGCCAGGAAAAGACAGAAGGAGCAATGCCATTTAGACCCCAACCTGGAGAAGATGAACTGGGGTTGCAGCACTCCATCAGAGTGGCCCATTCAGGACTGCCAGGTGTGTGGGAGACCCCGAGCTGGAGCAAGGGAGAGCTGGCAAGGAGTACTTCTCTTCAGTAATGGGATAAGCAGCATGAGACGTCAGGGAAGAACTGACTGCACTCCCCAGTTCCCTGCCCCTGGCACTGCTTATGGGGCGAGGAGGTAATGACACCAGGCTCAGGGCTCTGAGCCCAGGAAGAGAGAAGGGGTGAGGGAAAGGGGATCTTAACGAGCTGATGTCATTTCCATTGTTCGCCCTACTCTGTATTATTTTTCCATTGGATATTTCTATTTGTTATGTTTTAGTTTGAGGCAGAATGAATTAAGTTTCGTTTTCTTCCCTGAGCTGAGTAGCCTTGTCTGTTTTGTCCTGGACCATAAGTGGCAATTAAGCCTTCCTTGTCTTTTGGGAGTTCTGAAGTCTGTGGTACTTAAATCTAATTGTGGTCNAGAGAAACTCATTGTAACATTGATGTTAGTGTGATCACAACAAAAAAGACCAGAAGACAGCACTGGCCCAGTCTGAGTACAATGGTCATGCTCATGGGAGTGTCAAGTTCAGCTGCATTCAGCCGTGTGAGATCAAGGACAGGGAGACTTAAGATCATTTAAACTTTTAAAGCCAGGAAGCATGCTGCTCAACTCAATCCTGATGACAATCCCTGGGGCTGGTGATGTCCATGCAAGGCAGCATGGAAGTGATGCAGCCACAGATAGCCATAATGGGCTTCAGAATGGCTTCTCATCACTTGAGCTGACTCACTTCCTGCGGATTCGAATCTTAACATTTATTGGCATATTCTGGTCTGTGAGGTAATTACACTTGCACTAAATGGATGAAAGTAATCATAGTTAAAAGTTACCACTGGCACTGTTACTGTGTTTTGAGGAAAGAAGCACTTGTGTTTTGAAGGCTTTGGTCTGACTCAGTTCAATGTGGATGTCTGGCATGCATGAAGAGTCCAAGTGCACTGATTTCACCCTAACAAGGGGAACAGATTCTCAAGACAAGGGAGGGAGAGTTGCACTTCCCTAGGCTGAAATTCTTTGCGTGAAAAGTGCATTGGGCATTTGAGAATCAGAGAGACCAAAGTGCATTGACACCAGTCAGGCTCTGAACACAGCTTTGACACTATGGCAGCCCTCCCTCAGAATCATTAATTGCTCTGAGACCTGTGTGTTGAGCCTCTTACCCCGCTGCCTCTACTGTCACTTCCAAATGCCTTTAGTGCCCACGAGGCCTCTGCAAAGCCACAAGAACAAAAATGCTGGATGCAGATGGCTAACCCTTCAAGCACTCCAAATGAAAAGAAAGTGAAGCAGGCAAGGATTACCAACATTCCAATGAGTCATCAAGAATGAAGCAATTCACAGTTAGAGGGAAAAGTTGGATTCATGTGTTTGGCTTGGGCAGAGTACTCAGCAAAGGCACCACCACCTTTATTTTATTGTCCTGAGTGCAACGTATCTGTAGGTAACAGTTTCATATACTATTTATGTACTATTTATATTTTTATACAAACTGTATTTTAGATAAAAGCTGGGAAGCAGAGAGTTCTTATCATCTAGAACCCCAGTTTTCTCCAGTGGGGCCATCATCTCAAATATCCATGGTTCTGACAGGAATATAGTGTTTCAGATCCTTGATAGGACCCACTGCTCCATTGTAGCAACAGAAGTAGGAGGGCAACAGCCTTGCTTCTGAGAAGTGCCAGCATCTCCTCTGGTCTATGCCACTGCTCAGGTATAGTATTCAGGGTGTTACAGGTAGAATCTACATACACAATTCCTTCCATAAACTTAAATACTAGAAGATAAATTCTGATTTTGCATGTTCAGGGCAGATCTTACTAGTAGTGTGATGAAGAGGAACCAAAGAAGTTACTTGTTCTAAACAAGCATTGTTATCATTCAGCACAAGCTCATTTCTCACATTTTCTGAGACATTGTCATGGTTTAGCAAGGAGCTGTTTTTGCTTGGTAACGTGGGGAGGGGGCTGCAGTGCAGGCCCTGTAAAGAGTTCTTGGACTTTCCTCTGGCTCTTGGGTTCAGACACATCTCTGGCCCAGCTGGGCCAATCTGGCGCCTCTGCCATCACTAATTAAGGATAGGAATTTGAAGTGCACAGGTGGAGATGGAAGGGAAGGGCAAGATGGAGGCTACCATGTGGATCCCACAGCCAGGAAAAGACAGAAGGAGCAATGCCATTTAGACCCCAACCTGGAGAAGATGAACTGGGGTTGCAGCACTCCATCAGAGTGGCCCATTCAGGACTGCCAGGTGTGTGGGAGACCCCGAGCTGGAGCAAGGGAGAGCTGGCAAGGAGTACTTCTCTTCAGTAATGGGATAAGCAGCATGAGACGTCAGGGAAGAACTGACTGCACTCCCCAGTTCCCTGCCCCTGGCACTGCTTATGGGGCGAGGAGGTAATGACACCAGGCTCAGGGCTCTGAGCCCAGGAAGAGAGAAGGGGTGAGGGAAAGGGGATCTTAACGAGCTGATGTCATTTCCATTGTTCGCCCTACTCTGTATTATTTTTCCATTGGATATTTCTATTTGTTATGTTTTAGTTTGAGGCAGAATGAATTAAGTTTCGTTTTCTTCCCTGAGCTGAGTAGCCTTGTCTGTTTTGTCCTGGACCATAAGTGGCAATTAAGCCTTCCTTGTCTTTTGGGAGTTCTGAAGTCTGTGGTACTTAAATCTAATTGTGGTCTTCTGTCCCTGGACGGGCCTAAACCATGACAGGCATGTGATGTGTCTCACTTAAAAAAAAAAAAAACAAAAGACAAAATGTGAGAATGCTGCTCCTTCATCCTTCAACCAAAGTTGCTTTGTCACCGTCACAGCTCGCCTCTATCAAAAGCAGAGTAGTAACAAACTGCAACCATTAATTTCCAGTACAGGGACTTGTGATACACATTGTCAATTGCTGATATGAAATTTAACTTTTAATGTGGAAAGAGAAATGTTCTGAGCTTTGTCTGTGGCATTGACAGTCTGCAAGGACATTTCATAGACCGTTAGGTCTCATTTTGTTTCTTCATTAATATATAAAACTAGCCAAAAGGTTTCACTAGTCTTTCATTCCTTCATCTGACTGAAACAAATGGATCTTAGAAAGTGAAGGTGATTGCCAGAATACACCTCTGCTGCCTCCAAGCCCTGGCATCAGCTGTGGCCTGAAGTTGGAAAGCCTCCCATGAGCTGGTGGTTCCTTGTGTTTATTCTTCCCTTATACTAAAGCAAATTGTCACTTTCTCCCCTGCCTTTGCAGCAGCTAAGGTGGATCTATGATGTCCTTCCCTGAGATCTGTTGTGCAATGAGTGTCACCACAGGGAGAGGTCAGGCACAGAGTGAGATCCCTTCAGTGCGCCTTCCAGGGTCAGGGCACAGCTCAGCTACACAAGCTGGATTTCCCCAGAAAGCACTGGCAAGTAAATTTGCCCTGTTAAAATAACGATTCACTGGACAATCCATAAACATGGACAAAGAGGCTAAGTAGTGAGTGCAAGGCAAGGAGGAGGAGGAGGAGATATAAAAGCATATTTGACCCAACCTGGAGGCTATAGGCAATTAGGGCTGAGCTTAAAAGCAGGGGAGACAATATGAAAGGTGCTGTAGGGAAGCCAACTTGGAGGGCACTTGTGATCTCTGGATTTTGGATGGCGCAGTTATCAGTGCTATGAAACATCTTAAGTTTGGCTGGTGAAAGAAAAGGCAAGGGATGCTGAGGGATTTTTGGATGGAGCCAATAGTCCACAAAAAGGACTGTGAGTCACCAGGAAGCTTGCTTTGTTTTCCACCAGAGTCATAAAAGCATCATACACTTATTTGAATAAACACAACAATGCACAAATTATTCCCGAGGAACTCATAAAACATGTATTAATGACTCTAGAGACAAACAATAGAATTCTAGCTCCAGCACATGCATTTTCTGATGTGAAAGTCCACATTTTAGTGCCTACAATCCTGCTTTACAAAATAGCCTTTAAATGAAGACCAAATGATTGGTAAATAGCTTACTCGTGAGTTATGAAATCAAGAATCCATTTCTAGGCCTGTAGGTTTCTTTCCTCTTAGAATTTATAAATTGTTTAAAACTCTTCCTCAAGAGAAATGAAAGAGACTGAAGAAAATAAAAACAAGCATCACTTGAGCTTAGATATTTGATTTCTTGTATAACGTGTTTAAATAGATGCTGTCACGAAAGGTGAAAATCTTCCTTTTTTTTTTTTTTTTTGTTATCAGGAACGATTTTTGCAGTGAGCCTTCTCTACTTTTGTGTCACATTTGCCCTTCACTTTGTCTAGGTGTTTAGAAAATGCCTGAAGGGCCTGTTGACTGCAGATGACAGTCCTCGTCCCTATTTCGGAACACACACAGGTAGTTGCACCTTTGTTCAGATATGGCATTCCTAGCCTGACAAAGCTTTGGAAATGCCTGAGATGTTCACGCAAACCTTCCTGCAGGCCAGATTTCAAAGCACATGTAGGATGTCTGAACACACCCAGAGGAGAAGCAGCAGCGACATTTTGCCCTGTGTTACAAAATACCCCAAGAAGCACATTCTTAGATGAAGGAGCAGCAAACCTTTCAAAGCATGAATAGAGTAATACAGCAAGTTTCTGTTTAGTGCCAAGATCTCCATGCTAACACAGCACTTGTTTCTTGGTTTCTGTCAGCAAGATCATTTTTCCAGGGAAGCAAGATACGAGGCATTTTAGTTGTGGCAGCATTAATGTTTTCATTAGCAGCATCCTTCTTAAGCTAAAATCCTGCTATCCATAATTTAAGTTAGTTGGGCTCATTTTGGGAGCAGCTGGGAGATTTGCTTAGTTTTTGTCAGCGGTGACATTGTGCAAGCTATTCCCAGGGCACTTGCAGTGGCACATGGGCATTGCCATCTCCGTGTGCACTTCCCTAACATGCAGCAGCAGAGAGCAGAAGACTGTGAAATAAAATGGGTGCTGTGGAAGGGACCCCTCTAAATCCTCCAGATTTCACAGCTCCATTTACAAGGTGCACTCAGCAGAGCAGAAGCTGGGAAAATCTAAAAAGTTCTGCAGCATGACTTATATATTCCAGGATAAAAATAACCTCCAAGAGTGGTGTTGGTCTATGTGGCTGCTCCAGTCCACTGGGAGATTTCTGACCTGCTGCAGAAACAAAACTTGTACCAAGTGCATGGCTTTCACTAATTCAGTGGCCTGTGATCTTCCTGCAATACACTCTCAGGATGTTTGTAAGGCAAAGAGTATGTATGAGTGCGGTATTTTTTTCAAAATTAAAGATTTTTTTTAAGGTCACCTTCTACATCAGAACCAGGAAAGCAAA
The DNA here is from genome assembly GCA_013401255.1 of Urocolius indicus. Classification (NCBI taxonomy): domain Eukaryota; kingdom Metazoa; phylum Chordata; class Aves; order Coliiformes; family Coliidae; genus Urocolius; species Urocolius indicus. The sequence goes on from WBNH01008216.1 coordinate 11,770, forward strand.
GCAATGACTGGCAAGAAATGTGTAGCAGGTAGCACAAGGATGGTAAAGTGTGTGATCTTTCTCTGACCGAAGCCATGTGATATTTCCTCTGAGGCTTTTAGAGTCACAGAGCCTTGTGGATGCCCTTCCTGCAATGTCCCATGTTGGTACTTGGCAGCATTTGTAACACTGCTTGCATCCACAGGAGTGGAGAGACACTATAGCTGCCCTCAAATCTGCCAGTGATTCTTCATCCTTCCTTATATCTTGCTGTTTAGCTAATTAATAATGGCATAGAAGCAACAGCATTATAACAACCGTGGCAGCTAGTCCCCCGGATCATTGAAAGCAAAGGAAATATCCATTTTTACTTTTGAGAGCTTGAGGTCAGCTTCCAGGTAGAGCTTGGTGTAGGCAGCAGCTTGAAATGACAATCCAAGCATAGTCAATATGATGGGTAGGCTGAAGGGAAACAAATCCAGATTGAGAAGGATAGAAGGATGGGAAAAAGTATCCTGTTCTTCATTTCTTCTAAATGAATTCAATTGTGGGTATAGACTAAGATTAGCTTTGTTTCTTTCTCTGCTATTCTGACCCCAGCCCAGGCTCCAGGCTGCCAAAGCAGTGATCCCCAACAGAAAGCCTTGCTTTGCTCGCAGGGAGCTTCAGATGTTAATGTTCACATGTGGAAGGTTAAAGCAGGCTCCAGGGAAGACAATTTATCCTTCCTGCAGGCACAGCAGGGTTGAGTGGGCAGCCAGCTGGTCATGGATGCCAAGTTACTCTACCAGTGCATTGACTGAACTGCCAGACCTCACCCACTCCTGCTACTTTAGCCCATCATGTGCTGGAGAGTCTTTTCTAACTGGAGAATTAACCCTTAATAAATTGCGCTCTCTTCTGTAAATTTATCCTAACCACAGAGTTTGACTGCTGAGGTGGCATCTGACTGGGCAAAACCACAGCTGTCCATACCCAGCTCCCCCACCCACACTGCTTAGATGTAGCAGCCTCCAGAACAGTTAAAACCAGCTTGGATATTTCTCTGTCTCTGTGCCTCACAGCTATGTCTATTCTTGATTTCGTAGCAGTGACAGTCTTTATATCAGGATTTAACCAAATACAGTAAAAGACGTCCCCGCCACTACAACCTGTGTGAGACAGTACCATCGGCCCTGAGATGCTCTTCTCCTCACCTCAATACTCAGTTGAAACTTAAGTTGGATATCCACTAGAGAAGACTCTTCCTTCCTACTGCAAAATAAATAAATCTGAGTTTCAGTTAATCGGGATAACTATATGGTATTCTTAATTATAGCAAATGACAATTAGCAGCCTGAAAGATGTTTTTAGGTAGCAATCACCAATCTTATAGAGTTTCTTATCAAGAAAAAAAAAAGTGCTTAAAAAAAAAATCCCCAGCTTTCCATTCCTATAGCATACAGGAAACTGGGAGTGTTTTGTAGACACTACTCTTGGCATCTTCATGAGGTCACTGCTTTTTAACTGCTTGATACAAGCAAGGAAACATCAGCACTTAGTCATTGGATTGTTTTGAAGTATTTTTTATAGAAAGCTTTTTCATTAGAAAACACCGATTCATCAAAATACAACTAAGTCACAAGAAAACTGGCATTAAAAAAAATGATAAACAGTGAAAACACCCTATTCTTTATATATTTAGTCTAGAAGGTGCTAACCATTAGGTTTAATCGATTCATAGAATAATAGAATCATAGAATGTTAGAGTTGGAAGGGACCTTTACAGATCATCTAGCCCAACCCCGCTGCAGAAGCAGGTTCACCTAGATCAAGTCACATAGGAACATGTCCAGGTGGGTCTTGAAGACCTCCAAGGAAGGAGACTCCACAACCCCTCTGGGCAGCCTGTACCAGATTCTAATTTTGAAATATGAAACTTTTGTAAAAATTGTATGAGAAATACTGAACATATATCATAATTATCAGAATTGGGTATCAGAATTAAATATACCTTTTTAAAAATTTTTTTAACAGCTTCATGAAATTTATTTTGGATTGAGATGTTTTAATTTGTTGTCTTGCTCTGGCCTGTGAAATATCTTTTTTTTTTAAATCACAGTGTGTCATAGGGAGGAATATCATGCCCACCCAGCTCTAGCTGCAAGCTTGCTGGATGCTTTTGAGCTGTCCATCAGTGTGGGTGGTTGAGTCTGGGACCCTTGGAGCTGAAATCCCAATTGTCAGCATTCAGCTCTGCAGGGACGAGCTGTGCCTGCTTCATTGGCCAGACTGGGGAAGGCAGAGCTGTTTGTACTCTCCTGCTCAAACAAATGAGTGAAGATCCAAAGATAGGGCACAAGCCCAGCTTTCTGGAATGCCGTCTTAAGCCTTTGCTGCTCCAGCCAATGTTTTAGCATGATTGTATCAGAGAAACCAGATAGAGAAAAGTCTGTTTTCTTCTTCCTGCCAGCTCTCAGTTAACCTCCAAGCCCTTTGGATTAGCAACATAGTGAAGATGTGTGTCTTGTGCATTGTTTGCTGACCTCTGAGTTGCTCTGTAATGCTCCTTTCTGGGAAAGCAAGCAGCAAGGACTGCCTTTAGGGGAATCACAGTTTGATGGATGTGGAAGGACTTTGTGTTTGGAAAGAAGCTTTCCAATTTTCTTCTGATTACTTTTTTGTACACGTGCCCAGAGACATGGCCATGGGCCCACTTAGAGCTAATTAATAAATACATTTGAGGCTTTGGGTGGTTTTAAGGGAAACTTAACTCTCTCAATCATCCACTACAGAGGCTGAAGTGCCAAGAGGCTTATTAGTCACACACTTTCTTGTAGCAAAGGCAACAGAGAGGAGATGGAGCTTTCCCTTGTCCTTACCAGCTCTAAGCCCCATAGCTGACATGAATGTGACACCCAGAGTAGAGTGCCAGCGCTAGTAAAGCCACTGCTTTGCCTTGTGTACCTTCCTCACTTCCCATCAAGGCCTCTCCAGACACCGTCCGAGTGATGAGCACTCACTGCTGGACCTCACCCCTGCTCTCCCCGCCGCCCTGCAGGCAACTGGCCCGAGGTGTGACACCCTGCCCTCTCCTGCCTGCCTCAGAGAGCCTGGAGAGCTATCAAAATGCTGTTATAAATTGCAGTTATTAGTCAAGTGACTCATCTTACAGCACCGAGAAGGAATCTCCGATCTCCCGAGTGCTTGGTGTCTCACACAGAGAGTGCTGGGTGCTGGTGAGCCTTTATGGTATCCTTATCTTGCATTTCCAACAGCAAAACTTGACCTGTGTTTTACTCGTGCTGTTTATATATCTAATCAAAGTGGGTCAGGAAACGTGGAAGACAGCACCAGGGCTGCCTGAGAAACATAATATTTGTCAGAGAGCAGTAACTTGGCCTCTCTCTTTCAGAGAATGATAGATGAAGTGTGCCTGAATCTCTGTTTAGATTATGTGAAGTAATGCACTGGTGGTTACATTCATCCTAAGCAAATCATTTTCACTCACTTGAGCTGCCTTACAAAATTTTCCAATAACACTTTAAGCAGCCTAAAACAAAATGAAGTCTTCACGAGCTGCTCACATGGGAGTTCCTCTTAGAGCCTGCTTGCACACAGACAGGTTCAGAGGGCTCTGAACCTAAAATAGAGGTGGGCTCCAGGCCAAAGCCTGTATCAGCATTGGGACTAAAGTTTGGAAGCTGGCAGGGCTGATCTTCATATCCAATGCACAGTATTTAAGTTGATTCGAACAACAGAGAGCCTGACACCAAAGAAACAACAGCAGCCTTCTGTGAAATAACCTTTACAGAGGCTCTGAGAAGCTTCTGCATCCGTGTGGTCATCTGGGCAAGCAGAGGTTGCCCCAGGGCAGCAGAGGAGGATGCCTCTGTCCCTGCCAGGAGCAGCCTCTTCACTCAGCACACGTCGTCCCCACGTAACAGTCATTGGGTGGGCAAATCCAGGGCCTTTCCATCCCACGGCTGCAAGGTCTGTGTCCCTGCCAGTCAGCCTGCTCTGTGAGCTCTTGCAAAAGAGCAATAAGACAACACGCTGAGCTTTTTCTTCCCCAGGTGAGCGCAGATCAGTAATAGCAGAGGGAGTCCCTGCCAGGCCCTGCACCAGAAAAACAAGCTCTGGACTGACCCTAGCCAGCCTCGAGACCTGTTCCTGCTGCTCCACCAAGTGTCAGTTGAAAGGGTGACTCTTGCAGAGAAGATTTCAGCTTCAACATATCTCTGCTTACTAGAAGTAATTATGGCTTGCTCAGTTTAATAATTACATGGGGATATATTTAATCTTCATCCAGTGCCAACTCTAAGACGAAGTTAATGTATTTGCCTAAGTTTAATATTTTTTAGGGTAAAGAGCTATAATTTTGGGAGGAGAAAGACAATTAGATGAAACTGAAAATTATTTCTGCTAATCAGCATATTTTTAAAGACTTTTTTTTTTTTTAAAGGAGCCTTTATTGACATCAGGTCCTGCTTTCACACATGGTGTGGCCCCAGCAATTAGGAGTTCTGGAAATTAAGTAAAAAGTTCTTTTTAAAACTTTTCACAAAATACTTTGAACAAGACGGGGAAACCACTTAAGTCAACTGCTTCTGTGCATGTCTTTTTGTGCTATGAAATACTACTTCAAAGAAAACCCTTCTGTTTCCATTTCAAGGTCTTTTTGTAAGGCAAGGAAGATAGGCAATCGGCACTGGAATGCTGCCGCTGGGAGATTTATTGGAAGCGTTGAAGGGCTCAGTAGACTGGGAAGGTAATTTTTGTATCCTACTGCACTCAAGACTGATTTAATTTTGTGTCAGTTCTGGAACTGCAACCAGAATATGAGCTGTGAGTTTATAAATTGCTCCTCCGAGTGCCTGACCTTGCAGGGGAGGGGAATCTAGGAGTTAGAAGATAAAGAGATCTTGCACAGCTGATAGATGCATTTCACTCTGTTAGCAGACCTCTCACTTGTTCCTCGTTTCACTATCAAGCACTGTAGCCTTGATAGGACACCAGTCTCCTTGCCAATCTCCGTGCTGCAAGGGTGCCACTGTCCATCCGGGTACATCTGAAATTTCCATCAGATGTTTATGAGCAGAGGACACAGCTGCTACAGTAACCTATGTGTATAACAAGTTTTATTGGGAATATATTTTTCTTTTATTCCTATAATGTATGTAAAACTTGAACCAAAGTGGAATTTCAAAGCAAATATTTAAAGGCAGCAAATGTCATTCAAATAGCAGGGAAAAAAATATTAATTGGTTGATTAGATTTGGGAATATTCACTGAAAGTGAATGCCAGAAATTCCATCATATGAGTCACTTAAAAATATATTAAACAAAGTTTCGGGGAATGCAGTTCAAAAAGCAGTTCTATTTTGGCAAAAATTAAAGAGAAAATGAGCTAATAGCACTGTAGGGTTTTTCATTGTTTGATTCCAGCTCAAAAATCTATTATTCAAATCCCGAGATACATATAATCTGTGAAATCCCATTAGAATTTAAGTTTTGCTTCCAATGAAAATTTGATTAGAATAAATTGCACTTTCTTGACATTAAATCATTGCTATTTGTAAGTTACAAAGTATAGGGTGACTGCCTTTAAAAATCGCTTCAGTTACACTGTTGTTGCAACAAGCTTCCATTTTTCTTGAACTGATCCTCTCTGCAACAAGTGCAGAGCACTTTAAATAACACCACGCATATCAAGATACCATTTAGTGGTAGAGGTGACTACCACCACCAGGCAGTAGATCTTCCATGTGGTGGTTGTACAGTACAGGATAGGCACCATCCAGCAGCAGCCTTAATGCTGTGGTGGGCTCACAGGTCACATGCTGCTGAATCCTATGCTGGTTTCCAACTGCTATTTTTTCTAAAAAAAAAAAAAGCTAAGTTATACTACAAACATTGCCCAAATATCAGCTTACCACGTAAGCACTCATTGCTGCAGCAGGAGTGCTGTACAATCAGTAATGGAAAACCAAGTGATCCATGAACTCTGTCAGTGAGATAAAAAACCTGAAATCCCCCTGTTACATATCAAACCAACAAAGCTTTACTGTATTATATACAGTTCATTCATAAATGTCAAGTGTGATTAGCATTGGTGGGACTGTTAGGGGAAACACATTTTATGCCTTTTATGTATTTGGTACATTGCCCACCTGAGTGGTCACTTTGCAGTTTTTTCTTTTGGAGGAGTTATGTCAAGGTCAGGTGGAAGAGTGACCATGTGTTACCTCCTGATTCCTCCTTATCTTGTTCATTCACCATTGCAAGCAAGAGGAATAAAAGGACAGAGTTTTCAGAGAATCACAGAATCACAGAATGGTAGGGGTTGGAAGGGACCTCTGGAGGTCACCTAGTCCTACATCCTTGCTCAAGTAGGTCGACCTAGATCAAGTCACGCAGGAACATACTCACGTGGGTGTGAAAACCTCCAGAGAACCTCCCTGGGTAGCACAACTAACACAATGCTCTCCTCACCCTTACAATAAAGAAGTTTTTCCTTAAATTTAAGTGGAAGTTTTTGTGTTCCAGCTTTTGTCTATTACCCACAGTTCTATCATTTTTCCAGGGAGAAAAGTCTCCATCCTTGAGATATTTTACTAAAATGGGAAAATATTCTAGAGAAGCCACAGAAAATACAATAAACTCCACATATTCCACATCTTTATGGGACCACCAGACACCGTGCACCTGTGACTATAGTAACATGTCAATCTGATGTCTTCTTCTTCCTCTTTTCATTCTCCATTTTGTTTGATTTTCGTCATCACTGATTCTTCCCTCACCTTTGTGGTTTTTGGGTGCAGGTAGATCCGTAACTGATCTATTACGGTACTACCACAACAGTCTGTTGTTGTCCAAAGCACTGTGAAATGCTCTCAGTGTGCAAACCTCACGTGAGACAATCTATCAGATATCATTGTGGAATCCTTTGAATTCATTTACTTTACTCCCACTGTCACTGGGATCTCTGTGTATCATGACACGCGCTGCACAAAAAAATCTGAATCATTGATTGGTTGACCTCAGCTGTAACTAGCAGTGCAAACCTCACATGGAAATTAAGCCTTGTTTTACCTCACACGAGGCTGGGTGCCATGCCTGCTCACATTAGTACTATGATCTTTGCACTCAGTTGTGGCAACATTTTCTGTTTCATGTTTGGTAGACTACAGCAGACAGTCAGGAGACCAGCATTTATTCCCTTTTAAATGAGAAATTGATCTTTCAAGTTCTTAGTAAGACTAATGTCTTAACTAATTGGCCCCTAATTGGAAAAAGAAAAGGGAAAAAAAAAAAAAGCAAATAATGCTAGCAAGAGGAGCAAGGGTGAGCATAAGGAAGCAAGAAATCATAAGGACAGGTTTGTTAATGTGAGTGTCTTTGTTTGCTAAACATTCATTTAACTGCAAAGTTAGAGGCTACTGAAAACTCGAGAAGGACCAGCCTAAAGAAGATGCACAAACCCTAAAGCTCTATTACAGTTGAATTATCAACACCATTTAGCTTGACTAGAGACAAGTGGTTTTTTTTGACACACAAGCTGAACAGAGTCTGTCACTCCTCCATAGAGGAATGAGACCCAGTCCCATCTTGAATTCAGGCTCTATTTTCATCATTTCATTCATTTTAATCCCAGATGCTGATTTTCAGGTATCTTCTTGTTTGAGAGAGTCGGGCTGTCAGGCTATAAACTAAGAAAACATAATATCTGAAGGACTATCACAGATAGAAGCAAGCCATCAGCTAGTGCACATTTAACATTTCCTCCATGCTCCATCTAATTTTGCATAATCCAAAAGGGATCAAGAGATGGAAAGCAGCTCTGAAAGTGTCTATGTCCAGGCAAGGGATACCTCCATTAGGGCATGTCAGAAGATGCTTGTAACTCACATTTAAAGGACAACATGGCACCTAACTCGTAGCACACATGATTCTGGTGAGATGGAGCTACTTCTCTAGGGCTTCAACTGTTGATAGTGTTCATTGAGAAACTCCCAAAATCTGCTTGCCCTCTGCCTTTGCGAGAAAGCTGAGGGGCAGAGAGGTAAAAGAAAAACTGTCAAGTTCTCTCTCCCACTCAACAAGGCTGATCAAGAATGAAAAGATACCAAACTGAATTTTAAAGTTGGTTTATTGAAATAGCTGCTTTAAGGACCCTTTTGTTGATGCTGGGTGTTGGGATGCTTCCTTCTGAGCAGATTATTAATAACATGTCAGGCGTAACTTTTGCTTGGTCTCTTTTTGCCTGTTTATCCTCCTCTTTAGTAGCTCATTCTGTGTTTTCTGAGCCTCTCCTGTAAGATACAGTTCATCTCAGCACCAATAGTTTTCCTGGGTTCTGATCTTATATGATTTGTCTGTGAGCAAGTTGAGAGGCTTTTAGCTGTTCCTAACTGGATCAGATTTTGCTTTACCGCTCTTTTCTGTTGTTTATTCAAAACTATAAGGGATCTTTGGGTATTTTTCTACACTATTATTCAGTCGGAGGATGAAAAGTCTGAGGAATGCCAAGGGATTATTATAACAGTATAATTAGCTTGCAGACAGCTCTCTTCTCAACAGCTTTCAAAAACTCTCCTATCCATTTCAGTTACCCAAGTAATTAATTAAACACAGCTGCAGACTAGAACAACTGTTGCAAAAAAAAAAAAAAAAAAGTTTGCCGTTTGCTTTTCCTGCTCACTTCTAGGCAGTAGAAGAGGAAGTCACGTAGGAGCAGTTATGACAGCTAAGGACTGTCTGCTTTACCCTGTGGCCTGAAATCCTGTTAAGTAGGAGAGAGGGGCAAAAGCATTAGTAAAGCACAGCACTTGAAGCAGCCAATTCATGCCCACAGCAAAGGCGAATCTTTTAAAATCATTACTAGCTTCAAGTGACTATGTCCTGGAAATGACCTAAGGAGGAAAAGCCCCGAGGATCTTTGCCAAGACTCCTGTGTCATGTCTTTTTTACACAGTGTTAGAAATAAAGTATATAAGTGGGAAAAAAGGAATAACTGAAGCAGTCTGAGCTTGGAAGGGAACTGGCAGAAAACTGTATCAGGTGACTTTAATACGTTCAAATATTCCTGGAAGAAAATGGTGCTAAAATATAAAATACTGGAAATGGTGATGTCTTCTCAACTGTTAGATGTGGCAGGCTCAAAGGCGTGGGGGACTTCCACAGATTCCTCTGGGAAAATTAAAGGGAAAGAGAGCTGTGCCATTGAATCACTCAAAGAGTTCAAGTATACCATGACCCATGGAAGAAAATGACTTTGGAAAGGTACCTTTTCTGTCTGAGTAGCAAGCTATAAGGCCAGACAATTTAACATTATATAGCAGAGACATACAATAAAGGTATCATTAAATGTGAACAGTTAATGAACAGACAAGCTAAGCAATACTGAGCAGCCATGTTATTCTTTCCTTTTAATGGCCTTTAACAGCCAAACACGGCAAAAGCCACAAAGAAAAAGTAACTGTATTGGTAACTGTAGCTGACATTACCTGAGGCTTTAGGAGCACAAAGTAGCTATGGAGATAAAGACTTGAAGAGTGAATCATATTGCACCTTTGCTGTCTTTTCACATATCATCTACTTTCCCAGAAGCATAAGCAGAGAATCAAAAGCAGCAAGGGTTAGTCTTCTTAAAGGGTGTGTGGGGATTCAGGTGTGCTGACACAGCCTTCTCTGTTTCATGGTTACAAATGGGCTGCTGCAGCACAAAATATTTCTATGACTTGTGTGATTGCTTTTCCACAAAATGCCAATGCTGTCAAGGAGTAAGGAAGCCCTGTACCCATGGTTTGGGGTTATTTTTTGCACTGTGTTCAATGGCAGCGATTCTAGTTTAAAATTACAAGGGATTTGTCCTGGAAGGAGCAACTATTTCTTCTCGCAAAGCACAGGTTGTGCAATACATGGAATGTCATTACCCATGTCTCATCCAGCTTTCTTCACCCTCTACGTGATGATGGAGGTCCTCCCTGCTTGCCTTGAATGAGTCAGGCACTATAATGAGGTTTCCAGAGACATGGCTGGAGCCTATAGCTCTTTCCAGACACTTCCAAAGATATTTAAAGGCAATCTAGACACATACACTTCTGACAAGCTCCTGTGCAGACTTGAGGCTGAAAGATACCATTTTAAAGTCAATATGTGAAAGTAGATGTATAGACCATAAAATAGCACTTCAAAGGCCTTTACAGTTAATTTTTTTCTGTGTGTACATGAGGTGATACATGTTGAAGACTTACCCTTTGTCTCCTGACTGTTAAGCAAGAGTAGGTTAAAGGTCAATATTGTTCACTGGTGAAAGAAACAAAACGTAGGACTCCATCTGCTCATATATTGTGTATATTATCTGTTACTATTGATGCTGAGATGAACTGTGTCTTACAGGAGAGGCTCAGAAAACACAGAATGAGCTACTAAAGAGGAGGATAAACAGGCAAAAAGAGACCAAGCCCCAAGTGATAGCCCCTCAGAAGATTTGTCAATGGAGGAGGCATTCTTCAAGTAATGTAATCTCCACAGGTAGCTGGCATCCAAATTGTGCAGTTCTGGTTTTTGCTAGATATCACATGAAGAGCAGGAAGTGGGGAGTGCCACTGCGGTGAACCATCACCTCTGTCCTGGGTTTGGCCAGGTGTCCTGGGTTTGGCCAGGATAGACTTAACTCTCCCCAGCTGCAGCTGGGGTGGGCATGCCCAGGCTATTCAATCCCATGTGACATCATGCTCGGGATATAAGGCCAGCAGCTGGGCCGGGGTGGTGGTTGAAGCAAAAGTGGGTCTGATGGGAGATAGATGGCAAAAGTATCCCATTATGACAAGTTCAGAAGCTCCATGTATCCTGGGAATAGGTTACCTGAAGAGAGGATATTTCAAGGACCCAAAATGATATCGGTGGGCTTTTCATGTGGCTGCCTTGGAGACAGAAGAAGCTGAACAACTGTCCAGACTGCCTGGCCTCTCACAGGACCCTTCTGCTGTGGGGTTGCTGACAATGAAAGACCAACCAGTGCCAGTCGCAACCACAACACCTCACAGCTTACCTGAGGTCCTGCAGTGATGTAGTTAGTGAGAGCATGATGTTCTGCTCTTTCCAGCCCTTGAGATGCTATGAGCTCTGGCAAAACCAGAGTTGGAACAATTTCTGTATCCTGAGTATGTATCTTGTTTTTTTTTTTTTTTCAGACTTTTCTTTAGTCAAAGTTGATGATTGATGCTGTTCTAAGTTAAAAAGCAGACTATATCTGATCTTTGGCAATTTCCAGTCTTACAATGTCATTTATAGGTTCTCTTCAGATTTTAATGTGCATAGCAACTTCCTTACAGGATGTGGTAACAGAGACCCAGCTATCTTCTTACAGTGTTTCTCTTCAGGCTAGTTAATAAAGTCATATCCTGCAGGCTTAGGATAGTAACTGCACTTCTCTTTGTTCAGCATCCCTCACGTTCCTCCTTCATTTGTATTTAACTGTATCATGCTTTCAATGAAACAGCTTATTAATTCTATTTCTTTTCTCAAAGTCTGTAAGTTTGATCTGTAGCCAGTTTCCAAAGTTTATATTCCAGCTTGTCATACATGCTGTTTTGTTGATAATGCCTCTGCCATATATATATGCTTTTTGTACTTTCTTGATGTACTATTGGCTTGCTGACCATAATCCTCATTAAGGTTCTCATTGCATAGCAGGAAAAGTTTAATACCCATCTGAGGCTGGACTACCTTGGTCTCGTACTGCAATATTTTGTCCTGTATCAAGTGAGTCAGACAGTTATTGGCAATCACAGTGCACGGCCATGACACACCTCTTTGGGAAAAACTGCTCCTGGGTCTGCTATGTGGGGGAAGATCAGAGTGATCACACACTGCCTGTCATCTCTTCCTGCTTAAGTCTCTCTGCTGCCAAGCAAAGAGCAATAAAAGGTAAATCTGCTGTGTACCACACATTTATGTCTACAAAGGGTGATAAACGTGTCAGTGTTTTTCCAATTCCTAACAAAGAAATCAGACAATTGGTTTAGGAGTTCAGAGAGAATTTCCATATATAGTTTTAAAGGATGCTTTCATCTCTTTGTCCTATCTTAACTTCCCTATGGGTTTTTTTCCTGTTTTTTGGTTTATTTTTTTGGCGGGGGGGTGGTCCTTTTCCCCAGAGTTTGTTGCTTTGTGATCAGGAGATGGACACTTTTGTGCCTCAGTCAATAACTGAGACTCACAAAGATGTTTTTGACTGTCAAATGTTGTTGGAGTTTGGGTAGGATTTGAGTTTCTCTGTACAGTTCAGTACTCCAACTGATCTAATATATTTCAAGTTATGTTCTACGTGGCGAATCAGCTGAACTGGAGTTTCATTAAAAGACTTCTCTGAACAGTAGTAGATTATTTAGATGTAAAAGTTATTAAATCCTTTCTAGACTCCAAATATTGAATTTAAGCAAATTTAATTGACATATGTGTTTTTATATTAAATTATTAGTATAGGAAGGTCTGCTATGGCAAAAAATGCAATTCTTATTGAAATGCTTCTCTCAAAGGCTTTAAAGAAAGAAACCTCAAGGACTGAAATCCAAGTATTTGCTTGGCAAATGGGTATGCCAGCATCAGTGCAAGGTCCTGTTGGTGCTTATTTAACTCTAACTACCATGGTAAACCTTCAGAAATCCCATTGATACTGCGGCATACTGACAGCAGGCATGTTCTGGATTTGAGCTGCCTGCTGATGCTGGCAGCTAGAACAGATTACAGGTTTTTCTGAGCTGAAGATGTCTCAAATTATCCACCTTACACATGCATGCTACAAAATGGATCTCGATCCTAACAGTTCTGTGCCATGTTTTACTTGCAATCTACATAAAAAGAGAAAATCTTGGGAATGATCCTCATAGTCTTAGTCATCCCATTCTGAATGCAACTCTGTGAGGATTACCTCTTTTTCCACTATGTACCTGAATACTTCCAAGTGTTTGCTAGATTCCAACTTTTTCTCTCAATCAGACTGTGGAGAGACGTATTAAAAACAGGACAAGCATGGTCTTATTAGAAAGTCTTGATCCAAAATATGTCAGCCCAGGATGTATTCTTCTGATCATCTCACTAAAGTTTTTTCCTGTGTCAGTATATTTAAGAATCTATTAGCTATTCAGTAGGATCTGGAACTTTCAACAGATGGTATTAACTGCTGTATAAAGATCTGTTGGAAGACAGATTCTTCTAAAAACTTTTTAAGTTAACCAGATAAGATAGAAAGGTAAGTAAGAATGGAAAAAAGAAGGTAATTTGTTAAATATAAAAATGTGGAATAGAAGCACACGTGCCCAAAATCACCCACGAAATGTGTCAAAATCAGAAATTAAATCCAGATCTTCTCCATTCAGATCCAGAGCGTGTGAGCATATACAAAGAATATAAGATTTTATTGGGACGGTATCTGCCAACATTGAATGTTGCATATATCTCAGGTAAAACTTTCCAATAGGTGTGCTCACTTGCAAGTGAAATTTTGCATCCCTTCTCCATGTATTCTAAAATAAATGAATTAAGGCGGCTGTATTTCAACTGTGAGCTTGCTGCTGTTCACGAAACAGCTTAGGCTGTTCTCTCATAGTTTATGATGTCAACAGGCTCCTTGATTGAAATACGGCCTTGAAATCCACCTCTTTCTTCCAGACTCCAGTATGTATTATTCTTGTAGTTTTTAAAGACAGCTGTGTGAATTAATGAACTGATCTGAGAATCGAAGTTGGCCAAGAGTACCATTTAAAAGTCATGTAGATGACCTCATAAAAACTGCAAAGAATGCTTACAGCTTGCTTGTAAAACAAATCTATTCCTTAATAACTCAAAATGCCCAAATAATTCAGTACACATTTTAACCCAAATGATTGCTTCATAAGAGAAGACAAAAATTTCCCATGAAAAAGACATTTAACCGGTACAGGCAACTATAAACTTTAATTGATATTTCACAGTATGTACAAGTTTGCTCTCCAGGGAGTGTAGAATATCATTTTTGCACCTGCACTCTAACTGCAGTCTTACAGTATTTCAGCCATTAAACATTTTTCATTAAAGCACTTCATATAGAATTAGTATAATCTGATTTTAACAAAAGCATTCTATATATAGGTTTTTCACACCATATTAATGCAGAACTGTTAGAACTGGAGAAGCAGTATTGTTCAGGCAATCCCCGGGTTTCAATCCACTGGCAGTGATAGGGGTGGTCTGTACTTAGAACACCGTACTTGTAAAATATATTTATGGTAATGTACTTGACTATATCCAAGAAGAAAGGTATTTCTAATAAATTAGGATTTTTTCCACATAAATTGCTTTTTTGCACTAGATTTCCCCAAAGAAATTGAGGAATCTAGTGAAATAGCAGTTTATGGTACAGCACAATACTATCACATTCTTTACAACTTCCATTCTCAGCAGTCATAAAACCTAACAGTAGAAAGGGTGTTTGCATATTGGGCAGCAGAGGGAATATTTTTGGATGGCTATAACTTAGTAAATCTGCAGAAATATTTGTCTTATGGTTTGTATTTTATAGCTGTTATCTAGCTGGCAATCAGAGGTGAACAGCTGTGCAGTTTTAAGATGTATGATTTTAAAACAATGAACTGGAGGCCTTGCTAAATGGTTCAAATTAGATGTGGGTAGTAGCAAACATCACAGGACTTTTCACCTTGTGTTTGAGACAGAGATTGAAGTTGAAAGTGCTCTAAAACTCAGTGAAGGCAGCACCTCCTTAGTCATTTGTAAGGGGCCCTTGAGAATATCTGCAGGTTTCCTTGAAAACATATTGTGGGATCCTGAGTCTTTCACATGCAGTATTTCCCTCAGATAGTTCTTGTCCTCATCCCCAAAACACTGTCCCCTGCAGAAATGCCAAGCCTCATGGGCATTGTTCTCTGTACATTTGACATGGTTTCACTGTTTAAGGAAAGGAGTTAGTTGGAAAATGGATAAAATAAGATACATAGAAACTTCAAGGAATATACACCTTGGTTTCATCACAAAGGCCAGCAAATGACAAAGATTCCAGCATGCACAATGTACCGTTTGCACAGGACTGCAGGTAATGGTGGTTTGCCTATGTCTGTGATGAAAATATGGTAACTGGTTCACGTTTGTTAGAGGTAGAGAGAGATATGGTTGTTTTGTGTAAAGATAACCCTCTCCATATCCCACAGACTTTCAGAGGAGGTGTATGAAGGTGTGACTGATTGACTGTGATAATCAACTTTAGACCACACACAAGAGTAACTTTAGGCAAGGGTTTCGTGGTTTAGTTTTTTTCCCCATAAGACAAACATAAAAAATAGTTTAGTATTCAAAACAGTCCAGCACACAGTATGCAGATACTACACCAAAAAGATTGGGAAGGATGGTGTAGTTCAATTTCCCACCTGAATATTTCTGCCGTCACATTCTTCAAAGAACACCGCCTTACTCTAGAAGGGGAAATTGGTCAGTTCCATGCTTATAGCACTAACGATACACAGGTAATTAAGCTACTCTTCCTTTAATTGACCTGATGAAGAACATTTTTACTTTCTCTTATTTTTCTCTGTGCTCTTATTTTTCTCTGTGCTTAGCACCAGATAAACTGCCTAAACTTTACCACTTTCAAGGGATTTCCCTGTGGGGTTGCACAACTGAGTATTAGTTGTGCTCTTATTTGTGTCAATATTTTGTCCCTGGGCTTATGAAAACTGAGCAGTCTCCTTCCCTGTGAGTTTTCTCCTTGTGCAGGAACTGAGGCCTTAGAGTATTTCTACACACTCTGACTTGCTATTTACCCGTCAGGAACACTTATACCAGGTCACCTATTTCATCGTTGTTTAGTAATGACAGTCATTTTTCGCTGTTATGTTCAACATAGAGTAGAATTTGGAAGATTGCTTATTTATCATGTTAACAACCAGAGGACTAGACTATGCTTCAAAGAAATCCCAGGACTTTTAACTCTACACCACCAGTATGATCCCATGTTGATCAATTCAATGTCCATGATCCCACGTTAATCACTTCAATGTCCAGGAGTTGCTGGGTTCCTCTGCATGTGTTTGTCAGACTAACAGAAAACATACTGTACTTGTGAGATTTTTTTTCCTTATATTGGCCCATTATTCCCTTTGCAGGACAAGGTGAGGTGAGATTCCTTCAGTTACTCTGAGGCTCATCCTAACAAGACCTCTTGAGTTTGATAAGTAATGTGCATGCAGATAGTGGCTGATAGGAGGTGTGTGGGGGTGGGAGGAAAAAGCAATCTTGGGCAACAACCTTTTTGAGAGCCTGTCGGGGGGCCCAAGGCAATGCAGCTCGTGGGCTGAAGCCAGAGCAAGGTGTGAGGTGCAGCAGTTCACCTCCCTGGGACCCACATCACAGTCTGGCCTAACAGCTGAAGTGGTGACGTGATCGGTTACGGTTCAGAACAGAAGGGATTGCTAGGTGATTAAGGCTGCTTGTTGAGTGACGTTTATCCCATAATATATTTGAAGATAATGGGAAACAGTTCCTCTTTTCTGGCTAATTTCCCCAACTAGCCCTCAGAGAATGGAAAGGACAAAGGATGGAGATAGAACCAAGCTGGGCTAAAAAGCACTTATGATGTTGGTTCAGGGAAAGAGTTTCTCGTTTTTTTTTAAATGCAATAAAGCCTATGATAATTAGCAATTGATTTTGATTTTTTTTGTTTTGTTTTTTGGGTTTTTTTTTTTTTAGTGAAATGCCAGATGCAGTGGTTAAAGAAACTGGATGGAACTTGGGAAGCAGCACAGCAAGAGAATTCCTTGCTCTCCTCAGTCTGGTGGTGAGAGTCCCACACTCTAGATGTGTGGTCACAGACACTTCATGTTGATTATTCCTATGAGGTTTTAAGGGTGTTCTAGTACCTGTGAGCCCAGGTAAACAATACTTTTTTTTGCAGAGGACTTAGACTAGATGATCTTTGTTCTTTGTCAGATATTATCCATTTCTGCTGAATATAGCTTGTTTTGTGGTCAAACTTAAATCAAGGCAAAATAACATAATATCCATGGCAGCAAAGTAGGATAGAGGATACTTGTCTGTATTGCAGGATCTTCAACTAATCACTCTCCTGTCTCTAGTTTTGCTCCAACTTTAGTATGCTTTGCCCAGGAGATGGAGATGACAGATCTCTCCAAGACTGGGCTGGTCTCATTATGAGTTTGCATAGCAAGTAGAGCACAGAGAGGTTCTGGTTTCTGCTGACACATCTCAACACCACTGCCACATAAATGCCCATTAGTCAATAAAGTCTTACATGGAGGCTGTTGTGGAAAATCTCCATTCACAGAGGCTGAAGATTGATAGGTAAACTCGCTTGTCTCAAAGGAGTCAGGATTTAAAACTTAAGTTTTATTTTAAATTGAGGAAAATATTTTAAGAGTGATGCTCTAAACAAGAGGTTACTGCATGAAGGTCTAACCAGCTGTTGTTGATGGCATTTATGCCACAGACAACTATATTATTTTTTGGATGCCACTGCAAAGACAGCCTTTCAGTTACTGTGCTCATATACTGTATTGAACTTCATTTTCCAGGGCTGATATTTAGTGGAGCAACATTAGTATATTGCTAATGTAGGAAGATCTGTCTGATGGTAGATGGAAACAAAAAACTAAGGGCAAAATAATATGTTCTTAACAAACCATTTTCCTTTTTACTCAGGACATCCTTTTAATTGCACTTCTTAGGCATATAGAACAAGTTCATTATTATGCTTGAAACGGAATTGATTCTGTACTTATTCCCATATTTCAAATGTTAATTTTTCTTGATTATGTGTGAAATGAGTTTATCTATGGAGTAATCAATCAGTTCTGTCTGTTTGTACAGTTCACATCTGTGATGGTAGCCACTTTTATAAATAAGACACAGTAAATTCCATAATCTGTGAAATAATTTTAGCCCAAATGAGCATTTTGTGCCTTTCTTTCATGGAGATTGTTTAAAACAAGGCACACATGTTTCAATAGTAACTGTACCCTTACTGAGAGAGGGAAGTTTTGCATACTCTCTTAAATCAATCATTCTTGCATGTTTGAATAGGGTTGGGTACAGCAAGCAGAGCACCTAATTTAAGGCCAAATCTTTCATTTCTCAGGATTGGGAACTTACATTTTCCTTTTTACCTGACTGGCCATTTCTAGGAGGCTTTGGCCATAATTCCCTCTGACATTCTTTGCAGAAATGCAGCTGCTATCTATTGAAATACAAGTCATTGTTCATGGATCAGATTTATAATCCACCCTACCGGTGAGATACATAATTATGTTTGCCATATGTGAAAACAGTTACAATACTTTGTACAGAAGAAATGTCTTCAAGGGTCTACTTGGCTAACTAAGCCTAGTCTGAAGTATGTATTTGAGGGCAAAGCTGTATTTTCTTAAAAGTAGACATTGATTCCTGCTAATGATCCAATACTGAGAATTTTAAGTATGCATATAAGCAACCAGGCTTTTTGACACCCTGGTTTTCTTGATATAGCCCTTTTTGACTATACCGAGTTGCTGGCTTTCAGATAGCATACTTCTACTGATAACAGGGAAGATACACCAATTTATTTCTGATACAGATCTGAGTTCTAATATTCAGGTTCTATTTTCTCCTTAAAAAATGACATTTTTTTTTCTGTCCTTGCCTCATCTTATATATATCATTCTTGAAAGATGGGCTTCCCATTCCTGATATGTTTTGGATGAAAGCTACTTGTCAAGCTCTGATCTCACTTTCTCATGGAGTTTCTTAGTCTGTAGATTTATTCATAGGCTTTCCTATAAGTAGCCACATAATTTTAAAATGTCAGCAAAAAACCTCAAAAGGATCTCTTTTTCCATTAACAGAAATTCTTTCCTTAAGTCTTGTTTCAAATTTACAAGGATTGTTCATGTAGCTCTCATCATATTCATACGTAAGAGTGAGGGGTTTGATCCTCTACCTTTTCCTACTTGTTTGAAAACAAATATTCTGTAATAGTATTTCTAGTGATCTTTTGCTCAATGTGGCGTAAATCACCTCAATCTTTTAAACAGGATTTTGATCACATAACGCCAGAGAACAGCTCTTTTGTGCTAAATGTGAGGAGGTCAAGGCTTTATATTTTAATGTGTCTTTTATGCTTATTCTGTTCTTCTGCTGTAATGATTCAGGGCATTAATATATCATGTTGCCACCTAACCAAGTATATGAGAACAGCTTTGTAGAGTTGATGTGTTGTATTGTTCCATGAATCAATCTAAAATAGCTTGCCACAGATGCTGCCAGACTCCCCTAGGGTGATTTGGATTTAGATTCCCTTGGTCTTTAACTTGCAGAGCATTGAGGAGCTTAGGAATTCAACGGGACCCCACTGTCTACCAGAAGTTAGAAAAATGAGGCTTTTATTCTACTCCTGTGGCAGAGCTGTGTGACAGATGCAGTACTGAGGTGTTTCAGATTTCCATCTAGTGTCTCTTCAGTTTTATATTTGGACTAAACAGTAATGATGTAAACTGGTTCCCCCTTGCTGCCAAGG
Source organism: Urocolius indicus (assembly GCA_013401255.1). Taxonomy (NCBI): domain Eukaryota; kingdom Metazoa; phylum Chordata; class Aves; order Coliiformes; family Coliidae; genus Urocolius; species Urocolius indicus. Next base: position 31,292 of record WBNH01008216.1, read on the forward strand.
TATTGCAAGAAGGAAATACTACTTACTTTCAGTATTGATACAACTTAGACATGCCCTTGTATATAATAAGCATTAAAACTATATTAGAAATTTGTTTTTTTATATTTTTAAGACATACCTTCAATAAAACAGGACATTCTTGTTTCCTAGTAATTCTTAAGGCAAGCATGCACACTGCCATAGAGAGGCTGGGTGTCAGGGTGCATACATCCTACTCTTAACTAAAGAGACATGTGTTTACTCTAAAACTGAGAGACAAGAGTGTGTTCTGTAAAGAACACACACAAGAGTGTTTTCTGTAAAGCAAGCAAACTGCATACCCCTAAATGGGTGTCACTGGGTTACCCAAAGAGAGTGAGAAAGGGGAGAATGAAAGACACAGTTTCCATATTGAAGAAGACTTTTTGTTAGTTGGAAAAGATTGAATAATCTGCTTATAGAAACATTCTCACCTTTGTATAGTTTTCTCAGTAAATAAGTATGTATGCACCTGCAAAGGCAGACAGTTTTCAAAACTGGCTCCCCAAGTCAGAGATGCAGTCTTTCATTTTTTTCCCAAAGGCTAACATCTGCCAGAGATCATCGAAGACATCACTGTACTACCAATCTCGCTGTTCTGAGGCACAGCACATAATTTTCCCTTGGGTAAACAAAGAAAATAATGGATAAATACTGTAGGATCAAATGTCTTCAAACTATCAGGATTGTGACTGCAGACTTTAATCCACATCAGAAGTAAAACAGAAAAGAGACAAAAAATGTGGCAAAAGATTTTTACATGTTAGGGAGTTGACAATGACAGATTAATGCCGCTACTGGTACAATATCTTAGAAGGGCTTTTTGAGAAGAAACACTGAAACCAAAGAGCTTTGTTTAAGGCATTCAAAACAAGACTTATTTAGATAATTATGTAATGAGTGTTAGTGTTCCTTAATGACTAAATCTGAAGTATATTTTAATCTATATTTTCATTGTGAGTGTTTTACTGCGTTACCCTGACTGTAATGATATCCTGGGCATACATGCAAGAGTTTGCTTTTGTGTTGCAGTTCCAGACAAAGTCTGGCATACAAATGAACTTGTGACACTGCTGCCATTTTAGTGCACAGTTGCTGCCATATCTGTGGAAAACAAACAGACATCGTTTATCCTTAAATTTAGAGTCTTGGATTCTCTGGGGATAAATACTCTAAATTAAGGCTGAGGAAACCATATGAGTGCTTGCAAAACAGTAAATAATATTTAAACAGGCACTACTTTTGGGACTAGTCATCCAATTTCTATATAAAAATGAGGCTCTTAAAAGAAAAGAATGTTCAAAGATCTATTTTAAATAACAATATGCATCATTTGCAAAGTCATGCTTGTTGGTTTTAGATTTCGATACAGTGAGATTGTAAAAAATTACAGAGAGTATGGACCTACAGAACAGTTCACTCAATATGTCTGGAGTCTCCAGTGACTCAATCTCCAAAAAGACAGAGAAAAATAAGAAAAAAACCTTACACAAGTTAAATATTTATTGCATGTTCTCAGTTGGCAAGTGCAGCTTTTTCCACTTTGGAAGAAAGTGGCTCACTTCTTTTCTTAAACATTTAAAAAATAAATTAAAAAGTTCTTATAAAGTGAATGCCTTTGAAGAAAGGCATTTGTTGTTTTTGCAGTTGTTTTTGTACTGGAATGACTTGCAGAGGTCTGAAAGTTCAGTCTTGGCCATAGATAGTTCTGAGTAAGGAATGTGTATGCTGTCTCCTTGAGAAAACGATGACAGAAAATTAAAAGGGCATAGATAGTCTCATATTCTCACACACACACACTCTGTGTGTTTGTGCAGTCTGGGACAGGTAGATGTAGTTTCTTTCCCAGTCTTGCCCATTTGTTCCATAGGTAGGTGCTGTCTGATCTAATGTGTTGGAGAGGGAATGGTGACTTGCTGAGAGCCTTGCTTGGGATGCCCTCACTCTTGTCACTTTGCAAGGATCTGTGCCCTCTGAAGCTGATACTCTCTCTTGCAACCACTCATCCACACAATAGGAGAGAAAACCTAGCATGAAGCTGTGAGCACTTAGTCTTTGTGAAGAGACAGTAGACCAAGCATTGGTGCAGAACATCTCTTCTGGAAAAGTGAACTACTCTTCCACTTTTAATAGCATGTGTGATGCTGATACTAAATTGCAGGCTCTAGCCTGCCTTTGCAAATTCACACAGAGAGTCTCTTCCTGGCATGTAAAAACGTCTGTAATGGCAAAAGCACAATTAAAATGAGACTTTCAGATCTGCCCTGCTCTGGTAGATCTGCTTTTTTGAAGTGAAAGGAAATTTTACCACTGACTTCGGTGAAGGCCTGGATATTTTTTAAAATACTCCTTTTTCATGGCCTGATTTGCAGCATCAAAACTGTAAAAGAGCTCAGCCGTATGCAGTTCTTTGCACTAAGCAGTCTTTTCCTCCATGCCTATTAAAAGAATAAAGATGTTTTCTTTGGCCAAGGAATTCTTGGTTTTACTTCTGTGTTTTCATATACTTTCGAGGTCACTTGGGGCTGAGCTCATAACAAATTTTTGATTAATTAGGAGAACCCCATTTCAAGATGTTGCTAATAATTGGTAAGGACAGATTGAATCTTTTTAAAGGAAAAATGAGTACCTGAATAAACCCAGAAATGTTTACCTGCCCTGAAAGGAATCTAGATGCATATGCAAAGCAAAGGGAGGAGCAGCATTCATTTATCTATCTAAAAGATCAAAAAACTTACAAATAATTTAAAAACTCTCTGCAGCAATTTGGTTTTGTCTGATATTTCAGTTATTCAAGTATTTTAGCTTCCGTGAAATATTTCAGTAACTATAATTACAATGTAAATTAAATTTTGAACAGATTCTTGTAAGAAGTAGATAAATGTCTAAACTTCCTGTATCATGGGGGAATTTTAATTTGATTGTCCATGTCTATTTCCCACACCAATGTAAATCATTACATCGATGCAGCTATAATATTTCAAGATCAACTCTTCATGCTCAGTCCAATTTAAATGGATCTTCAAATTTGTGAAGCTCAAAAATACCTAAGCTATTTAGAAGGAAAAAAAAATAATGGAAATTAACTGAGGGATCTTTGATCCCAGCTCTCTCCAGACCTTTTGAAATTCCACATTTTTAAGAGATTTATATTCTGAGACTCTACAAAATATAGCAGCAGTTTTGTAAAGTTGATGGATTTGGTATGTATAAGACAAATAGTGATCGAATTGAAAATGTTGACATTTGCCATCTGAGGAAAGCTTGCTTTAGCTGTTCTTCCTCTGGCTAATACATCAATGGCAGGAACTCTGTGTTAATTATGAATATGCATGATTGTTCATAGGAAAAATTGGAAATTATACAAAATCTACAGACTGTCTCTCAGCAGTGCAATGTCGAGGCAGCTTGCAAACAAAGTATCTGTGAATCCTTGGCTCTAATGAGCTAGTGTACTCAAACAGTATTCTTGGAAATATTGTCATCCAGACAGAGTGCTTCTGGCACTTGCATGCAGTCCAGGAAGATGATGACTGGAAGGAATGAAGCCTTAGAAATGTCTGCCCTTGGGAGTAGGAAACTGACCTTGTGGGATGTACATTTGTAATCTTGCTTGACAGCTACTGTGACTGTGTAAGTCTCAGACTTTTTCTCCTTGCTGCTTGGAGAGGGTGCACAGTCTTCCCAACCTTACTTTCTGCCACCATGCCATACTCCTGCTGGTCCAAACAAAATTGTGCACCCCATGCTTATCCATTACTGAGCAGTGATTTACTTCAAGTGTGGTCTTATTGAACACCATGAGCAAAGGTTTTAGGACCTAATATCCATCCTGTGAGAGTTATGACCCTAAAGCACCAATGAATCAGTACTTTCAAGTTCTACAGCTTCTTTGCAGGCATTCTTCTAGAAATGAGAAGGAAAACAGAAATGTCCAAGATAAGCAGTTTATGGGAAAGCAGCAATTTTATTAACTCAAAACATTCCTTATATGAATGCAAGAGAGATGTCTGAAAGCTGTTAGTCAACTCACACAGATTACACTAAATACTTAATTTAAATCACATTCACCCTGCCTGCATATGTTCTTTTAAAGATATAAATCTGCATTGTCTTAAAGTCTTACTTCACAGAAATTGCCACACAGAATTACTCCAGCAGAAAGCCATTCCCCCATCCTGCTACTTTCCCCCCTTACAGGATGTGATTCAGTTTATAGTTGCAGGATGAATTCAGCTGAGATGAACAGAATGATTTGCACAACAATTCATATCCTGAAACATACATATTTTGTTTATATCTGTAGCATATGAGGGATTTCTCTTTTATATTAAGTCCCAGTAGCACTCTAGAAGTGGGCTGTCCTCCAGCTGCTACCATCGAAGACCAGGGTGAATACACAACACATTGAGAAGAACTAAAGAAGTAAGAATATCGCTCCTTTACTTTCTGTCATATTATTCGTTCTCTCTTTTGGGTATCATGAATTCCTGGACAAATATTCAAAAAATCTTCTTCCAGAAAACACCTTATCAATCTTGCCAGCGCTGCACTTTCCTCACAGCTGTCAAGTCCAGATTAATTTCTATTCTGGTGCAGCAACTGCTTCAAGACTTGCCTGCACAGTGAGTGAATAAAACAGGTATAGGTTTTGCAGAGCTTCCCCAGAACATATACACCATAGTGATGAAATGCTAGCAAAAACACAACGTTGTCATTTCCTCTGCCCTTAAGTAAATCTTTATGATAACTGCCAACTGTCATTTCAGTTACTATGGTATAAGCATGGGAGTGGCTGACAAATTTGAGGGTTACTCCACTTTTCACATTATCACCTGCTTCTGTTTCCTTGGGACAGCTTCTTCTTTCACTTGAACTGGTGTACATTGAAAAATATTTCTATTTTACAATAGTGTAATTGAGTAAAGATTGGAGTTTCTCGTGCCTGGCTTGACTAACTCACCAGGCTACTTTCACCTTGTTGCTGAATCCCATACTGGGTCACTCATCGCCATCGCTATGGGTTGCATGACCATGCTTGCAATTGACTATCACTACAAAACTTATCTGTCCCTACAGTGGGCAGTGTCTGTTTTTCACAGGAGGGACTGCAGGTTTGCTGCTCTACTGGATGCTGTCTTCATGATCCCAGAGTAGGAGCAGCTGAAACCGCCTCCAAGTTGGGTAAACTTGTCAAGCACAGCCCAGCCTGTATCCTATTTCTGTATAGCACTGTACTTTTAAGATGGTTTGGCTAAAGATGCAATGGCTAGTCAGCATCTTTCTGTAGTTTCCAGGGGCTTCTAATCACTCTGTGTTTGACTTTCTGTCATCTGAAGGTACTGGTATCCATCTTGTGGATTGCTTTACTTGATCAATTAGTCCCATTGACTGAAAGGGACTAGTGCTGCTTCTGCCCAGCAGGGGAAAACTCTCTGGCCATGCACAGACATGTAATTTCAGTCTTTCTCAGTATTTCCCTACATATTAAACTTTAATAACCTCAATATGGCAGGAGTTCAAGTCTACTAGCTTTTGGTATGTTTCTGAATGTTAATATCCATTTTCAGCTCCTCCTCACAGGAACATGTCTGGTTAAAAATGCTAATTATTTACAGTTGTGATTTCTAGTGCATCAAATACTATCAGTTTTTCTCGACAGCTTTTTGTTTACTCTTTCTTGAACGTTTCATTAAGATAGTTTTCAACATAAATTTCGTTGTGGTTTTAATGACAGTCATCTGAGATGAAATTCTGCAAATTTACAAACATGAACTCCAAAATGTACCCAGGGGTCTCATTTGCCTGCACATAAATACTACAAATACTTTGTAAAAGCACAGAAATGATTGCAGTTGCACATGTGTCATTTATGGTGAAGCAGCAAGTAGGTAAACTAAGAGGGAGCCACATACAGGCATGAAATCTGTCCCTGCTGTGATTTTCCCCTTAAATAAAATACACGCTGCGTTCCATAAATCACTTCCAGGATCTTTGTGTAACAAGTGGTATATGTTACGACTTAGGCCTGCTAGGCAAGGTGAAGAAGAAATGAGCAATGCCATCATGAAACTAAAAGCTAAATCTAGAGCCACTCTTTTAAAAATATTTATGTACTTTCTTAGTCTTAGTCAGACCAGCATGCTAAAAACCACATTAATACCTTTGCTTTGGTGAAAGAATGGGAAGTATGTGATTTCATTTGAAAGCACAGAAGCTAAGTTAATCAAAATTTAAGTCAAATAAAGAGCTCTGGCTCTAAAGCTGGAATCCAGATCTGGATGTGAACTGCTCCAAGTTGAAAGGATTCTGACAATCAAGTTTTGCTTTGATACATGTCCTGAAGTGAAATTTTCTGCTTCATTTAGTTACACAGCTGGATTTAAACCTACACCCAGACGTGCAACTCAAGATCATTGTTTCCTGTTAAATCTAATATTCTGTGATGATTTTTCATTCATCAATTGTTATCAATGGTCCTTATGGCTGATTGTCTCTACCAGATTGGGTTTTTTGGGCTAGATCACGGCAATATATAAATATATACAAAAGAAATATTCTATTGGCATCCAAAATCCAAGATAAAAGTAGAAATACCTTAAGCAGTTTTTCCTCCTTTCTGCGTATGCACAGTAATGATTTGAATTCTATGTTCTAAAAAATATGATAATTTGTGTATCCTTGAAATATCTTTTATCAGGTAGATTAAATAAAGATTTCTATGCATAGAAAGCTGCCAAGTAGCTTTACCAAGCCAAAAATGTGAACTTTCTACTGATGATGATATGCAGTTTAGTGTTCACTACTGAAGCTTTTATATGTTCATTATATGTAAAAGCATGTGTTCAGGAGTGCTCATTTCTTAAAACTGTTTCATAATCTCAAATTTAACACTATTTTGTGTTCTTCTAGGCAAAAGCTTTGACACTGCTCTAACAAAATATTTCATCAGATTTCATTGGAGTTTTATTTGCTGTCTTTTCAAATAATATTAGGAAAAAAAAGGCAATTGTGAAAAAGTTGTCTCTTTTCTAAAGGGACGCAAACTGAAAAGTGTCTGCTTTAATCAATAGAGCACTATTCTGATTCTGAATTCTTAACTAAGGAATCTCTGAATTTTTTCATGAAATTAAAAATAACAATAAGAATATAAATATAAGTCATTGTCTACGCATACATCATACAGAAAACAATATGTAAACAAACATTTCCTATGAACAGCAATGAGCTTTTTCTCCCATTAAAATTGGTTCAAAGCATCCTATTGTTCCACAGCTTCTGCATGGAAAGACTTTAATAGAGCTCTAAGTCCAACTCTTTTGATTGGACAGGGAAAACAAGCAGGGACAATGAGAAGATAAGATACAGGATCAACCAGTGCTTGTGCTAGTCAGGGGTCTCTTCATCTGATTTCCTGCACTTTTAAGGTCTTAAAGTACATGATATATTTCTTCTACACTCAGTACCCTGTCCAGCTATTTGTGTGCCTATTTGTGCAGCTGCCAATGACAAATTTCAATCTAACAGAGGCTTTTTTTCTCCAAGCTCCGAGTAATCTGGGGTACCTTCATGCACTGTTGAGAAGTGAAACATGAAGGAGCATCTAGAATTAACTTGTAGCTGAAATGTTGACGTACACCATAGTTTTAACCACACCATCACTTTGAGTAACAGTGCAGTAGTGGAAACTTCAAGAAGTGATGTCTACTGGGGCTCCTAGTCCATAAATGTTCCACGAGTCCCTTCTCAAATAACCATCACCTGCTTTCAGTGTTCCCTCAGAGTATTTCTACTGTAAGTAGTAGTAGCAGAACTATAGAAAGAATTATAAATTTAATTTCTTGTGTCACTGACATTCAGAAATCAATAGAAGTTTATACCTAAAATGAAAGGTAATGAACTGGAAAACTTTTTTTTTGTTTGTTTTAATTAATTCTGAGGTCTCTAATTGAAGTTATATACATAAAGCAATGAATCATGCAGTGTTTTCTCTCTCAGGCATCAGATTGACTCCTGTTATGTACAACAGTAGTTCTCTATTGCCTGATATGTTTATTGAAGTATTTTAAAACCCATACAGTTATTTGCCATTTCAGTTAAATAGTACTACTCCAGATTCATGCTTGTGGGCTTTTAACTTCCAAATCCTGTAAATGATGGGAGTTTTAAAAATAAAACTAGTCTACCACTGAAAAACAGAAAATCATTATTCACTTTTCTAACACACCCTTTAGAAACCCGTAACCTGTTGACATAACCAGTTCCCACAAAAAATTACAAAGCATAACGCCTCTCAAAATGTAACTGAGGCGCCCAAGCATTGCTGACTTTCTACTTGTTAATTATTCCATTTTTTACTAATGTGGAGTTGGAGAGTGCTCTAATTTAACGGGGCAGAGCCAAAGGTTACATCAGCCTAGTGTGAGTAGACATGGAGTTCTCAGATAGAGTTGCTGAGAGCAGACAACACTGAAAGGAGCACCTGGCCTGGACTCCCAGCAGTGCATTAGTTAGAAACAGGAGAGAGAAATAGTTGCAGCACTAATGAGCCCCAGGTGAAAAGATTGTTTAGCTAGACCAGAGTCTTTCTTTTTGGTTTTTTTTTTTTTTTTTAAACACAAATGTTTTGATTGATGAGACAAATTGTTTGGAATTCCTAATTGTTCACTACAATAAAACACAGCTTTTCTGTTCCTTCCCTTTAAAACATAGGTTGCTCAATACTAGAAACAGCTATAATGACTGTGGGGGAAAAAAAATTCCAGACACATACTGGAAGCCACTTCGTGAGATAAAGCTCTGTATCATATCCCGTGTTTGCTGAGTGTTTATGAGCCAGAGCAGGGCGATGGGATTCCTTGTGAGCTAAAAATGTCTTATTAAGCATTTATAATGCAAATTTTCATATGATTGCTTCTTCTGAGACCTTGAATTCCTCTTTTTCTTTCAACCAAGTCTTTTTTTAATGTGTCATTAAAAATGCTTTTGATAGCCACAAATTTAAATTACTTATAGGTTGATGTGGATAGGTTCAGTGAGTCAAATTGACAGTTTAATAATGTTTGTGTACACATGGACTGAGCTAATAGCTAAAATCAGTGGTTGCTACCCTTTTATATTATTTTATCAGTGGTTAATTTTATATACATATATTTTAGAACAGTTATCAATAAAAGTAGAACAACAATTATTACAACTGAAAAGGCTGAAAGAATGTATTTTCACCTCAGTAATTAAGAAAAACATGGTATTTGTGTATCTGTTTTCACTGTCAGTTATCTTTTGACTGCTGAGAAGATTCTTGTTTGCTTAAGTATGAGGCAGATTTCAATTATAATCACTGTGGTGCAGAAGTGCCTAAATCTGTATTAACACATCAGCAGCCACAGCAGGTCACTTCTGTGGTACTGGAGCCATCCAGGCACATCTCTGGAACAGAGGCTAGGATCTGGCCATGAGTTTGTTTTCCAGTGTTTCCAGAGTGAAGGTACAAAATAGGTACAAAATGGGCACTTTCTCTCTGCTTTCGCAAGGGCCTGGATCTGAAAAATTGAAATATTTTCCTGATATTTAAATATTAAATATTTTCCACTGTCCACTCTTGCTGGCTTCTGGGTAACTATTTGAACCAGGTTAACTGGTATTAAGAAAAATCTCTTTGACATATAGTGAAAGGATTAGACACGATAAAAGATTTCACATTAGCTTTGCTATTAGAAAAATTGTACTTATTTATTCTCTTTCACACAGTAGCTTCACTGCCTCTATTTCAGCACAAAAAGGGAGAAGTTATTCAATATGAGGTTGTCATTACATAGCTGTTTAATACGATTGGGGCAGGGAGATTTATAGGGGCTGCCTCAAAGCTAGTGTATCAGTTCTTGGCCAATGTCTTTTCAAAGCAGTTATGTGTGGCAGTGAAACAATAATGGCAGAATTCACACCTGGACAGTGACAATGTGGTGTCTGCTAGCATGAGATGTCCCAGGGATAAAATAATCAGTAGAGTCCATCACTGTGGGTCCCAATGAGGAAATGAAAAACAAAACCCTTAGAATAAGAAATCAAACCTGCGTGGGACTGGGCAGATAAAAATTAAGTACTAGAGAACCTCTGTTCTGAGAGTAAAAGCTCTCCAGTGCAAGATCCGAGTCTTTTGATTTAACACCAGATCTAATCAATGTCAATGAGCTCAGGGAAATTCACTTTGTATTCAGTGAGGATAATCCATCATGATTCTTATAAAACACTGTATTCATTATGAGTGGTATGAAAACAGACTGTACCATCTTTAGATAGAAATATTAGGAAATGCACCTGCTGATAAGCCCATCAATTTTAATATGCTAGGGAGCTTAAATGGGAAAAATCAGAGTTATGAGCCATCTCTACAAACCAATTTCTGGTCTTCCCCACAGAAGAATAGTGACCATACCAAGCTTTAGTAGCTTATCTTGGCTGTGCTCTGCCTAAACCAAAAACTCAGCTGTTAGACAGCTGTGAAAGATCAAGCTTAATATTTTTTTTCTTGACATTGAATTTTAAGGGTGAATCCAAAGGCCTAACAGATCCATTCCATTGCCAAGGATTTTTTTTTTGTCAGTTGATATAAGTACATTTTGGATCTTCAGAAATTTCTCATTACCATGATGACGGTCAGCCAAAATATAATCTGCTCAGCAGCAGAACTGTCACACACTTGCACCATTTCTGTACCAGACGGATGTGTCCACAATAAAATTTCATCTTGGTCCCTTGACTAGAAATCTCACACAAGAATTGACTTTTTAAAGGTTTTTGTTTTATGAGGTACTTGATCCCAGTTAGTTTCTAGTTATCTCCCAGCCAGAACAGAATTGCTTGAATTCACATTGTGTTCTTCTCCTCCCTATCCATGCAAAACACTACCTTATTTTCCATTACAAACACTAAGCTACAAGCCTGCATTTTATTGACTCTTTACATTCATCTGGACATTTCAGAAAAAAATTACTTTTCCCAAAAAGGGATCGTCTTTACGTACATTCAGGCTTGTTCACAATTTTTATTGTTTAAATCTTCAGCTTTGACTACATTTCAGCTGATGATTTTGTCTTTCTCATAACAATTTTGGATGAAACTTCAAAAAATGAGTCATATGAACCAAATTTGCCTTTGCTAATTTACTGGCTGCTGTACAGAGATGGTTGACGAAATCTGACTAATTCAGAAGTTAATTAGGGGCAAAGCACAAAATTAAAGAATTCTGGAAATAAGGATTTTATTTTACACAGAAGAATCTTCACACAGATAACCAAAATCTTGGTTAAGATAAATCAGTTCTTTTTATATTACCAATTAAAAATTTATTCTGCTAAGTGTATCCTGTTCAAAGTGCAGTGCTCACATTTAGTTCAAAATGATGCTCCAGGGAACCAGCAGTCAACTAAATGCACACTGCTGTGGAATGGAATGCAGCACTTAAACAATGAGATGGGAGATAATATAAAACTAGTACATTTTAATATAAAAATGAACCTATTAGAAGCACGATGAGGTCTCAGCACTTCTGGAAATGAGGATATATGTTTATATAAAGCAATTATATGATCCCAACTGCAATGTTATACATCTTAATTAGATTACCCATTGCAAGAAGTCTATAGTTAATATAGAAAATGTTCCGCTGAATGATGACAAAGTGGCTAGCAGCAGGGTAAATGAGTTCAGGCACTGATTTACGTTAGAGGTGGGTTTGGAGTTTTTAATGTTTAACCATATGCATGAAACTGTGTTGAGCATATATAAAATCATTTTAGCATTTAAAGTTTTACAAATTTGGATTCAAATTCAGAATAAACTTTATTATAGTAACTGGTTTGGGGTTATTTTTCATCTGTTATTTATGTAATTTGTGCTGTTGATAGGATATTTAACTTGAACTGTAGGAATGTGTTCCAATAGATAAAAGGCCCAAATAATGTAAAAAGTTATGCAAGTCTTTCTGCAGGATAAAGGTCATATCTAACATAAATGTATTTCTTTGAGTGGAATATTTAGTCATAGTAAAAGAAAGCAGATTTCAGTTGTGATGAATCTTATTTTAACTTCAAATAAGTTAATGGAATTGTAACTTACATACAAATATGTATATATACCTATATGCATATATATATATGCAAATATGTGAGAAAAAAATATATTTTATATGTATATATATAATTTATATATATGTGTGTGTGTCTGTGTAGCCAGGTTAAAATTTCAAATACATGAACTGAGTGCTGATTAAGAGTGCTGGAGTGATGTAGCTGTTTTTATTAATGCATCTTTCTCCAGCTAATGCACTGTATTTGTTGCTGGGCTAATGAGCACTGGTGATGTGTATCACTAACACTGTCCTTTTCTACATCAAGCGCTGTGGAGACATATCTCACATGACTAAAGGATACTAATTTCCTCAGAAACCCTGAAGGAAAAGTAAGCCTAGACAAAACATCTGAGGTTTTTATAACTCTGAAATTTCTGTATGGGGGAAGAGCTTTGTCTGTCCTTGCAGCCTAAGTCTATTTACATCTCAAAGTGTGTTTCCCTCATAATGAAGTTAATTAGACCTTGAACTTTTTTTTTTAGACTTACATAAATATTTCAAACATAAACATCTTCAATTAAAATCCTTTATTTCAAATCGAAAATAATACTAATACTTAACAAAGCAGTTGAGTAAACTTGCATAAGAATAAATTGAGACCACAAAACCAGAAAGGAAGAAGAAAATTATTGCTTTAGAACACAATTTTGCAAATGAAAAAAAAAAATCTGACTTATATTTATTTCAACTGAGCTGCTAAAAACACTGTGATACAGGCTTATTCCTAAAGGAAAAGCAAACAATCATAAGGACTTTACAGACAGATATTTAACAGTCATTGTCTTGGAGAGAAATGCCCAGAAACCCTTTGATTTATGCCATACACACAAGTGTCATTAAGTTTTTTCCCTAACAAGAATTCATCTAATCAGGAGCAAGCCAAACTACCTTTTTTCAAGTTGCTGTAAATAAAGGGGTCAGACAGAGGGACATAATCTTCTCTAAGCACCTCCCTCACTCCTTAACCTTGCCCCAGGCAGTTGGGAAGTTTACAGGAGCTCTGGTTCTCCTCACACAGAGTCGGGTGTTCCCAGTGCACATCCTATTATTACTCAGACTCAGTTTTACTGCAGTCTCATAGTTAAAACCAAGGAGATAAGATGGGAAATAATTGAGAGTAGGACAGCTGCAGTCTCTGCCAAGGTGCTCAAATTTCTGGTAACTAAGTCCTGGGGAAGACATTTTTCAGTCACTTGAACATAACTGCTACAAATGTGATCCTCCCATTTCATCTACTTGGAGGTCAATTTTTAACCTTTTTTTTTAAGAAAAAAAAAGCGCTTTTAAAAATTCATGTCTAGTGTTCATGTAAATATATATTCATGCTATAGGCCTACTGAAGGGGACAGAAAAAGTGAACTTGTCTGAGGCCAGAGGCTATATGAGCACTGGGTATTTGCCAGGGGATGGCTTTAGGTAGAGTCCCAGTCCCAACTGAGATACCGTTAACTTTCTTTATGGAACTCCAAGTGCGATTGTTGTACCTAAAGAAGTGTTTGGGCTTTTTGCCACGAACTGGGTTACACTGGTTCTTGTTAATCTAGTAGAAACAGATCTTGTTTGAGGGACTTTTGACTGAAGTAGCAGTCATCTGCTTTTGCTGGGAGAAAGTGAGAATAACTGCCAAAGAACGTAGGAGGGAAGAGGTCTTGTATTTTCAAGGTTTAACTTTGATTTAGCAGTGCAGGATGAACTCTGCACCTTCAATTTTGGCCCTCATGAACCCAGTCACAAGAAATTTATCCTTTTACTCTCATTCCTTTAGCACTAGTAAGAGACTTAATAGTTCTAAACTCCAAAGTGAATGTTTGGCTATGGTAAACACTCTTTTTAAAGGACAATGTTGGTCATGCTGTGTTGCACTCCAGTGATTTCATGGTAAATATCCTTGCAGGCGAGTCTGAGAAACATTTGCTCATCAGAGAAGTCAGGAATATGAGCCCTTCAACAGTGTGACTTTCTTCCACACAGTTACACTGTGGTAAGAATAAATAGTAGAAATGTGTTAAGTGACAGGAAATATTTTGCTAGTCATCTCAAAACATAAAAATCTTCTCTATTTGAAATGCATGTTGTACGGATGCTCTGCTCTAGAAACTTGTTCTACTCAAATCATTCCTGCCCCATTACATATAGAAGGGCAAATGCTGGAGGATTGAACTCCTACAAATATAAATATAAAAATTAAACCGATGAGGAAATCCTGGTTTCTGGTTATTTCTTTTAGCCATATTGATATAAGAAATTATATCAATCGAACAATGACAGAGAAGATAATCTTACATTGTTGATGAATGGAGGTACAATCCATGGAGACTATCAGAAAACACCCTCATATATTTAGAAGTTGTTTAGGTTTAATTTCCAATAGATATTCACTAATTTTCTGAAAATATACTGACTGCTTATTTCTTATATAACAGAAAGAAGACTATTAACCTATTTGCATTCCTTTTACTCTGTTGGTCATCATTCAAAGTAGTAATTTAATTCTGGCTTTATTGGTTAATTTTATTATTACTTTTAGAAAAAAAAAATAGATTGGTTTGCCCCAAGAACTTTTGCTGAAATTTTAGATGGTTCTAGTTTCAATAGTTAAATATTGTAAATATATTTTTATATCTAGATTTGGCAGTCCAAAGAAGTCCCAGTTAAAGCTGGAAGGAATCAGAGTAGAGATCAGTTTGGAATGTAGCAGCTTAGTCTTAAGAGTATTTATATGGACTGGGTGTTTAACATTTTTTTTTATGGTAGTCAGTTGTATCTGCAATGCAGTGAAAACTTTTTTGATAGCTGAGAGTGGCCTATGTGTAGAGTGAATTAAAAAAAACCCAACTTAAAATGCTTTTGTTCCTATTGTGTTTGTGATACAAGCATGCAAAGTGCTCTTGATTCCAACAAAAGCCATGGGACTCTACCAGTCCTGCAACATCCATGACCTAGTCTTGCTGGAATGTTTTTAAAATAAATGCATAATGCTAAAATTCAAATGCCTAATAAAACAAAAACTTCTCTGGACATGTAAAGGATGGCCATCTTTAAAGAGAAGTGCCAAGATGCAGTTTATAATTTTTTGGCTTTAATTTTTCAGTCTTATGCCAGCTACCTATTGTAGCTTTCCTAGGTCTCTAGGTTATATGTAGGATACTTGAACGGAGTAGCCACACAGTTTAGAAATCTTAGCTAAATATTTCCAGTTCTTCACTTAAAGGTTTATTCATTAATACACTAGGAATATAAAGCATAAAAAGCAAAATTTTACCTTGACAGTCAGTCACAGACTCCAGAATATTCTGGAGGACACCAAGGCAGTGAGAAAGGTCAGCCTACCTTGGCAGCAAATCAATGCATTTTTGCAAAATGACTAAAGACATCTGAAACTTTGTTCAGCACTTCTTTTCCTTCCCCCGTCTTGAAATAGCATCGCTTCATTCTTTGCACCTGACAGACAATGCTGATTTACTTATTAAGAAGATTTAAAAATCAGTGAAAAACTTATCCTGCTACATAGAACAACCACAAAATAAATCTAAGCTATGTGGTACACAAGAAATGTAAGGAATGCAGGTGTGTGATCTTTTTTGAGAAAATCTGCTATGTTCATTGAGCTTCCATCTGATTGTAGCCAGGGTCTGCTTGGTTGCAATCAGTTTCTGCAATGAGGATTCACCATTGAACACAGGCAACAGCTGTTAGCACAGAATTTCTGAATCTGATGCTGTTTTTTTTATTACCTTTAACATTCACATAGTCTTGTTCTGCTGGTACCAGCCTTTCCGTGGCATGAGTTTACAATGCAATGCACTGGGGAAAACAGCTGGGAACAAAATCTTCTCAATTTACCTTAATACAAATTTTGTCATTCATACCAGTACCCTTCTGAACTTGTCACTCAGCAAAATCAAGAACCACAGGTGTACATACAACACTCCTCTGGGAAAAGAAGAAGAAGATGAGGAAAGCATCTGACTAAGACAAACCTAATTGTTTTGCCTACAGCCCTTCCACAGAGTGTTTAGACTGAAAGACTGACATCCAAGTACAATATGCCACCTTCTGGGATATTGGTTCTCTGATCATTCTGACTGCGGATTTGCTGGAGCACACCATAGCTCCTCCACAGCTCGCAGACCATCTCACCTTTGGGATACACCAGAGCCTTGTTCCAGTGTGTGAGTCAGCCTATGACTTGCATTAAACCAAATCCACCTCAGACTAGAAGTGCTCCCACGTTCTTCACTCTAGGGTTATGTATTTGAATGTCTGCACGTCCCACAGTCTCACAGTTATCTGTAGGCAGAGGAAATGGAACATGACACATGCAGTATAGAAAAGAATGGAATCTTCAAGCATGTGGTTTATATACACTTGGAGCTGCAGGAGCAGAATGTGTTTTTACCAATGATAACTCAGTGCATTTGCAAGTGTCTATATTTACAGATTCACTAAGCCTCATTAGTGCTTATGTTGTGGGGAAGGAAGTACATTACCTCCTCAGAAATTTCTAACCAGAAACTAAAACTATTTTTTCCCAGCCTCCTATCCAGGAACTGTTAGTCACCCATGCAGTACTAGATACATGACAGGCAAGATGACTGTAAGCATGTTCTTTTACTGACAACAGATTCACATGTATAAGATAGCAAGCAAGCAAAGGAAATGGAGAGAAAAAAAAAGGTAAGAAATGAATAGTCTTGTGTAGTCTGATTTTTAGGAACTTTTGTAAAAGGCTCAACAATTTTTTACTGGTTTAGCTCAAGAAAGGTAGACATTTAATTCAAGAAAAGGTGAGCAGCTCTGATTAAGAAAGTTCAAACTAGAAGGAGATTCAAAACTGGATTCTATCCAAGGTCTGGGCAAGTAAATTAGATCTGCATGCATATAATCTACCACAGAGGCCTAATTCAGGTGTATTTGCATATGTAGATGATCTGAATAGAGTTCTAAAGCATTGATGTAGTGTCAAAGTATGAAAAGCAGAGGTTGTTTGTGTTTATATGTTTTAATATTGAAATCTGTGTGCATTTGATACTGCAGATTGAGGAGTAAGATGTGGGTAAACTCCCTCCTGCCAGAATATGAAGGCAGTATATGCAGTATAATAAAAGAAGAACAAGTGTGATAGATGGTTAACAGCCTTAGATAACCAAGTCCTGTTCTTTTTATTAATTCAGCTCAAATTATACACTTGATCCTGTGAAAGGCTGAGAAAAAGACAAGATCTTTATCCTAAGGATCTTATCAGGCAGCCGAATGGACCAATGGAATTATACAGGCAAATCTATAAAAAAAATAAAATCATAGCAGGTTTTAAACTCCTTTGACTTCTTTCTATATTTTTCCAAAACAGTAGTCTGGTGCATTGGGACTAGAATTTTCTGAAACACACCTTGAAGGAACATGGTTGATAGATCCCCTTTTTGACTGATGGTGTCATGTCAAGAAAAAGAAAGAAAAGAGAAGACTAAAACTTGTATTAAAGTTGGGCAGTAGCCCAGGAATATGTGGAGGAGGACTGTTATCCCAGAGAATTCTTCAGGCACAGCCTCTAAATCTCAATAAATTGTATCTTGGTTCTTATTTTTCTCAGTTGTAAAATAGGCTTAATTTTAAAGCATGGCAAAAGCTCATTCATCATCTGCCAAAAAGCACTTAAATATTGTATGGCAATGAGGGTATGTGCAGAGTTATTGGGACAGTTGATTTTATTAGTGTACATTTTTGGTGTTTTGTAAAAACACGAACCTTTAGCAGAAGCAAGTAACTTTTGCCGCTCTAATCAAGAGAATGTCTGTGGTTCATTTCCAGGGGCCCGAAGACCACACATGCTATCATAAAGGGTGCTACTATTCTCCAGACTCTCCTCAATTCAGTTCTTTGATTCGGCTTCTCTTCAACACCTCCTTTAACAGTCTCCTTTAGAGACAAGCTTTGAGGGAGAACACGAGAGTGAGTTGATGCTTTCCTATTCATATATGTAGGAGCATTCATGTATCAGTTTTAGCTAAACTTACTAAGCAGAATGAAAACCTTCAAACTGGTGCCTTTGTCTCAACAAGTTTCATTACAATGGAAATCTTTAATGTATCATTTTATGACATGGACATCTTTTTTAAAGCACGTCCTTGTATAGTGCATAGAGGCCAGAAATCTAGGTGATCACAACAATCACTTCCAGCCTCAAGACTGATGAATCTCAGCTAGCTCTCCTAAAACACCTCAATTGTTTTTAGATTATCTTATTAGTCTTTTAGTAATCACTTAGCTCTCAGAAATACACAAGACTTCTTGTTTTCTCTCTGAAGAAATCCATATATATTGGTTTGTCAGAAGTGAAACCTTATGCAACAGCATAAGCCAAACACCTGTACTTCAGGGTGGAATTTTAATTTAATGCTCTGTTTCTGTGATAGTTGGGCCTTCTCTTTTTTCAGAGGCTGTTTCACAAATTTTTCATAAAATTGTCAGCTACTAATATCTCAAATAAAAATTTTACCATAATGGATTCTGAGAATTATGCCAACTAATGAAGAAATACATCATTTTATGACTCTGACACTTAAGTATCACTTAGAACATTCAAATAGCCGTTGAAAATGTTAAATGTATTAGAGATATGTATATTGATTGCTCTTAGCTATTATTAGCAGGAGTTTGGCTCTGTCAGAGAAGATAAGCCTGACCATTGTGGATCTCACCACCAAGTCAGCCCAAGTCTCTACACTTTATTTTTCTTTTTCTGGAGTCATTAACTAAAAGAGGAAATTCATTCTGACCTCTAATGAATCAGTTACTTTTTTTTCCAATCTCACCCTCTGCAAGAGATTTTTTTTCTTGCCTAGGTGAGTAATCTCGTCTATATGGGAATACCACAGATTTACTTGAATGAATTTTTCAAAGCAGCAGACAGAAAAGAGGTATAAGCAGTGACCATTTTAACTTTCAAATGGAAGTGTGGTCCAGTCCAAGGGGTTTCACACTAAACATTTGGCTGTGGATGTCCAACCATACTACAGCTGTTTATTAAGATGGACTGCAAGGGCAGGATTCGTCTCTCCCAATGGAAGTGTCAACAAGGCAGATGTCCTCATCTCAGATAGTGTCCTAGACTCTTGCTATAATCAACATCAAGAGACGGTTCAAAGGAAATGATTGTTCACTATATTGTTCACACTATTGGTGTGGCCTCACTGCAAATACTGTCTGCAGTTTGGGGATTCACTGTATAATAAGGATTAAAAAATATTATGTGTCCAAAGGAGGACAACAAAGGTGAAAGCATGACTTATGAGGAGTGGCTAAGGATATTGGATTTGTTCAGCTTAACAGAGACTAAGTCATGAAGTCATTGCTGTGTACACTTCCTCTTGATAGGGAGCAGAGACAGAGGAAGCACAGAGAGGACTGCTATCTCTACCCTCTGGTGTCCAGTGATGGGACACAAGGAAATGACCTAAAGCTGATCAAAGGGAAGTCCAGAATGGATATTAGAAAAAGTTCTTTTACTAAGAGGGTAGTCAAGCACTGAAACAGGCTGCTCAAGGAAGTGGTCATGGCCCCAACTTGTTAGTATTTGGACAAGACTCTTAGATATATGCTTTAATTTTGAAGTTGCCCTGTGTGGAGTGAGGACTGGACCACCCTTGTGAGTCCCTTCTAGCTCAGGATATTCCAAGATTCTATAATTCTGTGGCTGTCACTTACAAGGAATTGTTAACTCCAGCCTAAAGCAGATGATTAAAGCAGTTCAGATGCTTGCTGTGCCCAAGAAGCATCTATTTCTCTGCACCATATAGAAAAAGGAAGGTGAGGTACATGTCTGCAGTGCACAGTTTTGTTGAATTCAGAAAGACCGACTCCTCATTTGTCTCATTCCTTTAGTTTGATAGGTTATAGGGTTTTTTTTTATGAGCAAGATTATCCTTTAGCAAAAAATCATACTTTCCATCTAGCTTGAATCATCCTCAGCCTCTTTCAGTAAGTATTTTATGTTTTCTGTCAGAAAATTTCATTAAATGCATCCCATTCCAAACACAATTTTTACATTTTCCCATTTTAAGTCACAACTGAATACTTGAAAGACTATGCTCAACGTTTAGGCATCTTTAATGATTTTGCACTGTATATTTATTTTTTTTTTAGTTCAGTCTATTTAAGTATTTGACAGCTTTGTTTCATCACTTGTAGTGACCTAAGATAACGTCTTCCAGGCTTAACAGGTCTTCCTCACAGAGTCTGAGACTTAAACATTCCAAAGACCATTTTGGACAATGAAGATTGATAAAGGTGAAATATGAAAGCCTGAGGGAACTTATTAAAAATATTTCTACTCTTACATTCTCCAAAGTGTAGTATATTTCTATCGAAAGGGATTATGTCTCTGCATCACTCCTGCATCCTGCAATGACAATACAGATTATACAGTAGCATTCTTTGAACATGGAGACAATTTCCTTCTTATAACATTTGCCTTTTTCATTTCGTAAGTTCCCAGTGTCAAATTGTATAATTCACCCTTAAAAAATTACTTTGCCTGAAATTTGATATATAACATGCTGGTCAGGGAATAGACATGCTTTGCTTTATATGAGATGCAGGTCTGTGCAAAAGCAAGATAAGCATTTTCGTGTTCATACTTTGTTTATCTCTAAAAAAAAAAAACCCAGTTGTCTTTTTTTCAGCAACACAGTACATGAGTAAATCTTGTTTAAATGCTAAGGGGTTTATACTAGGGACATAAGTTAAAAAAAAAGTCAGTAGGTTATGTGCAAACTTGTTCCTGTTAGATCAGATATAAAGAACAGAATTACAATGTATATATAGTCTTAATTATGACTTAATGAATGTGCAATAACTATTTTACTGCTTATGAAGTATGGAAATGGACTCAAAAAATGTTTATACACTATTGAGTCCTTTCCTTCTTACACTTTAATGACTGCTTCAGCATTTAACTGAGAAAATAGTTATTTGTAAGGCTACAACATGATAAAGTAAGATTTAAGAAGGAGATAGTCGAGTGAGATGTTCAGATATCAGCCCATCCTGACTTCAAGAGATGACTGATTATGTCCACCACTTCCTGGAAGAAACTCCTCTCACATGATTTCAGTTACTTTTCCTACAAAGCTCTCAAACATTTGTTTATTCCTTTCCTGAATCCAGGCCTTGGTCTGGCCTTAACCCAGTGTATTCTCAGGCTTGGAGGCATCTAATTCATGCATTAAATTCAGTTTTTTTACATGCAAAACTAAACTTTTGTAGATACTTTTGTACCTCTCCTTCAAACAGGAAAATTATTTTCAGGAGATATTTCCCCAAAATACTTCTAATAACTGGTAGTCTGAAGAAAATGTAAATCACAGACATCATCCACACTCTTCTTTTACAATTTCTGTTATCCAATACCTCTAGTTCTCATTGAAGGAGTCTTTCCTCTGGGTTCCCCTCTTACTGACTCTTCCCCTCTCTGTCTGTCATTCCTTGCACAGTAACTGCTTCTTACTTGGGTCTTGGCCAGCTTGCTCCCCTATGATCTTCTGCTTTCTCTTTCATCCTCATCCTACATTAACTGATTCTGTGACTTCAAATCCACTCACAGTTATTAAATATACAGCAATGCAAATCAAATCCCATGAGGAAAGCCCAGATAATTATGGACTGACTCCCTTGCTGATACCAAAACACAATTTCTCCCATCAATCATCCCCAGGATTCTCTTCCATGCCCTCTTTGCATGCTATTCAGCCTCTTTCTTTAACCCCTTAGTAATTTGCTTAAGTCTTTTGAAAATTGAAAGATTCATGGATCCACTATTATCTTGAGCCAAGATACTGAAGTTCAGCTTGATTTACCTTCAAATTTCCTTGGCCTGTTTTAAATCTACTGATGCATTCTCCATTCTCTGGAGTTTATCATTTCACTATTAAACCTTCCAATCTTGTCTTGAAATGCTGCAAGCTTTCTTGTGCACTTCAGGGCATTTGATTAGATTGTTCTGCCTCTTTTCTGCTGGTTTGGGCTAAAATACTGTTTCATTCTGATTCTTTTTTTGTTCTTGTTATCAGTGTATGCAATTTGGAATAACAGAAAAATAATTATCTAACAGGTGCTCAGACCCACCTAGATCCACAGATGTAATCTGTGAGGATTCAATTTGTATTAGGCCAAGACAAAGGCAGCTGCTCATGGGATCTCTTGGCAAAATTCCCCAAAGACAGCAACATCCCAAAGCCAGAATCTACAGCTCCAGGGCAGGTTGCCAGTCTTCACCCAAACAGACTGCATGTTCAGCCCCAATTAAAACAAGAAGGCTGTCTCAGGGCTGCTGGTTCTGGAATTTTAGTGCCTGCAGGTCCAGGGTGGGTACATCATGCTCCTGAATACACATATGCCTCTTCAGAGCTACTGCAAGACTGATAAAGAATTCCTATATGGAGATGGGGTTTTCTGAACTGCCTATTGAGACGAAACATCCACAAGTTTTGTCACTTTCCCTGCAGTGGAAGAAATAAAATGGGCTGCTTCAGTAATGGTTTGGCCTGAAGTGAGTTACAGGGTATTGAAATATTATGTTCATTGATTAAAGAACAACATAGTCTCAGAAATTCAAGTTGAATTGAAGTTTTTTGTTTCCATCATAAGCAGAATATTGTTATTCAATCCTTGTACACAACAGAAAACTCTTCTTTAGTGACTTCTAATTGTCATCTTTGGTGTCAACTATTACACTTCTACTGTATATATGAGATCTCCCCTCAGTCTCCACTTTTCTGGACTAAACAGCCCCAGTTCCCGCAGCCTTTCCTTGTATGAAAGATGTTCCAGTCCCCTGATCCTCTTTGTGGCCCTAAGCTGGAACTTTAAGCTTGCTACTGTCAAACACAATCTTATAGGGAATCACATCTGGTCTGAAAAAGGTAATTCACACAGTAAAAGATGAGAACAAGTTTAGTTGTGTTAAAATTTAGTGGATCTACAAGTAAACAAACTATGAGCTCCACTATTTATCTCTGTGTACACTGATACCAGACTGTTTTAGAAGACTTCCCCTTCACCTATTTTATCTTATGGGAAAATGAGGGAATTGCAACAAAAAAAAAAATGTTCAGAATCTATTTTTTTTCTTAAATCTGTATAAATTGAATGACTCTGCAGCTGCCAAGGTAGGATCAATCACATTGTATTAGCAAGACATACTCAAAGAGCAAATTTTATTTATTTATTTGTTTAAGTCCTGCACAGAACAGAGCACAAGAACAACTGAAACTGAATTTGGTTAGAAGACTTACCTTTCTTTTAAGATTGCTTCTTACTTGTTGCTTTAAGATAAAAATAAAAAACATTCATTCTTGCAAAAATCTTGAGAGCTCATTTTTATACTCCACATTTTCCTAATATAAATGTGGATTTTCTTAATTCATATGTGCATTTTCAGAAAGAAAACCTTTTATTTCCCAGTCACCTTGTAGCGGTTTCACCTGGTCCATGTTTTAGCAGTGAGGTGCTACAGGGGCGGCTTCTTTAAACAAAGATTTGTCAGAAGCTTCCCTTGTAGCTGATAGACCTAATGCCAGTCAATTCTAAGATGTGCCCTGCAGCTTACCGAGGCAGTGACAGAGGTAATACCTCTATGAATAACGTATTTGAGAGGGAGAAGTTGCTGCTAAGTTGCAAAACAGTAGCAGCAGCAGAAGGGAGAAAGAACATGAGAACAACATCTCCACAGACACCAAGGTCAGTGGAGAAAGAGGGGGAGGAGGGTGTTTGGGCACTGAAAGAAAGACTCCCCTGTGACCTGTGGTGAGGACCACGACGAGGCAGCTTTCCCCCTGCAGTCCATGGAGGCCACCAGGAAGCAGAGATCCACTGGCAGCCCATGCAGGACCCCACACCGGAGCAGGTGGATGCCTGAAGGAGGCTGTGACTCCATGGGAAGCTCACCCTGGAGCAAGTTCCTGGTAGGACCTGTGAGTCAATGGGGAGAAAGCAGCCCAAGCCAGAGTAGGTTTGCTGTCAGGACTTGTGATCCTGTGAGGGACTCAGGTTAGAGCAGTCGGTACCTGAGGACTGTTCTCCCTGTGGATGATCCACATTGGGGCAGAGTGTGAGAGGAGAGGTTCTATGCCAGAACAGTTTGTGAGGAACTGTAGCCCATGGGAAGGACTCACATTAGAGAAGTTAATGCAGGACTGTCTCCTGTGGGGAGGGACCCCACAGTGTAGCAGTGGGAAGTGTGAGGAGGCTTCCCCCTGAGAAGAAGCAGAGGCAAAGTCCATCTGTAATGAAATGACTGCAACCTCCATCCCCTGCACCACTGAAGGGGAAGGAAGGAGTGTCCCAGGAAGAAGGAGGGGTGTGAGGAGGTGTACTAAGATTTGGGTTTATTTATCATTTCCCTGCCCTGTTTTGATTGTTTATTAACAAATTAAACCATTTTTCCCCAAGTTGAGTCTGTTTTGCCTGTGATACTAATTGCTGAGTGCCCTCCCTGTCCTTATCTCAACTCATGAACCTCTCATGACATTTCTCTCTCTCCTGTCCAGTTTAGGAAGGGGACAGATAGAACAACTTGGTAGGCTTCTTGCATCCAGCCAGGGCTAAACCACCACACACACTGTATTCTATCTCTGTATTGTATAAGGCCAAGACACATGGTGAACTGAGTTACACTATCCTGAGTCAGTAAAGCACAAATAAAATTATTTCTTAGGGTTAGATGCTTACATAATTGAAGTAAACGAACAGAGAGGAAGAAGATGTTGATGTCATAAGCTGAAAGAAAAATAATACAAGAATACAACACACAAGGATTATTAAAAAACAGAACTAAGAGGAAAATCAAATAGCCCATTATTTCTCATTCTCTTCCTATCCCCTCATCTCATTTCTAAATTTGGCAATACAGTAACATGTCTCTTTCTCCATATGTGGCAGAAATCAAGACTCTTTCCTCTTTTACCTTGTGAAAATGTTGAAGAGCTGAGGAAAGACATAAAGAAGGAAAATGACATGACTCAAAATGTTTGTGTTCTTTCTCATAAGAATAGAAGAAAGCAGCAACATATTGAAAATATATATTAAACTTTTTTTTTTACCATACTTCTATAGCTCTGGAGAAAGTTCTCTGGGCTTGATTCTGCAGTTCTTGGGGGACTGAAAACTCAAGAGACATTTTAGTTGTTAAAAGACAGCAAATTTCAGCCTTATATGGGCTTGCTTGCTGTTTGAACATTCCCTGCTGGGATTTCTTCTTCTCATTGAACATGTATACATTAAAAAAAAAAAAAACAAAAAAACCCCATCTCGTTAGTTTTGGCATCACTGGAATGAGTTTTATTATGGCTGCATGGATTGCAAAAACCTGCCAAAAGCCACAGGGAAGCTCGCTAAAGAAAATAACTCATTTTAGATAATTAGTATAGGCCCATGGAAGCCTACAGAAAGTCTGCTACTGACTGCAGTTAAAAAAAAATTTGGATCAGAGAAGAAATGAATGAATCTGGTTTTCCTGGTCTATTTCTCATGTCCAGGTATAGCTTCCCATTGGTTTATAAGTCAGCTCTGGAAACTCCACGCCCCACCTTTGTTTTGGAAAGTTTTTTATTTGCTGTGGGATATTAAACAGCTCTGTGTTCTTGGCAAAGAGTTGTTGACAAAATCCTTGACAAATGAGAGAGGCACGTTGCAGCATCGTGCCTCTTCAAAAGTCACTTGTGCACAAAGTGAATCAGGATCATATATACAATCACATATCTAATCCCCATGAAAGTGACCCAGGCTTTTTTTAACTAAAGCTGAATAATCTAAGACCAAAATATCTACCAAACAGTTTCTAAAATTTCTATATTTACCACCTATACTGTGAAATTATCTTTTGTTTCAACATGAACAAGTGAGCTGGCTCTTTAAATGGAGAAAAACCAAGAAGCCCTACATCAACATTGTCAAAACATTCTTTTTCAAGTAGTTTATCTGCTTTCACCTAAGAAGTCAGTGGCCTTTTGAATTTGAAACCATGGCCTTCCTAATATCTTACTATCAATCTGGGGGTAAAAAAAAAAATATATCTATGGAATTTATGGTAGAATTTATATAACTATTAATAAAATAAAATCTTCACGTGAATGAAAGCATTCACTTAAATATCATAGTAAAGAGAAACTGGGAATTTACATTTCTGACAGTAATTATTGAAGTATCTAGTATTGCCAAGAAAAAAATCCACTACATTGTTACAGAGACTCAATAACATTTGAAAATATTTTTAATTAGATTTTGCACTTAACCTCTTCTGTGACCAGTGCTTTGTAAATCCCTTTGATCTCCTACTACCATGCTGTGATACTGCTTTCTTATGAATGAAAGACTAAGTAAACCAGCTGTTCTAAATATGTGAGTGATTAGGGAATAGCTTACTATAAATTATGGTTTAGTTAAAAGAAAGTGTTCTATACCTGTTCCAGTGTTTGAAGAAAGTCTTTAAAATCTCCCCTTTTACCAGAACCTTTTCCTAGGTTCTACAACTTCTCTAATTTTTGGGCTATAAAAATACATGGCTGACACTAGGGTGAAGTATTTTCAAAAACATTCATTGACATTAACCTTTTCTCATGCTTATGTCTGAATTTTTCTCTCTGTTTAGTCAAGAAATTCCTAAATATCTCTGCAGAAATACGGACATTAATACAGAAAAAGAGCACTATATTAGAGAGTTCTGCTTAGCTTGTTGATCTTGATTCCTTGAAGTATGAAGAATATATTTATTATTTATTTATTAGAACCACTTGAATTTAGTCATTCACCTGGGATGCCAGTTCTAAACTCAGAAACTGAATGTTAGCTCAACATTAACCTTTTTTTAAATTGTTTTGGTTTGTGTTCTCCTCGTCAGCTTTCATAAATGATGAGAACAATGGGATTCACGATACATGCAAAAGGCGGTAGAGAATAATTACCAGAATGGAAGATGTCTCACAGGAAACACTCCACCATTAGCTCCCTCTTAAACACCTTCAGTTTCATGTGCCTGCATCATCAGGAGAGAAGCACTTCATTTTCAAGAGAAGTGTTTTGGGGATTTCTGAATTAAAATTGAATGCTTTAGAGAAGTCAAATTTATCAATAATAGCCAGAATTCAGTACAGTCACATCACTATTTTCCAAACATGCTATAATAATCCAAACTATTCTGAGTACAATGCTGTATTTTGAGTGCCTGACAGCAACCTAAACGTGGAGAGAAAGTTTTGTGGAGAGTTGCAGTAAGAACTCCAGTCACTTTGTTTGTTGCCAAGAAGGAGGTGTGTCGTGGTTGCTGTTCATACTCAGGCTTTCTGCTGTACCCAAACAACCACAGACCACATACTAGTGGTGACTGGAGTAATTCCAAAGTAGTGCTGACTTCTTCTCCCAGTAATGCTATCTCTGCATTGTCCAAATTTCAATTCTCATTCAACTTAGCTGACTCTTGCCTAAATTCAGCCAGGAAGGGGTAGTTTGTTTTACTACTGTAGCCCTGTTCAGTCAAGCCTGATGGAGATAGAAGCAGATGGTATCAGCAAAACGAATCCACTACAGACCAAGTCTTCCCTAGCTCTGTGACAGGACTACAATGGAACTATTCAAAGTAAGGGACAAAACAGGCCATTGGGGGGAAAAAAAAAAAAAAAAAAAAAAAAGAAGAGCCATGGGACTACATAGTTTGAAATACCTGAAATTATTTTTATTCTTTTCAACATAACAAACAAAATTCCAACATTTTCTTCCATCATTACTGACACTGGAAAAGAAGAAAATAACTTGCACATGCTTTTGAAAATACACTCACAGATACAGATGTGTTATGACTGAAATGAGTGCAAAGCCACTATTACTGAATAAGTGCCCTCAATCAGTCCAAAGCTATTTTTTATGACACAGGGTAGCTGAACTGTTCAATTCCATCATCTTGATTGGAAGTAGCCCTTGTACTATATTTATTTTCGTAAATTCAACATTTTAGTAAATTAATAGCTTCATAAAGTCTTTCTGATAACTCTAACTCAGCAGAAGATATGGTTAAAGCATTAGGAGGATTTCAGGAATGTCTCTGGTCTGGGCGAAAGAGCCTTTCTTTGCTCAGACAACTCCCTGGTATCACTGAGAGGAATCCATAGGTCACAGATACTTCCAGGTAGGCAGCTGCGTCAGACTATCCTGTTTTGGATAATGAGAGAGATTAATAGCATGGACATAGGCTACTGTGTGCTAGCTGGCCTCACAGATAGAGCATTTTATTGAGCAGGTTTAATTCCTTATGATAAGCAAAGTCTTAGAATTTGTTAGTCTTTCAAACATGTGAATTACTCAAATGCTGATGATCTGACAGGGGTCTGGTGTCTCTAGCAGGCCCATACCAAGTGACGGCCCAGATTTCTCATCTCACCTTCTCTCTACCTGTGACAGCCCGAATGCCAAGCACAGATATGTGCATTTCCCCACAAGCCATCCCTGTCCTCCTCATTTTATACCCAGAGCAGATTCAAATTTCTGCCTGTTTTCCCCTGAAAAGCCTAATGTATCTTATTTACTCAAAAGAAATGTTCTGCTACCACTTGGCAAAGGTTTCAAGGGGTCTGGCTGCCTGAGCTGCCCTCTACCTGCAGTGGGAAGATCCCCAGAAGTTCTTCTTTTTCTGCAATTTTTCACCTGTTGCTGGCTTAGCTCCTGTAGGTCCCGTTTCAAGTCAGTCTTTTCCCAGCTACTGCTCCCTGGGCTCCCTGCAGCTGCAGCAGCTGTTCACTTCTCTTGGTCTCCCTTTTTTTTGGAGAGGTTTGTGCTTCTCACCAGCTGCCCTCTCCCACTCCACCCCCCCATCCTCACCTCGCAGTTGTTCAAGTCACAGTTCTACTCTTATTTCTTTGTTATTCCTCCTGCAATCACTTATCAAGCCCTGCTGCCTAGCCAGGGGGATGCTGACTCTGTCTTTGCAGTTCACTCACCAGTCTTTGAACACCACTGTCTCCCTTCCTGCATAGAAAATGAGCCCAGTCATAGTCCTATGTAGCCTTGCCCAACATTACACACTTGTTCAGACCATTTTATTTCAACAGAAAGTCCAACATGCAAAACACACTGAAAAATAATTCACTTCTTTTGCATATAAATTTAAGCTTAAAATGCATATTTGCTTGTCTAAAACCTTTTAGGTAAAATGTAAAACTCTGCTCTAATAAGCAATCTACTCTTTTTGGTATTCCACATACTATCAGACATCTGAAGTCTTCAGTTATGTTATTTATTTTTTTAATAATGAACGCATAATTAGTACGTATTCTGTGAAACTGTTTCATCACAATATGTCCAGTGAAAACAGTCAAAAATATCCTGTGAACTTAATTTTGATGGTTGCTACACTCAATGACAGGGAGAATATCTCAGGAAAAAAAAACTCAAAAACACCCACACCTGTTATTTAAGAAGGAATTTATTGTAAACTGTTATTTTAGGACAGAGTTAAGATTTTCTCTGAAACAACTGTTTTCAACATTTCAAGCCTAGTTTTATTTTACTTTAACTGATTTATTTGATTTTAACTGCTTATTTCAAACTTTGCTCCATTTTACATCATTTTTCTTTGCAGTGAAATGTAACTTTAATAAATAGATCATGTTAATGATCAATTAATATTTCTACAAAGGCTATGCATCAAGTTTCATAATACTGTCTTCTAACGTGAGGAAAAACCAAACTTTTCATACAGATCTAATGTAGATATTAATTTGTTGAATCACATTGGCTGAGCTCTGGATGAAAACAAAAACAAAAAGAAAAGTCTTTGTGTCTTAACAGATTGTAGGCAACTGTAGGTAAATTTTTTAAAGACATATTAACTTCCTGTTAAGGGTCATTTATAATTGAGGGATTCCTGAAATTAAACAGTTATATGCAAAAACATTTGTTCAAAGTTGAGAAAGAAATGGCAACTTGCCACATTCTTAAGATCATGTAATTGAGTGAAATCTGGAATTTAATACCTCAGCAGATGACAAGTTCAAGGATGACCCTGTTTTACAAAAGCCCAGTTGGAACGCATAAAGCCATCTGATTTTGAGTTTTCATGTGAAACGTTTTAGAGCAGCAGGATTAATGAATGTATGAGAATGTGTCCTTGGATTAGAATGCATTCCTTTAGAATGAGAATAAGAAATATGAGAAATATTAAAAAGAAAACAAATGCAGCATTGTTAATTTCTTGCTATGTGACTGAAACACTTGTAACTAAGTGTCTATAATATGACTTCAGTAGTGGCTCATTTTCTCACAATGCACCTGCATGTCTTGGAAACAGTTGTAAACAGTACATGATTCTGCTAAGAGACAGAGCCCATAAACTACTATTAAACTCTACTTAGTCTTCTGTAAGTGCTGGTAGATTCCTCTTCTGGAACTAACAAGATAATAAATATAAGTCTTCTCACATTTCTAGTTCAGACCACAGCGTTTTCTATGTAAGAACAGACCTTTGTATGGAGATGAAAATAGACATTTAAAGGCATGTGGGATAGTCATGAAAACTCATATATAGTGAGCGAAATAAACTGGAACTACAATTTAAATGAACACTAACATCACAGCTGCTACAGATCTTTATCTCCACCTTACGTTCTTTAGTTTAGTTAACATAAGGATACCTGATGAGCACAGGGACTGATAAAAAACATTGAAAAAGAAAATGATAAAAAGAAAAAGCTAAGGCAAAGTTCTCTGAATTGTGAACTTAAGTTCATAGCTCAGTCCAAAGTGTCTCAGCTGCTCTACTAGATAATTCCTTGGCTAAAGTTCACTCTGTTAATAAGAATGAAAATGTTCTCACTCTCTAATGACAAAGCATAACTACTGAAGAAAGAGAATTATTAAAAATATCCAAGATGCCCACGAAGTTAAATTTTTCCCATTACTCTATCTGCATCCTGAGCCAGAAAACAAACCATAACATGCTGTTCGGTTCAGTATTTAGCAATTTGTGCAAAAAAGAGGGCAGTGTCTACAGTAGCAGCAAAATATGCCTGCTGATTCTAGAAAATAGTCACTTTAAAAGAGTTGAGAGCTGAACACTACGTTGCAAACTGGCAGAATGTTTTTACTGCTTCTTGTAATTGCCATAGGCCTGGTTATTCTGGAGTTTTTTGCATTAAAGCAAAGTTCAATTTAGCAAAATACTATATCAAATAGGAAATATGCCAGCTCTCAAAATCTGGTTCTTTGGAAAGACACTAAAACACCTACATAGTGGAAAGAACATGAGGAGTTATGGCATCATTGGCGGTCCATGACAAAAACACAGGTGGATGTGTTGATAAACATGTTAAAGCTGCAGCTGCTGCTGGTTCTGATGGGAAAAATGCTGTTCTAGGGATTAGGAATATACTGTAATCATGCCAGCCAAAACATGCATGACAGTTGAAAAGGAAAAGACAGCAGCTCTATAAATGGCCATGATAACCTAAGAGATTTCTTTAAAATTTTCAAAAGAAACACCTTCTTTAAGCTTTTCTCTCTTTTTCCTAATGATGAACTCTTCATAAGAGCATGAAGAACATCTATATTTCAATACAAAATACTTAGTATCTTGCTGGAAAATTATTTTAGCCTCACTGGGATTTAATTCATAGAGTGACCTGAATTCCTGCAGAGTAGAAAACAGGTACCCCATTTTCCATTAGACTACTCAAGGAATAAGGGAGACTAATCCTGAGAAAGAGTCTAGTGTGAGACATTTATAAATGAAGCGTATATTCCTTATTTTTTTGCCACTGAAGACGTTTCATACCATATATGATATGCATGGCTGACATAGAGTAATACTATATCTACATTTTTCAAGCAGAGTAGTTGATATGTCCTTTTCCAGGGCAGATGTTTTCCAGATATGCTATTGTCACTCATTAAGATAGTAAGTAAGACTTGTATGAGTTATGACATGGTAAATACTATATATGCCAGCTCATCCATAAAATACTATGGAATTCTCAGATAATTCTCCCTCTGGCTTGCTTTAATCATTTCAATATGACTAGTTTCCCTATGAAGCTAGGACAACTTTTATACATAACAGTAGCATTACAAGCACTGTAGCAGAAACAAAGGGACAGTAATTTTTATATATTTTTTTTGCATAAAATGTATAAATGCATAAAATGTAACCCTGCCTCCATGTCAGAGGAAATTAAGAAAGCTGCAATACTTTCTGAACCTTAATTGGATTAGTAGCAGGGCTGGAATGGTACAATTACATTAAATTGCTTTGTGCAGTCTAACACAGAGTGCTTTCCTATTTGCTGTCTTTGCCACAATAATGACTGTAGAACCATCTTACTGGTCTTTTTTAAAAAAAAAAAAAAGAAAAAATTAGGAGCGCTAACTTTTCTTCTGAATAGATTCTCCAAACTATTAGGCTCTTAGAAAAAATACATCCCTGCTTCATAGAAATGTGAAAATGCCATTCATTGTGTCCAAATTGAGGCAAAACTCGGGTTTCCAACCCATACTGTTGCATCTACAACCTTTGTGCTGCACATAGAGTGCAACAAGAGGAAACTACTTTGCACCATGAGACCTAAGGGAATCTTGGGGAGCTGGAAAACATGGTGTTTTTGACATGCTTTTGTAGCCTAAACTCTGAGACTGCACAGCAAGACAACATGTGGATGTAGAAAGGTTGAATTTAAACCCTTTTCTTTCTTTCTTCTCCAGAAGAAGGCTAAAGGACTCAGTCTGTATCAGGACTGGAGCTACCATGGAATATTAAAATTGCAAATGCATAACAATATCTCAGTTATGTCCTGCAACTCAGGTTGATTGTACTTGCTTTCATCAGACCTGGTACTTGGGCCAATTTCAGGGAGTGACTCAAGCCATTCTGCTCCAAATCCCACCCCTTCTACAGGAGAGCAGCCTCTGGCTATGACTCAGAAGCTGAATTGCTAACATTCCCCTGGAAAGCTATGAGGGATGACTACAGAATATCTTCCTCCCTTTCTTCCTGTAGGATGTAACTAGTGGCTCAAGACTTGTCTCCCTTGCCTTGATATTTTCTTCCTGTCAGAGATAATGAGTCTTTTTCTGAAACGGCTGTTGATCCATTGAAGGGAAGGCTGTCCTTTTCTCTGGCAGGTTCTGCAGCTCTTTCTAAGTTAGATTGCATTCAGACTGAGTTTAGCGCACAAAATATGGAGGGCTATTAATCTTTCCTAAAAGATAAATGTCTAGTGTGGTGACCCCTACAGTCACCCACCACATCCATGTAGTGACCATAATCTCTTTGTAGGGTCAATGAAGAGAAGACTCATTAAAATGTCAGTTTGCCTATTTTAGTCATCCGTTTTAGGATTAAAGGAGTAATCTAAAGGCAAGGCAAGGTTTATTATGTCCCAGAAAAAGCTGAAAACAACATAACCTGTCTTCTTTCTAATTCACTGCTCAGTCCTTAAATGACCTCTGCTCTTCCAAAGTCTTCAATATGTTCCTTCTTCCAATGTTTTTTACTCTTCCTTTTTTACGTCCTGAGCTTCTGCCTGTGTCTGGTACCACCAGTTCTTCAAAAAGTGTTCCCCAGTCCTTCTATTTTACAGCAATTGTTCTCAAGCATTCACTTGTTCACTATTTAGCTCTCCTTTTCATCTCATATCGCAGAGCTCTTTTTGTTCATCAGTTCTTCAAACTGCATTTAAATATGCTTTCAGGTGTGTTTGATAACTTTGGAGAGCTTGATACTGCTACAGTGTCAAAGACTAAAAAAAATTAATTTCTCCTCATCACCATTTGTGAAATTTTTCTCCTTATAATAACATAAAGTACTCCCAGAGCCTTTGAATAGTTTATGGAATTCCTCCTCCGTTGAAGACTAGCTTACTTCACTCAGTTCTGATGCATACTTTGTTGTCCTTTCTCAAGATAATGTTCTAGACATGATCTTAGGCTGTTTGTACATTAGCTAAAATATTTCTTCTAATCCAATTTGTAACACTCCTTACTTTTCCAGTTTTTTCTTGCCCTTGTTAAATATCTGTACTTGGATAAACAGATTGAAAAGAACTGTAAAAATAATCACTGTTAAAATTATATTTAAAATATTTTTAAATATTTTGTAAGCATAATTAGTTACTTAATAAATAACTGTTTATTAAGTATTACTAATACATATATTTGTGTTCATTTGCTAGTCATGTCTTTAACCTAACTAGACAATTCAGAGAGGACATTCTTTGCATATTTAGTGTATGGATCGCTCCATCAGAGGCAACAGTGTCCTACCTCACAGTACCTAGGCAGAAGACAACCATCCTCCCTAAATCCTGAAGGGGGCTGAAGCATGTTAGTGTCTTTTTTTCTGGGGTTTTGTTTGTTTATTTATTTCATTCAGACTGCAAAGCAGAATAAATGATCGGCCCTTGTTCTCATTTCCTCAATCAAAGCTTTTGGGCAGTGTTTACCTTGTAGTGTATTAGGCAATTGCAAAACATGATATTTTGTACATGATCATCCTGATATTACACTCTTCTCTAGAAACACACTTTCATACACTGTCACAGAAAAAACACTGAGCCAAAGCAGCTTAGTCCAGTCAGTAGGCCTGACCCAGGAGGGCATTTGCACAGTCTGGCCATACACAAGCATTCAAGCAGCATCAGAGGAAAAATTAAAAAAAAGGTGGTTGGAGTTGTTGCTATAACATTTGTGTCCTCCTGGACAACCAGAAACCATGCGTTTTACAATAGTTGATATTTTTCAGGAAGACCACTAGATCTACTTGTAAGAAGGAGCTTAGCTTGTTTGGCAAACCACACAAGGTCTTTGTGAGAAACCATGTTTGTGATTCACAGGCACTCACGTATGTCCACTTGTCATGGGCAGATGAATCCTCACGCAAAATGTGTGATACAGGCAAGGCTCCAAAATTTGCGGCACAAATTTTCTTGAAGTTTCATTTTGGAAAATCCCTTTCCAGTGCAACAGCTCTGAGTGAGGCATCTGGA
Source organism: Urocolius indicus (assembly GCA_013401255.1). Classification (NCBI taxonomy): domain Eukaryota; kingdom Metazoa; phylum Chordata; class Aves; order Coliiformes; family Coliidae; genus Urocolius; species Urocolius indicus. Next base: position 66,458 of record WBNH01008216.1, read on the forward strand.
ATCTGTGGAAACTTTGTAAGACATATTGTTAAGTGGTCAGTTTGTACTGCTCTGTGGATCAATTTTGCTACAAGGCTTTTCTGACTAACAAGATGTCACTCTATGGATAAAAGTACTCAGTTTCTGCTCTAACCTTTACTGCACACCAACTGCAATAATAGAGTTTTCTTTACAACACCAAATGTTCAAACTTATTGCAGCGCTTCCAGTGTTCAAATTTATGTGTCTTATTTGTTAGGGATGCTGTAGATAACAGCCTAAAATACATTTGTTTGCATGTGTTTGTGTTTACATGTGGATTGACCAAGGAGAAAAAGCAAGAGAAAACAGATGAAGAATCAAATCCATGCACTCACAGTTTCACAGTTTCAAGTCTGAAAATAAAACCTGAGGCTTAATTGTCACAGTAGTCTTCCTTCCTCACCATTGTTGCCATAACACACATCTGGCAGACAGGTGTATGTTCTCAATATCTGGATTTTCCCAACATGTCTCAGATCAATCTCTTAGGATGTTTAATCACTGTCAGTATAGTCAGGCTCCATATCATCCTCAAAGGAAAATGTTAAGGTTATTATCTGGTATTTATTTTTCACATTAGCTTTCAAGAACGTTCAATATATTGAACTTAGGTAATGTCTCTGCTTCTCACAGCAGCAATAACATGTCCTCAATGTAAACAATTAGATGTTGGAAAAGTTAAGTGCAAAATAGGAAGCGTTAGAGATGCTCAAGTATCTTGGTATTTTTTCTCGGGCATTTTTAATTATGTGGTAAATTAAATTATGATGATAATAGATTTTGACTACAACGTGACCATTTGACTCTTGTTTCTCGCACACTCTCATTGGTACTTTCATGTACTCAGCAGTGCTAGTAGGTATGATATAGTGTGAAGTTTTATGCTGATTTTCATAATCTGGGCATAACTTCTAGGCTGTATGCAATGCTGGCAGTCACAAATGGCTGTGTGAGGAATAGCTAGTTGCACAGAAAAAATATATTCTGCCAAATTTTCTTCTGACACCATTTACATTGCTAGTGTTTCCATAGAATAAACTCAAAGTTGGATGAGAACTCAGGTCCATCATTATAAATCTAGAAAACAGCTGCTTTGTTGAATAAAATTAGATGTAGAGCTTGCTACTCACTTTGTTATATTATTCTAACTATTTCTATAAGAGGCTGTTCAAAATATGTGCCTTCATCCATGTAAACATTGGATTCCCTCTTTGTATGTAACTTCTATAAGATATTAAAGCGTATATGAACATTGATTTGTCTGCATGAAGAACTATCATAGCATTTTAATTAAGCACACATGACAACTCAGTGAAAATCACACAATCACAGAATCACAGAATGGTAGGGGTTCAAAGGGACCTTCAGAGATCACCTAGTCCAAATCCTCTTTCAGGGCCTAAGCACCTCCTCCCCCTCCTTCTCCATGGACCTTGATGTCTGTGGAGATGTTTTCACATTCTCACTCCTTGTTGCTGCTTCCACTTAGCAACTGCACAGCAATTTCTTCTCTTTCTCAAATATGTTATTCACAGAGGTGTTACCTCCATCACTAATTGGCCAGGTCTGGGTCAGCTGCAGGGTCCATCCTAGAATTGACTGTCATTGGCCCTGTCAGCTACAGGGGAAGATTCTGGTAGATCTTTATGTAAAGAAGCCACCTCTGTGACCACTCCTCCATTACAAGTTACAATTCCTTAAGCTGCTAGTAGTAGCTTTTTATCAATAGATCCAGTTATTTGGATTGTAACTCAACAAATTCCTCTGACTGACAGAGGAATCTAACTGTCTTAAAACTTTTGCTTTTCATTGTCCCATACATTATTGGTACTCCAGGCCATTGCTTCTGTATATACACCTACTATGTCACATGCTTTCCAGCATTTATGAACTCTCTTTATGTTTAACATTTTCCTTAATTTAAGTCTCATGAGACTTTATGGTAACACAAACAGAAAAAAATCTTGGCCATCTTCCAGGCTTTTCCCTGTTGTGCTAAAGTAATATCTACTTTTACGTCCTTTTCCATTTCTCCATAAAGGCAGCCCTGTTTTCTAGCTTCATTAGAATTCATTACATGGAGAAGACATCAGGCCCTTTGAGATGGTCTTTCCTGTCATTTGAGTTTCAAATATATTGGAAATGTAGTTCAAACTTGTGTAATAATAAGTCCCACGAGTGCTTTGATGTACCCCATTCTGAGATAGTACCATTGCAAAGTAACTGGTCAGCAGCTGAATGTTCTTTTCTCCTATAGTGTTGAATTTGATAAATTCAGCAATATTAATTTGATTTTCATGGACATAAGCAAGAAGACAAAGGACTTGCCAGTTCTGTGTAACACATTTCATTACAGGACCTTTTTCTCCCCTAAATTTTAAATCACAGAAAATCAAGAGTGAAGGAAACATATTTAAAATCCATTATCTTTCAATTATTATATGCATTTAGCCAGGGTCACCATAATAGTAATAGCAGAGACACAGACATGAAAAACGAACACAAAAGAAGTGGAAGAAGCGACATACGACCCAGGAGAAATCTAGAAACACTGACTGAGCAAATAGGGACGTCACTAAGAAAGCACATCTGAAGTTGAATCTTGCAAGGGACAGGAAAAGCAACAAGAAAGACTTCTGTGGGAATATCAGAAGCTGAAGGAAGAAATGGGGATCTGTTCCTGAGTGAGGCAGGAGACCTCATGTTGACAAATGTGGAAAAGGTCAATGTACTCAATGCCTTCTTCACCTTGGTCTTGACTGATAAGATTGGCCTTCAGGAGTCCCAAGTCCTTAGGTATGTCTGGAGCAGGGAAGACTATCTGTGGAAGTCTGTGGAGAAAATTCAGGTTAAGGAACATTTAAACTATCTGAACATCCACAGGTCCATGGGACCTAGCTGTATGCATTCATTCATTCTGAGAGAACCAATTGATGTCATCCCAAGGCCACTCTCATTTATCTTTGAAAAGTCACAGTGATCGGGGGAGGTTCCTGAGGACTGGAAGGAAGCAAATGTCATTCCTATCTTTAAGAACAATAAGAAGGAGGTGCTGGGGAACTACAAGCCAGTCCACCTAATCTTTATCCCTGGAGGGGTGGTGGAGCAAATAATCCTGAAAACTATTTCCAAACATAATTAAAAAAATGTCATTGATACTAGTCAGCATTGATTTTTGAAGGAGAGGTCATATCTGACCAACACAATAGTTTTTGACAATGAGACAACTGCCTTGGTGGATGAGGGGAGAAGAATGCCTGTGATTTATCTTGACTTAGCAAGACTTCTGACCTTACCATTTAAACAAACAATAAGATGAAATAAAAACTGTATAAATAGACAGTGAGGTGGACTGAAAAATGGCTAAACTTCCACATTCAAAGGGCTGTGATCAGTGACACCTATTCCTGCTGAGGTCATTCAATAGTCGTGTCCTCCAGGGTTTCATACTAACACTAGTCTTGCTTAACATCTTCATTAATGACACGGAGGGTAGGATGGAGCACATTCTCTACAAAACTGGGAGGAGTGGTCTATAAATCAGAGTCACGCTGCCATTCAGAGACTCTTGGGCAGGCTAGAGAAATGAACTAATGGGAACCACATGAAGCTTAGCAAAAAGAAAGGCAAATCTGTGTGTTGGCCATCAGTGGTGGGGTCTGGGCAGAAGCTGGTTGCAGGTATGACAGTGCGAGAGGAGACCGTGGTCTTCCCTGTGCCAGTCACAACTGGTTTCCAACAGCTCTGGCACCAGCACAAGCACCCTGGTGTGTACCAGAATGCCAGGCAGTCAGAGGAGCCCGCAGGGACTATCAGCCGATGATTTAGGAAATGGGTATCTATGAGGGTGAAGTGAGGCTGAGGGGCACATACATACACACCTGAGAAATTGTGGACATGGGCCACTCATGTCAGGGGAGTCATCCCTGAGGGGCCATTGCCACAGGCAACCCACACTGGGGCAAGGACACTGGGGAAAATCAAAACAGTAGAAAACAAAGTGCAGCTTTGAACAATAAGCACAGAGCATCAAAAACCATTTAGCAAATGACCTCAGCCTGCAGTGAACCTAGGGGACATTGAAGCTAGGAAGTGGGAGGTATCTTCTTTTTCTTAAATGAAGGAAATCTATCATCTATGACAGGTGGAAACAGAGGCTGGCTTCTTGGGAAGAGTATAGAAACTTTGCCAGAGCATGCAGGGGGGCAACTAGGAAGGCTAGAGCCCTTCTAGAATTAAATTTAGCCAGGAAAGTTAAGGACAGTGGTAAGACATTTTTCAAGTACATCAGCAGCAGAAGGAAGATGAGGGGGAGTGGTGGGGGCCTGCTCCTAAACACAGAGAGTGGCCTGGTGACTGAGGATGCAGAGAAGGCTGAAGTACTGAATGCCTTCTTTGCTTCAGTCTTTACAGACAAGGTCAGCCCTTGGGATGCCCAGTCAAGCAAGGATAATAGGGTGGCCAAGACAGCAGAGGACTTGCCCTGGGTGGAAGAGGATAAAGACTTGTTGGCCAAGCTTAACCCTCAGAAGTCAATGGTTTCTTATGGGATGCATCCGAGAGTGCTGAGGGAGCTGACTGATGTGATTGCTAAGCTGCTGTCCATCATTTTTGAACGATCATGGAGGACAGGTGTGATGCCTGGGGACTGGAGAAAGGCCAATGTCACTCCAGTCTTCAAAAAAGGGCAGGAATGATAACCCAGGAAACTAGAGGCCGATCAGCCTCACCTTCATCCCTGGAAAGGTGATGGAATAACTCATTCTCAATGTTGTCACTAAACATACGAAGGAAAAGATGGTTATCAGGAGGAGTCAACATGGATTCACCAAGGGGAAATCCTGTTTGACCAACCTTATAAATTTCTATGAGTGCATAAGCGGTTGGCTAGATGAGAGAAAGCAGTGGATGTCATCT
>WBNH01008216.1:81236-299914 GCA_013401255.1 Urocolius indicus
TATTGGGTCGAGGACAATTGTATGAAGTTTAATAAAATCCGTGCAATGCTACAGGCTTGGGCATGTATGACTGGAAAGTTACCCGGAATATGAGGATCTGAGGGTGTTGCTTGACAGTCGACTGAATATGAGCCAGCAGTGTGCTCGGGTGGCCAACAGCATCCCAGTCTGTATCAGAAATAGTGCGACTAGCAAGACCAGGAAAGTGACTGTCCCCCGGTACTCATAGCTGGTGAGGCCACACTTCAAATCTTATATTCAGTTTTGGGCCTCTCAATACAAAAAAGACACTGAAGTGCTGGAGCATGTCCAGAGACAGGCAGCAAAGCTGGTGAAGGGTCTAGAAAATAAATCTTATGAGGAGCAGCTAAGGGAATTGAGACTGTTTAGTCTGGAGGAAAGCAGGCTGAGAGGAGACCTTATCAGTCTTTACAGCTACCTGAAAGGAAGTTGTAGTAAGATAGGGGTTGGTCTCTTCTCCCAAGCTACAAGAAAGAGAACAAGAGGAAACATGCTCAAGTTGTGTCAAGTAAGGTTTAGATTGGATATTAGGAAAAAAAATTTCCGTTTGGAGTGTTGTTAAACACTGGAACAGACTGCCTAGGAAAGTGGTAGAGTCCATTTCTGGCGATATTGAAAAGACATACAGACATGGTGCTTAGGCACATGGTGTAGTGGTGGGCTTGGCAGTATTAGGTTTGCAGTTCAACACAGGGATCTATGTTTCTACAGATTCTGTCTCAGATCATATTTTGAACAAAAACTCAACAATCAGCTGTCATTATGTCTCCTGTCCAGGGCTGGATGTGAGGAATCCACTGCAGTTGTCTCACTCAGCTGGAATGCATATTCATAGGAGTTATGTCACACAGGAAGTTCTACTTGAACATGAGGAAAAAAGTCCTTACTGTGAGGGAGCACCGACACAGTCTGCCCAGAGAGATTGTGGAGTCTCCTTCTCTGGAGGTTTTCAAAACCCACCTGGATGTGTTTCTGTGTGATCTAATCTAGGCAGATCTGCTTTAGCAGGGTATTTGAACTAGATGATCTCCAGACGTCCTTTCCAACTCCCATCATTCTTTGTGTGTGTGATTTGCGACGTACACCCAATGCCGACAACTCAGTCTGCATATATGATTTAGTGTGTTCTGTGGAAGCTAGAATCTCCTATAAGCTTCTTAATTCATCCTTGCTCTGCTCTTAAATTAATGAAAGTGATTAGTCATCCTATGTATTTAATTAGGCTTTGCTGCAGAATACTGGAATGGTAACAGTGTACAAGGGTTCCAAAGTCAATTTGTGGAAGAAAAATCTATCAAGGTCCATTACATTTAAAGACTAAATGTCTAGCCCAAAATATTGCTGAAACTCAGATTATTAGCTGCTGAGAGAGTTTACTAAGGAATATTACCATATTCTTGCCTTTTATATACACTATTCTAGACACTTGCTTTTAGTTATTAAGACAGGACTGGACTGAATGGAACTTAGGACCGAAATTAAATATTCTTGTTCATTTTTACGTGCTTACAAAGCAAAATCAGGCAGGACAGGGGGAAAGGAACGTGTTATCCCATTCCTGAATACTTTATCTTTCCTGAATTCATTTTAAAAAGGATATTATGGATCAAGATGAGTACCATTTCTGCTTGGAAAGGGCAATCAGTACTGTATTATAATATTGTTTTTTTCAAATAAAATGATTCAACATAGCAAGGATGAGGAGAGGAACTGAAAGAAGCAAAAAACTTAAATGGGTCAGGGTTATGCTTTGTTTCTGTTTTGTTATTCATGAGTTCTAGAGACACGAAAGTAACATAAAGTTTTCTAGTAATCTTTGCCTCTGCTGAAAGGCGAAGTTCTCCTAAATAGAAGGATCTTTCTAACCATATTTCCTTTCCTGTTCAAGCATCTGTTTCTGCCTGAATGTGCACAAGCTTCAATATCTTATTCATCTAAGCAACACTGAGAAAAAAGCGGATGCCATGCAGTACTTCAGTATGCTGCCTTATGAATGACTCCCACATTTTGACATACCACACAACAAATTTAACAGGTGATCTTTTGGCCTATAAACTATAACTTTTGACACACACTCCTAACTTGCTGAGTTGTGATACCTAACCTTGAGACGGCTGAAAATAGTTGAGATTAACTGAACCCTGGACAAGGTTCGTGCTAATTTATCTACATCTTAAATGCTACACATAGCTAAGTTCAGAAGCACTAACTATGTACCTTGAAAAGCACTAATTTTTAGTTAAAGAATGTATCCTAAATCCTACCATCCTAAAACAACAGTGATTTACATAAAATCATGTAAAGGTTTAGACTTGTGAGTCTTGAACATGACCTTACTCACTTTTGTTGGATTTGCTTCAGACAGATGGCAAATAAGATATTTTAATGTTTATTTTTTTCACTGGAAAACTCACCTATCATTGCAGAAACACAAAAAGTTCTATCTAAACATAAGAAAAAACTATTTTACTGTGAGGGTGCAGGAGCTCTGGCACAAGCTGCCCAGGGAGGGTGTGGAGTCTCCTCCTCAGGAGGTCTTCAAAATCCACCTGGACACATTCCTATGTCACCTGCTCTAGGTAGACCTCCTTGAGCAGGGAGGTTGGACTAGATCTCTAAAAGTCCCTTCCAACCTCTACCATTCTGTGATTCTATGATTACCACAGGTGACTACTTCTAATTTCAGAGATGGTTAAGAATTGGTTATTTTGGTCACCATCTATCACCACTTGTATCTTAATTTGACACCAGCTGAACCTTAGCTTGCAAAATCTTCCAGGTGTTTTTGAGGAAAACAATCTGTTGTTCTACTAAAGGCATCAGAAATATGTTTTGTACTGACTTTTAATATTTCTAGTTATGCTAAGGACGCAGATGTTGATCAACATTAATGTACAATTGATATATTTACTCCAAACTAACGTATAATCCATTCAAGTTCTTCCCTTTCTGTCACTATATCCATTTAATAATATTACAACATTTTCAAACACTAATAACAATCTTTTGAGACCACATAAATCTCTGCAGCATTTGCTTTGAAAGTCCAATCTCTATTTAGGATAAATGCTTCACAGGATACCACCATGAAGCTTTTCTTTCTGAAGCTGTATAAGAAACCATACCTATACCCTTCCTATTGCCTCTTGACATGCTCTTGTAGATAAGCAAGTTGAGCATTTAGTTTATCTTTCCACAATATGACAAATAAGAACCTTTAATACAATGGTTACAACTTCAAAAGCCTGTCAGTTGGTCTATTTGTTCCTTTCAGCTTGGCTGTAATGCTTGAGCCCAAATTTTTATTGGATAGTGGTGTCACAGGTTTTTAAAGAGCACGTTTTCCACTCACAAAAATGTTCAGTGCTTGAAGGACTGATTACATGCACCTGTAGTTTTTTTTATTACTCACATTCTACTACAAGTCTGGAAATCTGATGAACTCTCTGAACCTGATGATCATTTCTCCAAGTACAGCAATAAGCTATCTGCTGTATCCATGCCCCACCAGTTCCTTGTAGACCTGGAGTTACTCAGCTTTCACCTTATTCTTTCATTTTTCCAAATAACAACCTAAATAATACAGCCCTTAATTTATTTATACTGGGTCGGTACAGCAAGTGCTCACCAAAGCAGAATACACACCAATAAGATCAGGACAGCTACAGCCAAAACACTAAGTTATATTCTCAGCCAATTCACTCTGTTTTCACAGACCTTTTATAAGACGATAGATATAATGTGCACATTAACATAGAAGCATTTTCAAAAAGTTAGAAACATTTTGTCTTTGCTTTTGTACATAAACTTGTGCAATATCCTTTGACCCTTGCTCATTAAGCAACCGTGGAATTTTTCCAAGAACAATGAACACCTTGCTCCTCAGCCAAATATACTTGATAAAGAAGACGTTCAGAAAACGGCTGTATCAAGAAATATGACTTTCCCTACTTCAAGGTTAGGTAATTTCCATGTTTTAAATGCTTTATTATTCTAGGTCTTTATGGTTTTGTAGGGAAGAGTATCAGCTCACCAGTTCACCTTTTCTTATTCAGCCAATGCCATGAAGATTAATGTTTTTATCACAAGTCCAAGGTATCTTAATCATTTTGCTTTACACACCTTAAATCAAAACATAATAAATGCAGACTTGACAGAGGCCAACTTCTTGAAGCTGATAGACTAACACACCGTAATTTTAAGAAGCAGAGAACTGTCTTCTATTCAAAGTGTGTTTGAATGTGGGTTTGGTTAGGAAATAATTTTAAAAAAAAACAAACACAAACTTACACTACTTTCCATATAAATGAAAGAATCATCACATCTTTTTAATTTATCTCCAAATGTATTTAAAGCTGTTAATTAACTTGTAAGAAATAATAGTGAGAGTGTGTGAAACCTCAGATCCCTGAGATTTCTAAATCTTGGGTTGGAACAGGGGCAAACAATTTACTGTCTCTCCATTGGTATTAGGTTGAAATGGGAAGTGAATCTGTTTCAGATAACCTCATAATTTGAGTCAGGTGATATTTGGATTGTCTGTTGAAAGGTATATGTGCTCAGGAGTTTCAGAGACTTTAAGAACAATGCAAAGATAAGCATAAAACTTTAGCTTGTGAGGCACTTCTTGCAAGGCTCTTCTAATTTCTAAGGAAAGTAAGGGAAGTGCTATCTTGCTGGTCATGTTCTTGAACAGACATAACAGCTGCATTTCCTCCTATACAGCCATTCGGTTTAATTTCTTGCTACTGCTTCATTGCTTTGTATAAAATAGATGAATGCATCATAGTCTACATGTACATTGACCAAAAAGAATTAACATTTTCCAAAACAATCATAACCATTTGCTGAAAACATTATTTCTGGTTGAGTGGGTTGCACTAACTTCTTCCTAACCTTGTCAATCACATTATTATTATCCTGCCCCTTGTCACCTTGTTTGCTTGCAGCAGGGCACTGGCAGTGTCTAAGGCAATGATTTTCATTTTACCTTGTAACATAAAATATGACATTGATTCATGAAGCCAGAACAGCAGCTTACTGGTTTTGGCACCTGTTACATTGTGGCCTGGAATCCTAACCTCTCACAGGCAGTGCAATGTGGAACCAGCCACCTTGTGGTGAGACAGTACCATCAGAATCTAAGCAAGAGAAAAGAGGACAATTTCAAGCAATAACACTCAAATCAGCCGTAAATGTACTTTTACTACCAATTATGAGCAGTAGACCCTCACCCTTTTAAAGCCAATTAAGGTGAATGAATCAACAATCAAGTCTTAAAGCATGCTATGCAATATCTTTCTACAGTTGCACATTGAGATCAGATAAAAAGGCTAGAAAAACATTAAGTTGGTTCCTGAAAATCAGAAATGGTCAGCTAGTGGGAGAATAGAAATGTAGAAATTAAAATTTAAAGGAATTTTACAGTAGCTGCTATGACGACCCAGTTCCACCTCAAAGTGTACAACACTACTTTTGAAAAGGCCCGGAGTGTTTTCTGAAATAATCATTGGGTTTTTTTTTTTCTCCAGGGAAAGAACGATAAAGTTAATTATGAGAAGCTTACTTACCAGTAGAACATATATCTCAATCTGTGCTTTTTGCCAAAGCAACATGTCATCCAATACATACTGCTTTTTATACTGATAACCATCTAAGTTATGCTATGTACACCTGTGAGAGAATTTGTAACTGTCCTTAAACGCAGGTTTCACACAGAAAAACATCCTTGAGAGTAGTAGTGGTAGTCTCGCACTCAGAGGGACTGTGGAATCCATTACTGTATATTTTTAGTTGCATCAGGATATTCTCAGTCAAATATATATTTTTTTTTACAGATTTACGCCAAACTTAATTTTCCTTATTTTGGCGTGAATGTTTCCTATTTTAACCCAGGGTCCACAGGAAAAGACCTAGACATTGTGAAACGGGTTTTCAACTCAAGTCACTGTCAGCTCAGTTAAAATTGATGGCTTCATAATTTGTTATGCTAATTGCTTGGTAGTGTTGCCATTTTTCTTTTCACAGGCATTCATTCAAAATAAAAGGTATGCTTCTAATTTTGCAAGATTAGGTTAAGTGTTCTGTTTAATCTTTAGTAATTCTAAAGAGGTACTATGATGTTTCCTTTAATAGTATGGGTTCATCCTTCCCAAGAACCACCATCTCTCCCCCCCACCCCAACCCCCCACCCCGATATTGACACAATAACCATTTTGTTTAGCAAATTGTAGGTAAATCCAGATGCATTTTCTTTCCAACTGCTGACTCAAAAGAAATGTATCATGAAAGGATGAAAGTAAAGTATCTTTTGTGATTCTGGTTTGCTGTTGATAATTAGATATTAATGTAATTCAGTTCATAAAGACATGAAAAGTAAAGGACAAAAGCCTGACCTCTCCTGTGCCTGCTATGAACAGTAACCCATCAATGAAAAAAGGCTAAGAAAAAAGGCAAAGGTCTATAGACAGTAGAAAGAGTTCTCCATTTCCCAGTGTCATAGCTTTAAGAGCTGATACTCTGTCAACAGAGATATTCTGCAGGATTAAATCATGTGGGGTGTGTCTCCTATAAGTCTGATCATCACTATATGAAATCTGATTGACTTTTTCTAAAAATGAAATTTGCTCCTGAATCTCAGAAATTCAGAAACCCTCTCTAAAGGTTCACCATTTGAGTTGTAAATACAACAGCTCTATCTACAAATGTTTATTCTGCTGGTATTCATAATGTACAGCTCCAAACTCTCATTCCCTTTTTCAGGTCTTATTCTTTGTCATAAGCAACAAATAAAAACTTTTAAAAGGACGTGTACACAAATATGGATATATCCACAAAATGAAACAATTTAAATGGATCACAAAATAACAACAACAAAAAAAGAATTCTTAAAATAAATAATTCAACTTCAGTCATCAAGAACTATCTGCAAAGAGAAGACTGTAAGACTGTGACAGAAGGCAGCCTGGGAGACTCTGGAACATTTTAGCTACTTACACTTTAAAGCACTGTTACAGTAATGAAGTGTTTTCAGATGTTGGAGCACTTTTTTATAAGTACCGTGAAAAGAACAAAATTTCTGGTTTAGTATTATGAAGGACACGGGAAAAAAAGGCATTCAGAAAGTGGGGGGAAATGGTATTATAACGTCATAGCTGAATTCTTAATCTAATGCTTTAAGTTCTTTCCTTTTAAATACAGACCTACCTATATAAGTCAAGATTGCATGCTAGAAGAACTGTGTCTATTACGTCTAAAAATCATTGTTGGAACCATGTTGTGGCCTATGTCTCAGACCCAGAATTAACCCAATAGTGAAGGGTTTGGACACTTGTAATTTTTTTACCTTAAGATCTAGATGCATTATAGGTTCCCCAACCCATATAGCTGCAAAATTAATCTTATACCGGGATACACAATATTCTGCTAAGGGAAAGAGCCAGAGTGATGCTGTCTCTTACAAGAGAAAAAGCACCTATCCAAACATCATCTGGACTTTGAGAGTCAATGCACTGTTGAGATAAGGTGTTGCAAGATGCTGACCTGCATGGTGTCCGGCAGGGTGTCTGAGTGCTTTCACAGAAAATTTGTTCCCTAAAGAAAATGAGGAATTATTTCACCAGACAACTGAATTGTGTGGTTCAGCTGAACTGAACAGGCTGTTGTGTCTGCACATACTGTGTGCCCTTTGCAGCCCTCCCTCAATACAGCTAGTGATGTGCCAATATGCTGGCGTTGTCTTTGACTCTGGACAGCTCTGGGCAGTGATTTTCCCCCTACTGACCACGAACCTGTCTCGTCAGCTGTGTATATCTCTCTGAGAGCCCTCACTGACCTCACTAGCTGTTAGTGGCGAAGCTGCACTCCTCTGTCTGCCCTGCTGTAGCCCAGCCAAAGTGGGTGAGTCAGCTTCAGGGTTCAAGTATAATGAAGTGCTGTAGTGGTGTTATCTCTCCCCATCTCTTCCGTCTTGCTCTGGTGGGCTTCCCTCTCGGAGTGAAACACAAGCAGGAGACTAACTAAGAGTTTCCTCCTGCCTGATATTTGCTTGTTATTCCAGCTAATTTGCTCCAAGAGAAGAAATAAACTCTGCGTTAAGCAGCATCATTAATTCTGGTGCTTTTAGGCCAACAGCACATCTCCAGGCATCATTAAAAAAAAAAAAAAAAAAAAAAAAAGCGCGAGAGAATGAGTGAAAAATACTTCTCTCTCTCTTTTCTTTTTTTCTTTTTTCTTTTTTTTTTAATTAAAATAAATCCTCATCTTCCCCTCCTCGCCCCCCTATCCGGGCTGATTGACAAAGTGAGCAGAATCCGCTTTCTCACACCAGCGGGTATCTATTACATGAGAACTTTCTTCTGGCGCCAGGAGGTATTTAGAGAGTTTGCCTGGCTATTCCACAGGGGAAACCCTGCTGAAAGTTGGGGATACCTGAGCAAAACTCACTGCTGGCCAGACTTCGGGGAAAGCAGCGATCCTTTACAGTCGATAACGTCTCGTTGGGCGTTACTACACTGGAAATGTCGGGAACAAGGAGTAAACAACGGGGAGCGGTTCCTTTCCTCGGGGAGGGTGTTCTCGTGCTGCAGGGCGGGATCCCCTCTGGGGCAATCAGCGTCTCGAAGGACAAATCTATGGGATTTGTTTATTTTATTTTAAAAGCAGTCCCTGCTTATGCTCAGGGTTGCTGAGCGAGGAGGACCAATCCTCCCCTCCGCCGAAGGAAAGGATGCCTTTTCCTCTTGGAGCCAGAGGTTTCCCCCCCACCCGGGCCGGTGACCAAGCCGGGCCATCTCCCCCCTGCAGGCTCCCGGGTGGCGGAGCGGAGCAGCCTCGGGGGCTGCAGGATGGTGTCCGAAGGGCGGAGAGTCAGTTTTTAACCCCGATTTAACCCTGATGCTTCACCCAGTGAACCACTGAGCTTGTCCCTTGCCGGAAAGGTTCGCACTGGGTCGTCAAAATAGATTCTAGTAAATACTTTTTGTTGTTGATTTTTTTTGGGGGGGGTTTGTTTGTTTGTTTGTTTGTTTTGGGGGTTTTTTCCCCCTAGGGTTCATGTATCCTGTTTGCTTTATTTGGCACGGCTTGACGCACTGAGTAGCTTTCAATTTTCTTAGATGATGCAAAGCCACTTTTCTGGCAAGCCCTTCTCTCCAACACACAGCCCCCCAGGTACACTCATTTTCACTAACAGCTCGGGCTGGCAGTTGCTACACTGCCCCGTGATGTTTTCAGGTACCAGCTCCAGCCTCAAAGGAGCTGGGCTGGCTCACATAGATCATCTCTAGATTGGTGGCTGCCTGGCCACCAATGGCACATGGGCACCACGGCGCTGTTACCATGAGAGCCATCCTTTAGTGGTTTCTCCCCGTGTGCCAGACCTCTGGCTAAGGACACGGAGCCCATGGCGCAGGCTGCAGCAAACAGCAGTCCTGGTGCGGGCTGTTTTAGCAGGGGTAGGATTGGGAGGTGCAGGGGCCAGTAATGAGGGGCATCTCACTCTTCTCCCTTCACTATGTGTCCGTACAGAGGCATATTTGCTCTAGGTGGCATTTAGCAAAGGTTATATATAATTTCTCCACCTGTTTCTCCTCCAGGACCAGCAATGCCAAGCATCCCTTTGTAGTAGAAGCCTCGCGTGCCTTCCACGCAGCCTGTATGTGTACTGATGCTTGCGGAGTGATCAGGACTGAGATGTTTTCCAGAGGCTGTCCTACTCCCCTCCAGAAGTCCCACCTTTCTCACCACCGCGAGAGAATTAATAAAACCGACCTTGTTACGCCGAAGTCTTTCCGAAAAAGTGTAAGTGCACTTTAGGTCGAAGCGAAGTGACTCGGTAACGCTGCTGAGTTCGAGGAAAGGACAAATGCCAAAGGAAAGCCTTATTTAAAGCACCTTATCGAAAACACATCATCTCCCTCCTCCACCCTGCTTTGTCGCTGCCAACACCCCAGAGGATGAATGAGAAAGACATGGGGCTTTTAGCAGTTCTCCCTCCTCTCCTCCGAGATAACCTGCCTTTTACAAGCTTAGCCCCTTGATATTCTTTTTTTTTTTTCCCCCTCTAATTTATTCTGAAACTTTAGGAACAAAACAACAGGGTAGTACCGTCTCCGCCCTATCCTGGGTACCCAGCGGGTTACTAGCGCCGGCCCCAGCAGCGGCGCAGCCCGGCCTGCGCAGGGATGCTCTCTGCCGCTCGCAGAAAGATAGAAAACAAATCTAGTTTTCGCCAACTCCTCTTTGCTTGGGTTGGTTGGTTACATGTATTTTGCAAAATGCCTTCTGGAAAAGACGTAAGGAGAAAAGAAGGGAAAAAAATAAAATAAAAAAAAAGCAACAAACCAAACACTCGGTACCTCCCCAAACCAAGGATCTCCCCTCAGCAGAGAAAAGTTGCTTTTTGTGGCCTCGGGACCAACGACGCTGGCATAGGCAGGTCTCCTTGGGGAAGGCCCTCTTTGTAGCTCCTTCCCAAGCAGAAGGTGTTTTAGCTGCGGCTCTTTTCCCTCTACAGACACACTGGGCTGCGGGCACCTGAGCTGCCCTGGCACTCCACTCAGCATCCAGGGATGGACCCTGAACCACAGGAAGATGCTGGCCTCGATCCACGCATAGACCAAATCGTGGCTTCATCTTTTGACTGAGAAAAGGGAACGGGACTGCACCCGATAACGGGCGTAAAAGGCTGCCCTGAGGTACCAGAGGCTTTTTCCTTGCTCAGCACGGAGAGCTTTATAAAGGATCAAAGTCTTGACAGATGGAAGTTTGATGTAATGCTCTGGCTCCATCAAAGACTTTATGCTGAAAATGATATCTTTGTCAGGGTCGCAGAAATTAGTGGTTTGATGGATGTGAGAGGAGTCAGGTCTGCTCGGTTTCATTGGGTGTAAATCCGAAGTAAACCCCGAGTTTCACTCCTGATTTACTCCACTGCATTTCCCATTTCCTTTATGAACAAAGAATCAGGCAAAGACTAAGAATTTGGTTTTCCTCCCTGCCTCCAATATTTTCATTAAACGAGATGAAGCCTCCATAAAGCTAGAGGTAGGCATGAAAGGTGAGATTCTGCCATTGTGGCTTTTAAGACTGGGTACCATTTTCCTCTTTGTTTAAAGAAATTCAGACCTTTCTTCCATTAATCTTAAGCAGGGAAAGCGTTCAGCCTGCACCTGTATAAACAACCCAGATGGGAGGAAAAAGTAAACCTATATCTCT
This sequence comes from Urocolius indicus, assembly GCA_013401255.1. Taxonomy (NCBI): domain Eukaryota; kingdom Metazoa; phylum Chordata; class Aves; order Coliiformes; family Coliidae; genus Urocolius; species Urocolius indicus. The sequence goes on from WBNH01008216.1 coordinate 92,475, forward strand.
TTCCCTGCTGTATCTTTATATATATATATATATAGGTATATTTATAGGGATAATGTAGGCTAATTGGGGAGGCAGAGCAACCCCAAAGTCCTGCACGCTCTCCTTTCACAGTGCAGCGTGTGGGACTCAGCCAGAGCATCGTGGTGTCAAACCGAGTTCAAGAGATCCAGTTGCAAGATCAGCTGCCTGTTTCGGTGGTTCAACAAATGTCAAGTTTCACTTGGAAAGGCTGCAGTTAAACGCACCTCTGATGTGGTTCTAGCCCCAGAGGGTGAAGGTGAAGTTTATCCAGCGTTCAGTGGCCCTCAATGAGCCCACAGGCTTGGCGGGGAGTGAGGTGCCAAGTGCTGGGCGAAGAGACAGCAGGTGGTGCCAGGAAAGTTGTGCGGCGGCAGCCGGGAAGACTCCCCTCCACCGGGAGGGAAATGGAAGGGAAAAACTGGGACCGAAAAACTTGCAGGACAAGATCTTTCCACCTGTTGCAGTCATTAGATTCTTCTCTGCGAGTCGAATTTTTATTTTGGTTAGCTGTAAAGGACAGCGAGGAACCAAATGCTATTCAGCGTGGAAAGAAGGAATATTTTGCGCGTGGACGAGGTACAAGGTGTTGGTTGAACACCTTTATTTTGTTATTAATATCCTGTTGAATTTGCATATTAGCATTTTCAGTGGATGCCATGTCCCTTACTATCTCGTGGACTTTATAAAAGCTGTAGGAGGGAAATTATTAAAAAATCTCTTCAAATAGCTGGAAAAACTGTCTCGTTTAATTCGATCGGTGACAAAGAGCCGCACACAGCCCACTAAAAAAGCCAGTTGGCTTTTAATTAATTTCTCTGAGGAGAGTGAAGCCCTCGGACACGTTACACTCACTCGCTACTATCTGTAGTTTTCACCTCAAATTCCTGACACTGTCAAAATACTGTCTGTACCTTTCAGAGGACTTTTTACATCGCTTCCCACAAATCCCAAACCCATCGGGGTGCCGCGATTCCTCCGGCCTCCTGTGCTCCGGTGGAAGGCTCTGGGACAGCCCAGGCATCCCTCGGAGCGGGGTGGGGGAACGCGCCGGCGGGCGGGGGCTTGACCCGCAACCCGACCTGGGCCCGGACTTACCGCATCGCACCGCGCAGATGCGGGCAGCGGGACTGGGCTCGGCTTGACAGAGTGGGAAAAATCCCCTGACCTTCACGGAAAGGAGAGAGGGAGAGCGAAAGCAGGTGTGTTGGGGGCAGAGTACCGAGTTGCCTTTAACCTTAGTCTATCCGCTGCCGCCTTAAAAACAAGGAGCGGTTCCTCCCTCCCCGGGAAGGCGCTTACGGGATCAGCCCCGGGGGATACTTGCCACCCTCCGGGGCGAGGAAACGGGTCTGTCCCGGAGGACAAGCGCTCATTCACACGGCGGCGGTACACCTAGAGACACCCCCGCGTGCGCCCTGCGCCCCACGGGTGCTGGTGTGGGTTCGGCTCCGCGCCCCGCCGCGCCAGCCCCACCGCCTTCCGCGGAGAGGTGCCGCCCCTTACGAGGGGCTCCGCCGGGTCCAGCCCCCTCCTCCGCGCCCCCTCCCCTCCGCCCGGCAGATGATTTGCTCCGCGGACACCCGATATATAGCGCTGTCAAGGGGCGCATCCCCCCTCCGCGNCGATGTCCGCGGGCTCCGGGAGCGAGGCGGAGGAGCTGCCCGAGATGGACCTGAGGGCGCTGCAGCTGGACTACCCGCAGCCCCCGCCGGCGGCCAAGCGCCAGCCCCGCGGAGAGCTCTACCCCTCGGGGGAAAACTCCTCGGCGGCGGAGGAGGAGGAGGAGGAAGAGGAGGAGGAGGAGGAAGAGGACGGCGAGGGCAGCTGCGCGGCGGGGCCGGCGGGCAGCGGCTGCAAGAGGAAGAGGGCGCGGGGCGGCGGCCCCGGAGGCAAGAAAGCGGCGTCGGGGCCGCGGGGGCCGCCGCCCGAGGGGAAGCAGTCCCAGCGCAACGCGGCCAACGCGCGGGAGCGGGCGCGGATGCGAGTGCTGAGCAAGGCGTTCTCCCGGCTGAAGACCAGCCTGCCCTGGGTGCCGCCCGACACCAAGCTCTCCAAGCTGGACACGCTGCGTCTGGCGTCCAGCTACATCGCCCACCTCCGGCAGCTCTTGCAGGAGGACCGCTACGAGAACGGCTACGTGCACCCCGTCAACCTGGTACGTCGCGAAGGGCGCGCGGGGTGAGGGGTGAGGAGGGGGCGGGGAGCCCCAGAGGCAGGCAGCCGGGATGCGCGGTCAGAGGCACCCGCGCGGGAAGCCCCGGGACACTGCCGGCCGTAGCCCCGCCGGCCCGGCCCCCACGGGCTGGGCTAGCTGCCCTCAAGCCGTGCCAGCCCTCGAAAAGATCCACGGGGCAGCCCGCACTCCGTCGGTCCCTAGTAACGCTCGCCCCGGGGACGACCCCAGCTCAGGGTTTGGCCTAGGGTGGTGTCTAGGATGTCTGTCCTGGGGAGTCGGCGAAGGGAACTCTAAAGGAAATAATTCCTTGTGCATTAGGCAAGCTTAATGTCTGAAAAAGGAATAATTCACTGTGCGGGCTGGCCTGGAGCAGGAACAAGCAGTCATTAGTTCATCGGTACAAACCCAGCTGCCAGAGGGGTGAAAAGGTTGTTTATACAGGGCAGAGTGATTGGTTTTTAACAGTATATATGGTTTTTATATATAAAGTGATGCAGACGATTGCAAGGCAAGAGAAATGTTGCATTTTGGATGAGAACAATTTGTTGCTGACCACTGCAACTGTATCACAAAGCTTTTAATTATAATGAGAAACGTAATCAAAATATTTGTGAGAGGAACTCAGCTCTCTCTGTGCTTCCCACAGGGACTAAAAGATGATGACGTGTTTGCAACTGAACTAGAGTTAGACATCTCTTGGTAATAAAGCTCGAGTTTCATACCAGGACAAACTTTAATACTAAATACCTTTTTTGTTGTTGTTGTTGCTTACAGACTTGGCCATTTGTGGTTTCAGGAAGACCTGACTCTGACACCAAAGAAGTTTCTACTGCCAGCAGATTATGTGGGACTACTGCATAGTCAAAGTAAATTGGGGTTGGGTTTTTTAAATTGTTTATTTTTTTTTTTTTATGGGCAGGATATTTTTAAGACATCTGACTTACTGACTCACAGCTAGAAGATGGGGACAAACTCCCATCTCTGACAGCTTTAAATCTGTGTTCCCTTGGAGTTCTAAGGGAAGTTTATTTAAAGCAGTAAGGAAGGGAGGCAGTGCAAATGAAGGTTTTTACAAACTGACTGCAAGCGGCTGAAGTCTGAGGCTTGGAAAGGCTCTGCTTTGGTTTCCAAGTTCTTACCACTGCCTGAAGACCTGTTGTTCTGAGGCCTTTAAACTAATGGAAGAGGAATATAATGATATAGAATTAACAGCATGGACCGAAATACAACTCTACAAACTAACCTCAAACAGTGTTATTTGTATTCTAAAGCAAAGCAGTATTTTAGAGTAGCTTTGAAACTCAGATAGATTTATAATATATTTTGATGGCTTTTGTGTTCATGGATCTCGTTTACTGCAACTATGCAATAAGTATAGTCATACTTTTTATTTTTTTCCTTTAATCAGAGTTTCCTTAAAGACATGTAAGTGACTGTATTCTGCATTTAGGCTACCATCCATTGGAATTAAACTAATTCCATTGTTTATGTCTTGAAGTGCCACAATGTAAGCATGTGAGACTGTCCTTAGAAATGTGGCAGAGTTTCTGTGCCTTAATCTGGAAGGGAATTCTGCTTGCTGTTAAGGCTGAGGTGTATATGTAATACAGAATGAGTTTGCATGGTGCTGCAAAACAAGAAGAATTCACAATGTTTTAAACATTTCTCCTGTGCTGTCACACTTACCTTTGAACAGTTTACCCTTGAATGAGCTCTAGTGCCATTTCCTCACCGATTCAAATGCTGTAATGAAAGAGGATGCCATCAAATAAGTTGCAAATGTAAATAACTCTATTTTTTTATAAATGACATTAAAAGCTTGGTTTCAATGACTTCCTGGTACTGTGATAGTGTGTGACTGCATCAATATGCAAATGTCTTTGTAAATGCACGTTCCCAAAACCTGCTTTTGGTAGATACACTTATCATCCTCATCTGTTGAGATGATGATGCAGTTCTAGCAAGAGAGTCCCATAAAAAACACTTTCATCCCAAACAACTAATGAGAAGTGTAGTACTATATGAATCAGCAGGGAAAACTGCATTTTAACAACTTATAGAATTTACTGCCATAATCTTTTCCACAAATCAGGAAAGTAAATAAATGTAGATTAAGAAATGGATGTTATTCTGCTTCACAGCAGAAAAGATAGTGTAATAGCACCTTTTGCTCTTCTTTGTCATTTTACATTTCCACTTGTAGTCTGTTTTGCTTTTATCGAATTTGTGCAGTGGTAAAATCAGCTGAGTTTTCCTAGGTGGGAGCAGATTTTTTCTGATTCAAGATTAAATCTCCTTGAGTTAAAATTTTAATTTTTCTGGAAATAATATTTCATCAGTGGCTAACTCACAGTAAGAGAGAAGACTGAATTGCTTTAGAGAAGAAAAAGCATCCTCTTTGTTCTTTAAGCATCCAGGAGGAAGAAACATTTGCTTAAGAAGAACCAGTTTAACCTGGTTTCTTGTCAGCTCATCCTGTGTCATGGATTTCTGTTTTGAAATATCACATAGAACTCAAAGACTGGCTATTGGTACTATCTTTCAAATAGATGGACTGTGGAAAAGTTCTTTTTTTTTCTTTTTTCTCGTGAAGCTTAAAATAGTCCAGAGCCACTGAGAAATAAAATGAGAGCTCAGTCCAGGATCTACTGATATTCCTTCTTGCAGTGATTTGAGGGCAAGCTGTACAGAGACAATAATCTATTTTATCTTCCAGTGTTATCCACATAAAGGCTGTGAAGGAAGGGTGCTATCCGAATTTTTGGTTATGTAGCTGAGGTGGGACTTAACTGACCTTCTCTAGGAAGTTTTATAAAAATAAAAGAATATAAACAGTAAAGCACAAAAGGAAGGACCTTTAGGAAGGTATCAAGTATAAGAAAACTCAACCAATGTTTATCTGAACCCTAGAGAAAAGATTATTCAGCAATTTAACTAAGGTGCCACTTGAGATAGTCTCAGTTGTGATACTCAGCTAGTTTTGGCCTTAATCCCAGCTGTAATTGGTTAATGACTCTAGGAGATTAGAAAAAGCGGGAAAGCATGGAGAACTTTAAACAGTATAGAAAGGTCCATGCACAGCGGGGAAAAAAGTGTTCAGGGTGAATTCCCAGATGTGAAGTGGTTATATTAAATAAATACAGTAAAAAACTGCGGGTGAGGAGTGTGACATGAAGAAAAACATTGTATTGTTTCCATCCATGCACTATCCTACATGCTCTGAAATACTTTTTTTTTTCTCTCTCTTGTGACTACATAATATACAAAAATACTTCCATAAAATACTCAATGCCTTTGCTGTATTTGTTACTGTAACAGACATATCCATATGATGATGATGCCCCAATAGACCATCAGTGGTTTTAGAATAGAAGTACACAATGGCCCCAGACGACATTTCAGGTCAGAATCCGGACAGAAAATCACATCTTTTAGATAGTGAATGCTGTATAAGAATCAACTCTCTGTTCTAAATGCCTCTACAGAGAGGTACATGTATTAGTGTATACTTATTGACCTTAATATGCCAATCAGATATGTTTGGATTTCTCTAAAAAGGAACAGACATTTCAAATTATAAATTTTAATCCTTGGGCTCATAAACATTATTTATTAAAAGTAAGTTAACCTTTCTTCTCTCTCAGTGAGAGGAAAATCACATAAACAATAGAACAGGCTCCTTGTGACTTTGTCCTGACATGAAGGTTGCTATCTTGCCAGGGAAGTGCCAGCTAGGTCATGTACTCTGGCATTCCTCACCCATAAAGACACATCAAACCACACCCATACCTTTTTAAATCCTTTTTTTTTTTTTAAACTCACAAACAGATGAAATTCAGATAAGTGCTTTATATGAACAAAGTGACAAAAGCATTCCAAAATGCTGGGTTTAAGCAGGAACAGAATCTATAGGAAGATAATGTGGTTTTGTCCTCTTTTTTCTTGTTTGTTTGGTTTTTTTTACTATTTTTTTGCCAACCTGATGGAATAAATGGATTTAATTTTTTAAGTCTGAGTCTTTTGTTTGAGTGGGTATGAGTTACAGAGATGGGTAAAGGGGAGCCTTAAAATGAAACCTACATTTCTACAGTCCAGTTAAGGAATACATACATTTTTATTAGGTTTGGCAAATACACACTTGATGATATTTTTGTAACATTAAGAACATCTTTCTTCCCTGGCACAAGCTGCATCTTGATCTCATAAAGGTATACAAACCTGGGTAAAGCTCTTTTACAACTAAAATGTCAAATCACCTGTAACCAGTATTCAGCTGAGACATGCTTCACGAAAACTCTTAAAGGTAGAATACCTGCATTGACTTTCCTGGCAGGCAGTCCCTCTGCTTTTTGTCTTCCAAAAATATCTTTTATTACTTTAGCCTTACATAAGTGTTATGTGGGACTCTGATAGAATAGATCATTGGCCAGAAAGCTCACGTCTCTATCATGAAACCAGTCCTTTCCAATACATGTGTTTGCTTACACAGGAAAATACCTCTCTCATATTGAAAATATGAACAATTCTGGCCTGAGAAAAGAAACACAGTTGGCATTTAAGAAATATATAAGCCATACCTTTCCCCTTTAGTAACTTGACACATGTACTATTTAAACAACTCCCACATATGCTATGGATTCTGAATAAAAATTCCAGTTTCCCAGTCAATAAAGGTGACTATGTAAGAAATATAGTTGCCACAGGAGTCTCCCAGGTGAAAGAAGGAGTTGAAGAAATTAATTTTAAGATCTCAACAACTATCCAAAAGTTACTCTGACTCTCTTCATTGACTCTAGAAGGACCCCACGGTTATCAGCTGTGTCATTCAATTAAATGTCTAATGTTAGTTAACTAATGTTGGGAAGGATAAAGCCAAGTTTAAATTATTCAACTTTACGCAAGTCAAGTAAGATAGAAAGAAGGAAGATGTGTGATTTAGAGCAACTACCCAACAGTAATATTTTATTATAAGCACATAATAGGTGCATTATTTGAAGGAAGCAACACAGAAAGCTATCTATTCTACTGGAGAACTGTCACTTCTCCACAAGTAGCTAATTCTCTATACTAGTGAATTTGCATTTGCTATGGCAGCACAGATTCTCACCAAGGCTAATGGCAATTACACCTCAGAATTAGGTTCAACCACTGGGCAGCCTTTATCACACTCCATTCCAGCTGAAAAATGTGTGCATGGCTATTTTCTGCAGTGCATGGAGAGTCGACGCTGAACTGCCTTCTAAACTTTAAATACCTAAATCAGTATTTTGAATAGATTCTGATAAGAGTGCACTGGGATCAGTTGCTACATTACACAGAGACTTGCATTCCTACAGTGCAGGCTGGTTAGGATTCAGGTACTAAGAAGGAATAGGTCTCAGATACTTCCTTGGCTCTGAAAAACTCGAAAATTACAAAAACCCCCCAATTTAAAAATGTCTTATTTGGAATGCAGCACAAAGAATCTCACCAGAGTTAAAACTCCTGGAAAAGACAGCTGAAAAGACTCATACAGAATCTATCCAACGAGACAGGCAAAGCTGAGAAAAACTTGGGGCTGACGTAAGGCTGCAGAATCACTCCTATAATGTTGGGGGTGCTAGCAGTCTGATAGGGCCTGGGACTGGGAACATGTGGTGATGCCCAGAAGAACTATAATTAACCCTGATGATGTGACTGGGATTTAGCAAGCAAAGGACATCACTCAATCTGCTTCTGCTGGTGAAACTGTTAAAAATAATTCAAATTACCAGTGTTAAAAAAAAAAAACACACCAAAAACAAAACCAAAAAGCGACAGGAAAAGTGCTCTGTGAAAACAAGGCAGGCAGAGACACCAGCCCAAATACATACACAGATACAACTCCAATGCAGACTGCTCAGCACCTGGGGCAACACGTCACAAGAACAGCAAAGGATGGTATCACTTTGTAAGAGCTTACACAGACCCATGTAGTGAGCACAGCATGCATGAAAGAGACGGACAGCAGCAGCTTTAGCTTATAGGAATCTTCATAGGAACAATAAGATAAATGGATGGTAATCCCAGGAACAAATGGACCACTTTCTAATTCCAAGTTGCTGTGATGGGCAACATCATTAGCACTGTAAATGCCATAGTAAGTAAAAATAAAGGAGTAAATGTAGGCATGAATGTTCATAGAAAATCCATATTGCAATAGCACAAGCAACTAGTGTATTCCCTCAATATAAGTGTGATGGAGTTTAAATTAGTTCATGTTCTTGGTATCATCAGAAGGGCACATAATCTAGATGAAAAGGGGACCAAACTGAATCTGAAGTCTTTGGCAACAAGGAGCTGAAAGATTCCAACTTTCCTGTGATTCATTCCTTCAGGGAAGTTCTTCTTGCCCTAAGATGATGGCTGAGGAGAGCACTGGGTCAATGTTCCAGGAAGACTCTAGAAAGCAGAGGAACTGCCAGAAGAGATTAAATCTGTGATCACTATGGGGAAAACCAAAACAAGCCTGAGATCACCCATTTCTACTGTCTCATCCCATCTGAAAAATAAACATATGTACATGAAATTCTTTCCAATATCTAGAAGGGAGATCTTGGATCAATTTTTTATTAGCACTTAGTACACGTATGGTCTGGTTGAGGAGGTACTGATGCTAATGAGATACTAATACATGTATATTGAATACATGTACTAATGAGTTCTGCTCCAGGCAGAAGCCTATGGTCCCCACTCCAAGTAGTATGGAGTGCCTTGCATTGCTTGCTCTGATCTCTTTTAGATCAGACTGGTTGTATCCAGCCTCGTAACCACTTTTGGTCCTCTTTTTTTTCGGACATCAGTAACCTTCAAAGAAGGCAAAATAATGAGAGATACCATTGCTGTTTACTAGAAAGGCAATTTGAAGTCCTGAGTAAAAGTATATTCTTGGGCATGACATTTTCATGCTACGTAGGAGTATGTTTCAGATTTGCAAGGCTAATTAGGATAGCTCTGTAGAACTGTGATGTTTAAACAAGGCCACTCCTCTGTATGCAGGAAGATCTATGAGGCTATCCAACCTCAGAATCACAGCTAGGTTTCAACACAAGAAGAACACACATCCATTGGGGTTGTGCCCAAATCTTGCCATGTTTTACAGGAAGTAGAGCAAAACTTGTGGCATTTGGGTAAGATTTGAGTAGATTAAATTTTGACATGGGAAAAACAGGAAAAGAAAACAAAGATAAAATGGAACAATTTTCTGTCAGGCCTCTGGATTAAGGTTAAACTGCCCTACTGATGAAGTTCTGTGCACAAGAGTGTCCTGGGTTTGGACAGGATAGAGTGAACTCTCCTCACTGCCGCTGGGGGGCGTGGCCAGGCTGTTCAAGCCCATGTGACATCACGCTCGGGATATAAGGGCAGCAGCTAAGCCGGGGCGGCGCTGCGGCTGGTGCGGGAACTGCGGTTCTGCCGCCGGGCTGAGCGAGGTAAGCAGTTATATTGGGCATTGCTCATTTTTCTTTGTCCTTTAGCCATCATTGTATCTCTCTACTCATTGTGGGGTTCTATTAAACTGTCCTTATCTCAACCCAGAAAGTTCTACAACTCTCTCTTGATTCTCCTCCCCATCCTGCTGAGTTGGGGAGGAGTAACTGGGTGGTTTGGTTATTGTTTAGTTAGGGCTAAACCACCACAAAGAGTAACCAGGGACAGAAGCTAACTGACCAAAATGTACAGGTAGACCATAATAAGGATTAACCCCGCACATGTAAATTTGTCCCCATCCATTAAAAAACAGTGTCAGACCATACATTGACTTATATGTATAACATGTAGCTGTCTGTAAAGATATGCAGATTACAAGTTTAACATTTAATGGTATGGCAGTAACGTTCATGAAGCATGAACTGAAAACTCTCTTGAAAGAAGGGCCTGAGATGTCTTACACTGGCTAAGGCATAACTGTAAGTCATACAAATGCTTTGAAGGTTATTACTTAAAAGAGGAGACTGAGTGGAGATCTTATTAATATTTACAAATATCTAAATGGTGGGTCTCAGGAGGTTGGGGCATCNATTGTATGATAATCTGTCCATTAGTCATAATAAACCACTCGTAACTGCAGGACCTGCTACTAATCTATTTCTCACTGTAATCTGGTTTGAATTTTTTTTTATTCATCCTGTGGTACAGCCCAGAACAATTCCTTTGTCTCAGGGAACAACAATTTCAGATTTCTTTTCCACTATATATCATTCTCCCTGAACCTTTGATACAAATGATGTCATACACTCTTTTGTTCATCAGGCTTCATAAATAAGAAAAAAAACAACAACAACAAAAAAAAGACTAACCCTTCCAAGCAAGATATAGTCCTGATGTGGACAGAACATCTGTGAAGATAAATCCATTTATCCTTTTTGTTCTCCCTCATTGCAAGTAAAACCATACCAGTTTCCTCTGCAAACTGTACATACTGTATCATCTAGGGATATCTTTTGTTTGTGAAAGAGAAGTAATTACCATAAATTAACACCACTGGTATTGCCAAGGTTCTCATCGCTTTGACCACCACTTTAAGTTTTGGAACAGGTGCCAAGGACTTTACTGACACTTGAGTCTCCACTCCCACACACCCTATGCAATAGGACTGCAGCTAGACTCATTCTGAGTTGAAACACAGTACTCACGTACTCGTCTTATGATTTGTACCTTACTCTACACTAAATCTGCCCCATGGTGATGGCACAAGTTTGAAAAAAATGGTGTCTTGGGTCATTTCTGGGCACTGTAGCTTCAGAGTCCATGGTATTACACTGTTGGAGAGGTTCCTGCATAGTTTGTGGTTTTGGTATGGGCCGTGTGCCATTCTCCCAAACAATGTCAAGACATAGTTTGTGAGTCAGCAACGGATGGGGGTCATTCACAATATACAGTTTATATTAAGTCATCTTGTTCCGGACACTGAGAGTGCACAGACACAAGCACTATGCACATTAAGGTAGCCCAGGGCAGTTGGCCTTAAAGCCAGAGTATAGTCTTAGTATGAAAGAACGGCCCTTGATGCTATTTAATAGTTCAGTGGTGTATCAACTGAAATTTCTAGCTCATATAAAGCCAAGATTTTTTGCCTTTTTTTCCCCCAACATTTAAAAAAGAGTGAAGAAGTTATGAGTTACAGAGGTTTCACAAAGGCAGCTGCTTCGCCTACTTATGGACCCAGAAAGCCACGGCGCCCGAACTTTTGCAATCCTATTGTTACCCTGATGCTGTCGGATCGCACGGGCTTGGGCAGAGGGGAGTGAGCTCCGGGCGGCCTCCTGCCGCTGCGGCTGGCAGACACCTTTCTGCTCCTCCTCGTCCTCCTTTCCGCGCGCGTGCCCTCAGCCGGCTCCGCGGGCTCTGCCGGGGCGGCTCCTGCGGAACAGCCGGCAGGTGGCTCGGAAAGGTGAGCAAAAGCAAGCTATTCGGCTGAAAGAACGGGGGAAACGGCTTCATGAAGAGACCCTAGACGCCACCAAAGGGCTGGCATGGGTCTGGCCCCTTACTGGGAAAGTTTGGCGGTGTGTCGGGCGGGATGAACGTACTGGCGTCCAGACCAAAGCGTTTAAATACGCCTACAGAAAAGTCCTAGGAGGGGTTGTGTAGTTACGCGTGCTTGTTCACTCACTTCTAAGCGTGGCTCTGATAAAGACAGAAACATCAGCATAAAACACCATGAGCCCTCTGCAGGGAGCAGGCGTTCGGCAGCACCTGCCCGCTCCGAGCCCCCCGACAGTGCCGCGTTCCCCGCCCGCCCCGGCTCCGCCGCTCCAGCCGGCGGCTTCCCGGCGCGCCTGCCCGCTCCCGCCGCCGCCTCCACAGAGGTGTCAGAACCGTCTCTGCGGGCCCTTGCTGCCCCCTTCCTTCTCCCGCTTGAACTGCACCGGCTACCAGGCAAGTGCCGGGGCAGCCTGCCGCCCGAATAAGCAGAGGAGCAACGGACGGCTTTGGCTGTGAGCGGAGCACCAATGGCCGCCGCAGGCAGCCCCCAGCTCACGCCTGTCGGCAGCGGCCCCGCCAGCGGGGCGCGGGCGCCACCCGGTGGCTGCCGGCGCCTGTGCCTCGTTCCGTCGGCGAATGGTTTAAATTCAGCCTGCGAGTGGCAAGGCGCGCTGGGCTGCGCGGGGACTCTCCAGCTGACGGGGCTGCATGATGTGCACGGGGTGCCCACAAGTTGAGCGGGTCTCCGAACTGCCTGAGTCCTGGAACACATCAAACACCCCAGTTCTCTGCCAATGCCACTCAAAAGATACAGAGGCAGGAATGAAGCTCCCAGGAGGTGTTCACAATGCTTCATGTAGCGTGGCAGGAACTGCTCTTGCAGGCAAAATCACCTTGGAATGTTGTGTTGACCTTACCCAGAACAAAATAAAAGTAGAAGATGGGAAGGGAAGGAGCCTCCCAGGCCTAAGGGTCTAGCCTGCACCTGTATGTCTGCCCATGAACCACTGTGGTGGCTACAAAACCCATGCCACCTCCACCACAGCCTGTTCCTGGGCAGTTTTTAGCTGTAGAGTGATCCTTGCCTGAGAAGATCTTGTGTCTCTCCTGGCAAGGCTGAGGATATCTTCATGTGGTAAAGGACCCTGGGGACACGACGCTGGGGCTGACCCTGGGCTCTGCCACTTGCCCGTGATGTATTTTTCAGCACAGGCTCCTCTGAGGCTTTTTATGTCTATTTAGGCTGCCCGTTTTATTTGGTAAGTAATGAAAGCTTGTAACCTACAATTCAAGGCTCTGTATGGAAAGAGATAGCAACAACTTGCATTTGGAATAAGAGATGGGGAATGACCTAATTTCCTGACCTTTGTAATACTGAGTTTTTTATTTCTCTGTGCTGTGCTTGCCTGACGGTGTTCAGGTATGTCTTGGGCTCCCAACATTCAGACCTTCTAGGAGAAAAGGAAAACAAGTACAAACAATGGCAATGTTTTGTTAAAACAACTCTCTTCTGATAATTAGAAATTATCAAATATGTAATTATTGAAAGTCACAGTAGGAGAATCTGTGGTGATGTTTTCATAGCCCAAATGGCCCTTATAATTCTCCTCTCTCTCATTTTTTTTTCCTTAGATAGGAGAAAAAGAGTTTTTTTTCTGAAGCTCCAGTACAAGAGGCCTGCTTGACTCAACATCTTTGCATAACATTCTGATTTTTTTAATGGAATAATCATAGTGTTACATATTCATTGCTAAATACTAGTTTTATACCAAAATAAAGTATTGAGGGAGGAAAAGTGAAACTGACTTGATTTCAGGTGATCACAACATCCAATGAGGTAGAATTTCTCAAAGTCATGTCTGAAAAGGGATGAGGTCAGGACAACTGCAGTGATATGGCAGTAGTAATGCAGGGAACACGAACAAGACAGAAGGCATAGGAGTCAAATGCCGTACTACACTGTACAGCATGGCTGTTTTCAGCCATGCGCTTAGGCAACAAGAGCAAAGACTCATCCATTCCTGCAAACTTGAAGTTAGTAACTTTCCAGCAACAGCCAGTATAGCAGATACACAAGGCAGTTCTTATTTCTTCTTATTTTTGCCTTAAGCACAGGAATTAAAGAAATACAACTTGTTCCATTGCAACCTGTCCTGTCTGATAGCTGCTCATCCTTGCACAGGAATGAAAGAAATAAAACTTCTTGCTCTTACAACTTATCCTAACTCACATCTGATCATCCTAGGTAGTGTGTTCAGTCTTATCTCTCCAAACACAGTACATGTCTGAATACAGAGGAGGGGACATATCACTTCTTAAGCCAAAAGATCTATGTCAGTTCAAGAAAAAATATAGAAGTGTTTTCTTTCTGCTCTATCTCAAGACTGATTCAACAGAGATATAGTGCCTGCAGCTAGCAAAATCTACTGGTATCAGATCAGTACCAGTCTGTAGGAAGAATGTAAATGTCACTATAAGGATACCTGGAATTACTGCGTCTCTGTGTTCTTTCTTTCTAAGTAACCATCCCAGAAATTTGAGATGACTCCTTGTACCTTCATTTTTTTTTTTTTCAGTTTAGCTCTGAGCTGATAAGCTAAAATCTATCTTGACTGGAAAATGTAGTAATGAAATACTGACCTGGATAAAAATTTGCTGTCAAAAATCCTTTTGACATCAGTGAGATAGGATTAATTCAAAGAATTTAGCACATTCAGATTTTATCTGTTTCTGCTCTTCTAGTTTATCTTAGAAGTAGTGATCCAGCACAAAAACTTCCACTGGTATGCAAAAAAAAATTGATACATCAGAAACAAATTCCTTCAGCTCCTGAGAAAAAGCACTTCTACCTTCTTAGGCTTTATTTCTTTAAAGATTGAAACAATGTCATGATTTAGCAAGGAGCCACGTTTGCTTCGTAATAGAGGGAGGTGGCTGCAGTGCAGTCCCTGTAAAGAGTTCTCAGACTTTTCCCTGGCTCTTAGGTTCAGACCCACTTCTAGCCCGGCTGTGCCAATCTAGTGCCTCTGCCATCTTATTTAGGGACGGGGATTTGAAATGCTTGGGAAGAGGGGAAGAGGTGTAGGAGTGGTACAAGATGGAGATGACTATGTGTACCCTACAGTCAGAGAAGGAGGAAGGAAGGATGAGTGCCGGACTGGAGTACCCTCTTGCAGCCCATGGCAAGAACACAGGCTGTGCCCTTGCAACCCATGGAGGGCAATGGCAGGACTCAGAGCCACCAGCAGCTCTGGGTGAGTGAGCCTGGATGGGCAGGAGACTGTGTGAGGAGGTGGCTATGGCGAAGGCCGTGCTGAAGAGCCTGTGGGCCACAGAGCAGACCCACATGAGAGGTGGAGAGGGGCTGCAGTCCTTGGGATGAACGCAAGTCGGAGCAGCCTATGTAGGGCTGCCCAGTGTGTGAGGTACACCACGGAGCAGCAGGGAGGACTGATGAGAAGCCCACCTACTCTGAGGAGAGATAAGTGCCAGAAGGCATCAGGAATAGACTGATCGAAATCCCTATTCCCTGCCTCCCTGAGCCATTCAGTGGGGGAAAGAGATAAAGACATCAAGATCAGGGCTCTGACCCCAGGAAGAGGGGAGGGGTGGGGAGAAGATGGTCTTAAAGGGCTGGTTGTACCATTCTGTGTTGTTTTCTGTTTGTTATGTTTTGGGGTTTTATGGTTATGTTTTAGTTGGTGGTGGATTAAATTCTTTTCTGTTTTCTTCCCCAAGTTAAGTAGCCTGGTCTGTTTTGTCTGGGACCATAAGCGGCAATTAATCCCCTACCTGTCCTTTGGGAGTTTGAAGTCTGTGGTATTGAAGTCTAATCGTGGTCTTTTGTCCCTGGATGGGCTTAAACTGCCACAAACAATCAAGCATCTTTAAGGAGGGCCCACTTCATTACTCATCTTGCCCTGATAGTGCCCTTGAAGTCAATCCCTGCACTGTAAGTAATATGTCCCTGATTCTGAAGAGCAATTTCCCAGACAAAAGAAACCCTATAAACCACTTCTACAGGTTGACTTTATAAAGCAAATAATATTCTTTGCACTATGGGAGCACAGATAAAATACAGATGAGAGGTGATGGCTGTCTCTCTGTTTTGTTGGGTTTTTTTTCATTATGATCTTCTAACGCTTATTCCCCAAGCATGAAGTGGAAAGACTGTGACAATTTCATTAGCAAACTGCTTTCATCTTGCCTTAGAGGCTAGCCTTTTCCTTGTTTAAAACAATCTTACAAAATGGGGAAATTATCCAGTTAGAGTTGCAGATTTTATCTGTGGACAATATGTTTGGACTATAGATCTTGGCTGTCTTAGATTGCAAGAGCCCTTTTGGAGCCACCAATGAGACCCTTTAGGCATATAGTCTAGGAAAGATTCAGGTGAAGGGCTGGGTTGCCCTGTCAGGAAGGTTAGTCAGGACGTGTAAAGCCCTCTACTCTCATCTACCTCAATAGATATTGTTAGCCTCAGTTTGCTGATAACTAAGGATATCTTAGATGTTGCCTTAGGTGAATCCTTGGAGGTAGAAAAAGTCTTCATTTTGGGAAGAGACAGAGTACATTCATAGAATCATAGAATGGTAGGGGTTGGAAGGCACCTTTAGAGATCATCTAGTTCAACCCTGTGTCACCACAGAGTCTCACATCTCTGACACATAGTTCTTCCCAGTTCCAGTCTCTCCATTTCTCTTCCATGTTACTATACACAATAGACCTCACCAGTAGAAATACATTATATTTCATGATAGAGTTTTTTAACGCAGGGCTATACATCAGCTAAACACAGTAGGGATTGCTTATATATGTGGGTGCTGAAGTTTGCCTGAAGCAATCATTCTGACACTGTAACAAGTCCTGGTTTGGGATTAAATACTCATTTGAATGTTTATTCTTTTCAAGTTTAATCCAAGAAAGCAAGAAAAGGCAAAGAAAATTTTCAGTATGATCTTTCAAGTTATTAGCTGTAGAGTCTCAACTGAGTTCTTCAACAGCTGAACATCCTAAAACTGTGGCTGCTGAAAGTGGCTTCCACCCAGTAGATTGTCAAAATACAAACCTATTCTTGTCATCACCAAAGTGATGAAAGAATTACAAAAAAATATTGCAGAGTATTTCAGAAGCCCTTCATGCTTCAGATTGTGAATTTCACATTCAAGTCAATACGAATTCAAATTCTAAAAATCTTGTCACTGAAATTTTTATGCTTCTATGAAAAAAACGTCCCTTCAAACAGCTAACTGTACATTTACAACGTGGTTTGCCAGTTTCTGCTAAAGTGACACCAAGCAATATATTCACTTTTTAAACTATAGGGAGTAGCTACACCTTTGAATTTTAGATATATAATTTAGATAGCAACCAAAATAATTTGCAGAGCAACTGAAGCCTGCCCTCCAGACAGATCTGCTTTCATGACTGACTGAAATCTAAGCCATTGGCACTAATGTATATTATTTTGCTGACACATTGTAGATATGAAGCTTGAGTTCAGTAACACCAAACCTTTGCTGTTTATGCCTCAGAGGCATAACCTGCATATACCTTTTCCTGCCTTGCAGGCTGGAAGCAGTGATACTGCCCAGATACAACACCACCAAAACGTGGTAGCACAAAGGGTTCTCACTGTGATGGTGGAGAATATTGTGTGCCTACTGTCTCAGAAGTGAACATCCAAGAACCATAGTGGAGGTGTGAGATCCAGCTTCCCTCTGGCTTACAGAGGCAATGGGAGGAAGGGATGCCTTAATGAGCTTCTTGGAATCAGAGTGACATTTAGTGAAATTGCCTATCAGCAGCTCCTAGTAGCTGATGTGCCAGGCATATGGACCTACATGAGCATGTGTTAGACAAGTGTGTTCAAATCAAACCATACTAGCGTCATAATGTACTTACTTGACCTTTTAAAGTTTATCACTAGTAATTTTTTTCATGTTCATTTTTATCTAGAGAAATCACTTATGTCCAGCAGTTAATTACTTATGTCAAAGGACACTTAATTTGAAAGCATTTTTCTGAAGAGACTGAATTTGCTATGATGAAAAATGTCTTTCAGGAGGATGATGCATTTAGGCTGTGTGGGAAAAATGGCACAACCAGCATGTAAGCTTGTGAAGTTTAACTGGAGAGTGAAGTCATTTGTGCAAGCAATCATTTGGTTCTTATTTCATGAAATCTGGAAGATTTCAAGCAAAGAAAGAGATTAGAATGTAATCTTTGCAAAGGGCTAGTTCTGAACACTCTGATACTCATATTTTTGCCATTTTATGAAACTTAAGGTAAAAAGAGCAATGTTTTTTTGCTCAGTTAGACTAAAATATTGTTGGAGCTTTGCTCAGCCAGCAACCAAGCACCACTCTTGCTCACTGCCTCCCCTCCACTCCCACCCTCCTAAGGACTCCAGTGAGATGGGAGGAAAAAAAGATAACCAAGGATGTTGCGGATTGAGATAAGGGCAGGGAGGGCTCCCTGCCAATTATGGTTCAGGGCAAAACATACTCCAGTACTCAGAGAGGAAAGTAAGGAAAGGTTGTTCTACTACCTACAAGAAACAGAACAGAACAAAACATAAGAAGAGAGCAGGGTGATAAGAAAATTACAACCATCTCATTAAGATCTCCCTCCGACATCCCTCCTTTCTTCCCAGGCCCGGCTCACTGCTCCTGATATCTCTACCTCCTTCCCCCTCAATGTCTCAGGGGAGCAGGGAATGGGGGATGTGGTCAGTCTCTCACAGATGGGCTCTGCCACTTCACTCTTCTCAGATGAGTACGACTCCTTGCATTCTTCCCCTGCTCTGATATGGGGTCCCTCCCACATGACACTGTCCTTAACGAACTTCTCTGGTGTGGGTTCTTCCCAGCAGCTGTGGCTTCTGCAGATACAGGGTCCTTCACATGGGACACTGTCTCCTCTGGGCATAGTCACTGCCCCTTGCATGGGGTCTTTTACAAAGTGCAAACAAATCTCAGCTTCACCAGTCCTCTCTGCAGGATGCAGGGGAGTCTCTGCTCCGACACACCTCCTCCTCTCTTTCATCATTGACCTTGGGGTCCGCATGGTTGCTTCTCTCTCTCTCTTCAAACTCCGTGCACCAACACCAGCTGGAAAAAGAAAGAAGGACAGATCAAGAAGGAACAGGAAGAAGCTTCCTCTTCTGGCTTCTTCTTCTTAAAAAAGTGATTGTGGAGGTGTCTAATTGTCTCAGCCCCAGAAGTGCGTCTGGCTCAGGGCTGGGGAGAGTTTTGAGCAACTTCTTACAGGAGCCATCTTTACAGCCCCTTCCCCATCACCAGAAATGGTTCCACACAAACCTGTGACAACCATGCAACTCTTCATGGTTTGATGTAATGTTGTGTTGCCTGAACTCATGCTAGTGACAGTTTTACACCACACCACACCACAACTTGCTTTATTTGTGACACTCAAGAGCGCTGGCTTTAGAGTTTTAAAATACTGTCTAATACTAAATTTTATTACCCCATCATTCAGGACAGAAAAAAGAATCTGCGAAAGAATATATTTAAAAATCTCCAAAATATTTTAAGACAACTTTTCCCAAATCAAAGCATTTTCAAAACAAGTGCTTGAAATGCTTATATGCATGTATCATATATACTTATATGCATATATCACCAAAACATAATTAATCCCACTGTGCAATGCTCTAATACACTGCACTGAACTGTCAGTCTGAACCAGTACAGTTTTCATACTTCCTTTTCATGTGGCCCATATGTTGGTAAGGGCAGCAGCAGAGTGAGAAAACAGTTAATTTCATTTTGAGGTGTAGAGAAAAAATGCTTTGAAAAACAGCCTGTTAGTACTTCAGAATCCAAAGCACTTTACTTAATAAAGCACTTAACAAGACACTAATAATAGGCATAAATAATTAAACTTTTTCTGATACTTCAATCACTTGTGTATCTGAAGTCCTTCTCAAAATGATTCTCTAAATTTACACAACATTATATTTGCAATTATATATAAGATATAAAATATCTAAAATAGAATAATGTAATATGACAGTATATTTTCTGGTTTTGCAAGTAAGGCATGTGTACAAACATTTTACCCCTCTATGTGGCATATATGAAAGAAAGTTTGAGAGATATATTACACAGAAGTAAAAAAAAGGGTAAATGTAGATAAAGTGTTCAGCTGCCCAGAGGTTGGCATCTGGAGGATTTTTTCGAGTGTTCAAACATGTGAAAAATTCCTTTATTTTCACATTCCAGGTCTTAATCCACAGTCAGGCAATTAGATTTATTTCTCTACAGCTTCCATCCTCTTATGCAGCCACTTTAACAACAAAAGACTATGAGTTACAGAAATGTAAAGGCAAAGGATTTTTTTGTTGTGCTTGTAGTACTATTCTGATACCTGAGCCTTCTCTTTATTTGATGAATTACAGTTATGACAATTTAGGATTGTCAGAACAGCTGCTAACATACATCAAAGTCCAGTTTCAGGGAGAAAAGTGCAGATTTATCCATATGGTCTTTGTATGGTCTATGTAGTTAGACTGTGTCTAAGTTTTCTTGCCATTTCTTTCACTTTACTTTGGAAAAGGGCACACTAGCATCTCTCATCTGACTGCTTGATTCATAGACTCTTGCTTACTTCCATTTCCACAGAGATTCATCTGACTAAAGCTTGTCTTTTGGAGAGGAATAGGTCCCCATCTGACTATAGCAAGTGATGAAAAATCCACCACTACCTTTTGCAATTGTCACAGCAGCTATTAAATATACATGTATTATACCACATCATCCAGACTTGACTTTTGGGCTTGTCTTTTATTGATAAACCTTGATTTTATTTGATTTTTATTTTTTTGCTTGCAAAGCTTTGCTTTCATCTAGCACAGTATGCTTTCCAAGAATTTGTAGGGGGAGAAAATAGGTTGAAAAGAGGGAAACAGAGGTCGAACCGATGTTTTCATTTCTCATTTCTCTCTGAGCATATGGAAAAAGTACCTAAATCCTTCTCTTGCTCTTTCCCAGCTATTTTACTAATCCTCACTTGCCCTCAGACACTGATCCTCACAGCCCCCTGCTGTCTGTCAGGAATAACAGACACTATGCAGATCCATCTTCCACCTCTTTATCCCGTTCTCCTTGGTGACATAAATCTAGTCTTTCTCATATGATACAAAAGAAGCTGTATCTGTGATCAGTTGTCCTTATGGTTGTCAAATATTCGTTCTGATCTGCCTTTAGGGAGATAACTAATACCTGTTTGGGCAGAGGTAAAAAAAAAACCAAAACAAAAACACATCCAGGAAGACCACTACTAATCTGTAAATGAATGCAAGTTAATCTGTGCCTGAGTAATTTCTTCCTAGACAGTCATCTAGCAAATGGCCTCAGATACTACTGTTGGTTTCTTTTAGCATAAAAGTTATATACTCAGTTTTTTATTGTATAGAAATACAGAATCAGTTTTCCCTTCTAAGTAGTGAGCACACAAAATTAATTCCTATCAATATATTGTGGTGTCTGGAATATTTCATTTTGGCAGTGTGTCAAGTAAATTTTCCTTCCTTCCTTCCTTCCTTCCTTCCTTCCTTCCTTCCTTCCTTCCTTCCTTCCTTCCTTCCTCCCTCTTATCTTTCTTTCCTTATTTATCTTTTTTCCCCTTTTCCTTTTGCCTTTTTTCTCTCCTTTATAATTTTTAAAGTTCAGTACATGTGAACATCCTTGCTGTAATGCTGAGATATTATGTGGAAGAAGCCTAGTGTGTTTTTGTTATGCATATTTATACACTGAGACTCTTTTCATATTTTCTAATTTTGCTATAATTGCTCTGGAAGTCAACACTACCAAGTTCAAATGGATTTCTGCCTCTGTTGCTTTCTGATTGTAGCTTTTTGAAATAGAAAAAAATAATCAGTGCTGCCCCTCCAAGAGTGCAAGGCATCTAAGTGATACTAATTAGTGAGGGGACTGCATACCCTTAGTACTCTACCAAATCTGTGCCTTCATTCTCCCTGTGCTGTTAGAAACAAAAACCTCTCAATATCAATGGCCACATTGAAAAATACTTGCATATTGTTGAAACTTGAAGGGAAATAAAACTATCCCTGGATTTTCACATATGAGGAATGATAGACTTAAAAATAATCAAAATGGACTGACTCCAAATACCCAGATGTAAGGTAAAGAGAAACGTAAAAAAAAAAAATTAAGACTGCAGCAAATAATTTTCCCATAGAGGCTTTATCTATGGTGTGTAGATAGATTTCTTGGTGAAGAGCTGAGTTTAATAAAATGAAGAATAGAATAGAATAGAATAGAATAGAATAGAATAGAA
This sequence comes from Urocolius indicus, assembly GCA_013401255.1. Lineage (NCBI taxonomy): Eukaryota > Metazoa > Chordata > Aves > Coliiformes > Coliidae > Urocolius > Urocolius indicus. The sequence goes on from WBNH01008216.1 coordinate 114,442, forward strand.
TAGAATAGAATAGAATAGAATAGAATAGAATAGAATAGAGAAAATAGTCCTACTGTCCAATCTAAAGCCATAGTGCAACTANTTGGCCATTTTAGCACATTGCTGGCTTATATTCAGCCTGCTGTAGATTAACAGCCCCAGGTCCTTTCTCCACCAGACAGTTTTCCAGCTACGCTGCCTCAAGCCTGTAGCGTTGCATCGGATTGCTGTGATCCAAGTGCAGGACTTGACGCTTGGCCTTGTTAAACCTCACCTGATTGGCCTTGGCCCATTGCTTCAGCCTGTCCAGGTCCCTCTGAAGAGCCTTCCTGCCCTCAAGCAGATCAACACTCCTGCCCAGCTTGATGTTGTCAGCAAACTTACGGAAAGTGCTCTTGATCTCTTCCTTGAGATTGTTGATAAGGGTGTTAAATGAAGTTGAAGATAGATGGTCTCACTCTTCAAGAAACTTTGCTTTCAATTTCTGCCATTCTTTTCTTATGATCTGTATTAGATTGTTCTGAGCCCTGTGGGTCAAGCTCGATTAACTCACCTAATTCTTAGTCTGTTGAGCGGAGCTGTAAACAGACTCAAAATATAGACTTTAAACTACTCAAGAACAAACAGCATGATGATATACTGTATTGTTAGCATGGTGTTAATGCCTATTTTTGTGAGATGTCTGTGATTCTGTGAGTAGAACACAGAGATAAACAGAATAGTGATGGAGTTAATTTGTTCCTGGTGCATTAGAATTTACTCATTCTCATCTTGAATAGAACTCGACACTTTAAAATTATCATAAATGCAGAGAATAAGAAAATATGGAAGCCTTTTTTAAAAGACACAACACGAAAGGAGGAGACAAAGTTCCTCTGTTCTAATGCTTTATCTAGCAAAATGAAACTATTTGAACAAAAATGCATACCGGTAATCAATTAAATATATATGTGAAAGGCAAAACTACTCTCAAGAGTAGCATTTGAATTGCCATAAAAATTGATGATGGTAGAATTTTTTTCCATCTATCACTAATCCAAAGCATTACAAAGAATTGAAAGGCCTACTTCAAGATGGCAGACCTAGAGTGACTTATTTAAACTTCTTGCTTTTACTTAAATTACATACCAACATCTAAGCAATGAGACCTTTCTCTGTTTTCCCCTCTTGCCACAGCCTATGTGTAAAACTAGGTAGCAGAAATTTTAGACCATGTCTCTATTAAATTGGGTAATGACTATTCACTGTGCAGTTTTTGGCAAGTAGAGACAAGGCAACTGTTCAAGAAAAACAAGAAATTTCCTGCTGTATATGAACTGCTCATAAACACTTGAGCCCTGGCACTTTTTACTCTAACTCTGCAGGTCTCAGATGCCTAGTATTAATAGACACTGCTAATTACAAGCAGTGTGGTTAAAGTGAACGCTTAGCCATACAGAACATTAGTTGACACTGTTGTTGGGGAAAATGAAGGGCTGTATGTGGGGGGAACTGTTTTCCCAGTGAGAAGGCTCAAGTCGCTGCAGTTTTCGCTGGTTTATTCATACTTTCCCAAGGTAGGTCTAGGTTTAGACTACATTCTCAGCCTTAGAAGACCAAGAGGGAATTGTGATTCAACAGTTCCTTTCTGGCTCCCCTGGTTCAAAGTGGGAGGTAGATTGCTAATGACCTGTTACCACCAAGTTTCCACAGCCATGCTGGCCAGGTCTTTAGGGGTGTGAAGTCAAGGTTCAGTTCACTGCTTGCACTGCAGCTCTCCTACTCTACCTACCTGTGTCTCATGTATGAATGAACACCTTCTGCCATGCCTCATTCAGCTGTGCGGGGCATCACAGAAAAAAAATCCAAACAAAATACCCCAAACAGGACCTCCCATTCTTGTGCGAGATATTTAATGCTGGTTGATTCTTTCATACGTTTCACATTTCTGGTCTTTGTTCAGTAGCACAATGCCTATGTTTGGAATAGGAGATTCATTGGCTTACTCTGACAATGCTTGACAATTTTAACTTTTGACAATGCTTGAAATACCATTCAGTCAATCTACCAGCTTTTAGGATTAAATTAAGGATGATAGGAACACCTTGGGTCAATAGCCAGGAGACTAATGAAAATGAGTTAAGCGAGGAGGAGGTGGAAGACATAGTGGCTGTAATACATCATATACTTACACAGAAGAAAGGCTGTTAGACGTGAATACCTAAGAATTCACCTTTTTCAACATAAAGTCAGGAACGAGAGAAACTATCACTAGTAACAGAAAACTCTTAGTGTACCCTGTTCATTCAGTATCTCCAACTGAGTGGGAAGAAATTTAGCTTTTTCTTTATTTAATGAATAAAGTCATGAAATCACCATAGAGATAAATGTCTTATCTGACCTAAGAAAGAACAAAGTTAATTAGTTTCATTTCTCAGCAAGAATTAAAAATGTTAATGACCCAAATGGACAGCTTTACTGGTTTGTTTTGTTTTGGTTTGGTTTGGTTTGGTTTTTTTTTTTTTTTTTTCCTTGATTGGCTATTGTGCAGCAAGGAAAAACAAAGTGTTGCAGAAGAGAGGGGCAAATCCCTCAATTTATGGAGTGTCCTTTTACTTTTCAGAACACAGAAGAGGTTAGGGCTCAGAAGGTTTCTAACAGGAGTCGTGGCTGACTGTGGGTTTGTGTGAAGGGGTTGGAGCAAGGCTGAAGGAAGGACATCTGAGGCAGTTAAAATTTAGATCTTCCAATCTCCTAAAGTGGAAACACAAAGGACTCTATGCGGTATATTTTAGCTTCTGTGTTTAAGGTAGGTAGACTTTGCAGTGAAATTCTGTGGTCTGGAAGGAGGATGCCTGGTGCACTTCTACAGATGAAATACCTGAAGTTAAATATTTTCTAAAAACGTCGTGAATATTTTAATTACTAACTGGATGAGCTTTACATAATAATTCTATAGCCTCACTTGATTAGTTCTGGTGCGAGAATGGACGTTTTATACCTCCTCTCCTCCTGCATGGAGCACAGAAACGTCTCTTCTGTTTTTAACTCGGAGATGCTATATCCAGATGCAGACCTCCCTCTGCACAAGAGAGGGCAGTCTCGCACTGGCAATAGTGCTTCCAGAGCCCTGGACATCTGGAAAATCCGTTACCTTATTTGTTGCGCTTGACTGTAAAAATCACTGCGCAAATTGAAAATTAATCTTTGTTCTTCATTTTATGGGGGACGGGAGACTACTCTGAGACTTCTTATGTTTTAAGGAAAGCTAAAAAATAAAATCCTTTGTTTTATTCATGGGAAAATTCTGTTAATGCGATACAAATATGTGGGTTTCTTCAATGATAAATTACTTTACAACTTGTAGTGTGAAAGCTGAGCTGAATCAGAGCCCTATGTCTGGACTGATCTCATCAATTTTGGTTCCTCAGCAGGGATTTGGCTTTTGATCACACAGTTCTTAATAGATCCAAATATCTAGACACCATGGCCACTTGTGTTTAAATCCTTGCTGCTTAGGTTTATTTCATGCATCACTTTTTGGTCTTAAAAGCTAAGAGGTGCAATGCAGGGTCAGACTGAAGGTCTGCATTGTCTGGTAATCTGTCTCTGAGAGTGTTTAATAGCAAATGCTTAGGGAAGGGATATAACAAATAGCATGAACACAGAGGGATCGTTGTCTGACATACCTTCTCACCTTCCAGCAGTCAGTGGTCTAAAACAACAACTTCTTGAGCCAGAGTTCCTATCTTGATAGCCACGCTTTCCTCTGAGGACATTCCACGTGTTCAATATACCTTAGACTGGGAAGAAAAATGAAATATTTTCCTAGTTTGATTTTAAGGACTGTTTTGCTATCTGAGACTTGCTTTCTCCATTCCTGAAGCTTTCTTTCTTTTGTCATTCTCTTTCATTTCTCCCCCTTTCCTTTCTTTTTTATTTCCTTTACTTAGCCTTTTCTGTTACATTCTTAAGAGTGAAGCCATCTCAGTCTCAGAATCATGGCCAGCTTCTTGTCATAAGCCCAGTACTTACTAAGAATGAGATCTTGTCCAAGTTTCACTTCCATCATGTATCCTTCCTAGATTTTTGTCTGTTGGTTCCTTGAGATTGCTATTCCACCTCAAGTTTATTCATCTAATAATGATTTCAATATATTTCATACTATTTCTTTCTCTGTTTTAAAGTACCCATTTAAGCACTATCCCTTCTCTGTTGCTATCCTCTCAAAACAAAAATCTCCTAAAATTAAATGTCCAATGAAAAGCAGACTTTGGTGACCTTATTTGCTGAAATGTGGGAGGCAGAGTTCTCAGAGATATCACTAAACCTTAAAACAAACAAACAAACAAACAAACCCGAAAAGACACATCTTGTTATTGTATTTAAAGAGCAAGGGGAAAGGACTGTTTCACTGCAGAGACTAAGTTAACAGCAATTGGATATTGAGAAAGAAAGAAAGAAAGAAAGAAAGAAAGAAAGAAAGAAAGAAAGAAAGAAAGAAAGAAAGAAAGAAAGTTTGGAGAAAATATTTCACACTTAACTTTCATCAACCAAAATTTTTCCACAACTTACTTTATTCATGATTCTTGTCATTACTACATATCTGACCTGTCTATACTCTTGCTACTTGGGCCTTACAGTTTTCATGGAATAAGGCCACTTACTTTTAATGTTTGCCTGATGTGAGATTTATCTTCTCTATTTGGAATTTTGTGTGACACAAAAATGAAAGGGAAAATCATAAGTGCAGTACACTCAAGTTGTACACTAGTTGGCCAATGGCTGTATTCTGTTTAGCTTCTGTCCCTAAGCTTAAAACTACTGCTGTCCAAGCGCTGCATAAGTGTCTATATTCTTTGCTGGAGGGCTGCCTTGCTAAAGAGACAGGGTTCTGGCATCCCTTGCTAGCACATCAGTGACATTAATTTCTTTGCCAATTGCTATAATAAGGAAGCATGTTCCTTCTGGGTTTTCCTATCTTAAATCAACTCTCATACGTGATAAGGTGTTGGAACTTGGGTATTTCTCGGTACACTCATTACAGCTTTATGGTGCTTTATGGATGATTTATGGATTGGCTAAACCACAGTCTTGGTGTGAATGCCCTGGTTAACTGTGGAGGTGATGTGTTCATGGAAAGCAATGATTTGACTCTAGGACTAAGTTTCAAACCCACAAAGTTCAAATGGGTTCAGAATTTATTCAAACACATTCTCACATTCCTCTATTTTACAGACAAGGGTAATGATCCTAAAAGCAACTGCCTTGCAGCGTCACTGGAGTGAAAAATTGAAGGGTTGTTTTCCAAGTAATCTGACTCTGTACAGCTGGATCAATAGTCAATATTGCCAGGGCTTGGCGGCCTCACTTCTACCTAATTTTTACCATTGTATGACACAATAAACCCCAACATGGAAGATCCTCCAGGATCTGGAGGGGAAAAGAGGACATGAAACCATACTTGCTCTCAGTGCTCCTTCCTTTTTTTATATGCAATATGTACTGAATAGTCAAGCACTCAGCTAAGTTTATAAATTGGTTGGAAATGTGTAAGCCTCTGTAAAACTGAGAGCTGATTGCTGCTATTTGCAAAGATACTGTCACGGCATAGGTTTTTTACTCAGTAGAATTGTTAGAGAACTGCCCAGGCTCATGCAGCTGCCTGTTTGTAAGATGGCCTATGAGTGAGTACTGTCCAGTCTTTTATTTCAATCTTATGCTAGTCTAACTTTGCTAGCTGAACTGTGTGCCCTGTCACCAAAATTGTTTGGGTTTATTTTTAATGTATTTGTACCAATATCACCCACCCCACCCCCGTCCCCAAAAAAAAAAGTCTGGTAAGCTTGAACCAACTCCATGAACATCTTGAGCACTGGAAAAAAAGTTCTACAAATTTGTGCCATTAATTTTTTCAATTATGAAATGAGCCCCATTGCCATCCAGTCCCATGCCTTCTTCGATACAAGAGTGTTTTATTTCCTTCTCCCTTTACCTGTCTGAAAATTCTTCTTTAGGATAGGACTGATGTAAACAGGAGTTCCTTTACAGCTACCTCTGACAGAGAGATAATGAAGGCACAGTGGGTGATGGTGTCTTCTGCATCAAGCAGTGCTCTGCTTTATGGTTGCCAGAGTGAGGGAGGAAGATCAGGCAGCCAGGGTTTTATGAAGGTCAATTGCAGACCTCAGACTAGTCAATGTTACAAACAGCTGCTTGTGATTGAGAAAAATGACTCTATGGCAGCACTGCCCCAGTCAGGCTGCATGTTGGGAGGGGAACAATTACCTGACAGGGACATGGATATGCCAGGAAAGTGATTTTTTTCAGTGGCAGTAGGCTCCTGACCAGCAATAAGTGGCTGATTTGTGAGCACAGATGCCACTTGGGTGGTGCAGACAAGCTCTGACTGCTCTCAAGAATTTGTCCAAGTAGCTCTTTAGAAATTCCACCTGGCGAGACTTAAAACATACCTTTTCAGGACATTGTCACTGACTTCCTTGAACATCTGTAAATAGCTGGTTTGTATCTGTTCATGCACCGTGGAGGATAGAGTTTAGATTTTTTACTAAGGTTATCCTTTTGACACAGGGCCAGATTGTCAGGGAGCTCTCTATATGCTGGAGAAAGCTGCTTGTTTGACTTAGTGGGTGGCATTTTTATAGGCAAATAGCAATTCCTTTGTTTTGTTTGTTTTATTGCATCTTAATTCTTAAGAAAAGGACTCTCTGTTTATATATGAGCAGATTGTTCTTCCTGTTTTTGAAAGCTATGGTTTCCATATCGATTGCTGCCTCTCTCTCCAGCCTTTACTAACACCCCCTCAAAAATAAAATAAAACAAAAGCAAGCCCAGAAATATAAGAGCAGGTCAACAATCATTTAATTCTTTTTGGAAAATCTTGCCTAATAGCTAAAATGAAAAGGACCAGTAAAAAAATCGTTCATCTATTTTCTGTCATTAATTCTTTTGGCTGCTGCTGCGTGAGAAAGAGTGAGAACTTGAAATAAGTCATCTCTTTTACAAGAAGCAGTTACAATTTTGACATTTCATTGGTCTGAATGGCGTTTTTCTTGCTGTTGAGAACTTCACTTTCAAATTTACACTGAAACTATCAATTTAGGAAAAATGGAAAATGCAATTTATGAATGGCAATAAGAAAATTTACTATATATAGATCAAAGGAAATAAACTAAAACTTTATCTGATGTTCAGGGAAAAAAAGTGTATTTGTTAGGAAATATGATTGTTGAAAGCTACAAATGAGTAATGGAAATTGTGTTTTCTCAATCAAATAATACTAAACTGTATTTTAATTGATCTATTTCTACAAAACCCAGCAGAAAACTAAAAACAAAACCACAAAATTTAATATTTATGTCTTGAAATTTCTTTGTCAGACAAAATGGCTGATTTGGTAAAGTTTAGTGCAACTGATAAGAAAATGTGGGGAAATGCTGGGTGTAGAAAAAATGAGAACAGGTTGGACTGCTTAATTTTCTGATAATTTAGTTAAGTTTTCAGTCAGAATATTTGTCATGAAGTTTTAAGTAACTCTACTTGGATTCTAAGGCAATTTACAAGTTCCACAGAACTAACTGGTTTGGAATTTTTTTCTTTTTTAATTTCTGAAAGAAAGGGAGCACAATATTAAGTAGTTTAGTTATTCTTGGATTTATAAGTGAAATGTATTAAAGGGAGGAACTTCCAAAGTATTGAATATTCATTGGTAACTTTCCCTCTGGTGGCATATTAAACAGATAAAATTTATCTTTTTTCAATTTGCTTTCTGTATTCTCTCCAAACATTCTTATTCTGTTCATCTTTCTTCTCACTATTACTAATTAGTATTCTAATAAAACTTTAGATATTTATCATCATTCAACATTAGAAGAGATACATAGGAGGCATAAAAATACATTTTAGTTAAGTTTCATGTTTAAGTCTACTTGTAACACTATTTTTTTAATGTGAACTTGTTTTCTATACTCACAGTAGTTTTATTAAGATAGACACTTCTGTTTTGTTTCTGCAAAATAAAATGGTTTTGTAAGAACATGGGATACTAAAAGTTGGATAATTAATTCAGTCATTCAGTCACTCATTAAACTGTCTGCATGCTCTTTCTGGTTAGCATTGGTTCCTTCAGTTTGTTAGTGCTTCACCAGTGAATTCGGGTTCTGTGAGTTGGAACATATTTCTTGTTGCTCAGAAGAAATATGCCTGTGTATTTTCTTTCTTTCTTTCTTTCTTTCTTTCTTTCTTTCTTTCTTTCTTTCTTTCTTTCTTTCTTTCTTTCTTTCTTTCTTTCTGTCTGTCTGTCTGTCTTTCTGTCTTTCTGTCTGTCTTTCTTTCTGTCTTTCTTTTTGTCTTTCTGTCTTCCTTTATTCCTTTATTCCTTTATTCCTTCATTCCTTCATTCCTTCTTTTATTCCTTCCTTTATTCCTTCCTTTCTTCTTCCCTCTCTTTCTCCCTTTCTTTCTCCCTTCCTCCCTTTTTCTTTCTTTCTGCCTCTCTTTCTCTGTTTTACTACCAACCCAGTCATGGAAAATAAAAGAGACACCTACTAGGAACTTCATATTTCAGAACTCTTTCTTCACTTTACTGTGCCTGACTTTTAAGAAACTACTTCACTTCTGTCTTTTCAATTAATATCTATAAAATCTGATTTTCAAGTTGATGTTTATCCTGTGTACTCATATCAGTTTTCTTTAATACATCAATAATACTTGCATATCAGATAGATTTTAAAATCTGTTCTTAGCTTAAGTTAGCTCAGTTTCACAAATTCAATGAAGCCTGTTCTTAATATGAACCTATTGAACTCCAAAAATGTGCTGGGCACTTTGATGAGTGAGGGGAAAGCTAAAGCAACTGCTTCCAATGAGAATATAATTCTTTTTTATTTTCCCAAAATTAGACACTATAAAAGTAGCTTTTAATGGCTGTTGCAAACAGCAGCTGAAGAAGATCTCAAAATGTTCATACGAATGGTGAGAATAGGATGAGCAACCATGTGATCCTTCATATATTGCACCTAAGGCAAAAGCTTGTCCTTTCTGTGTCTGCTGTGAGCTCCCAATATGACACTCCGTGTGTTTGTCTGAATATGGTTAGGAAAAAGGAATGTTTTTAGAGTTGCAGTGACTTTCCCAGCATTCTCCTATATCCAGGAAAATGACAATTCATCTTTTGAAAGAATGTCCTGAGCATTTGGTGCCTAAATGGGAGCAGAAGCAGCAGAGAAGATTTCTCTTCTTTAAGCAGCAGAATGCATCTACCTTTCCCCAGTCTGCTTACACATGTATGAGGTTTGACAGAGGATCCACCTAAAACAGAGGCTGAGCATCTTCTCTACCAAACTGGTTTTCTTTGGAGAGACCTAGAAAGAGTTTCTATTCCTTATATACATCTCTGGCTCTTCAGCTTACTAGAGAAAAACTAACATGCAGAGACGTCTGCCTTTTTATGACTAGCTCACTTTTCAGTTGTGAGTCAGTTTGCTGATCTTTTTCTCCTCTTTTTCCCTGTCTGATTCTTCTTCCTGAGAATTACAGCTTCAAAACAGCAATCAGTACCAAAAAAAAAAAAATCTGTAACTATATGAATCCAGGTAAATGCGACTCATTAGCACACTACAGCATGTGATTTACTTATGTCAATGGATGATGAAGCAAGTGATGACTCTAAACTTCTTCAAACACTAGCCCAGGTCATGTGGCTACAACCAATCATCCACCTCCCAGCCTCTCATTTTATTTCTGGCTTTGTACAAGTCCAGAACACTGTCACATATTTGCAGGTGCTACCTATCTTGTGTAGCAGGTTTTAATTAAATAGAAAAACACTTTGCAGAGACAAAATTTTACCTTTGACCTTTTACATTTAATGCATTTTGACATAAATTGCTGCCTGTCATGATGTGCCATGATACATCAAAGTAATCTCACACTTCACTAGAGAACTACCATTACAGCACAGCTATGATGTGCACAGTACCTCCACATTTTTCCTGTCTTGTAAATCACAAGGTTTACATTTTTCAGGTGAATGGTAGTGTGGTGACAGCAGTGGCAACAAGAGGTGAGACCTCCTATTGCTTTTGCATGGATCTTCAAACAAGTGCAGGAATATTATTCCTGCAAGAAAGTCATAAGGATCATGTTTTTCTGCCTTATAGGCTACATAGAAATAGAACTATACGGTCTTAGAGAAGATGGTACAGAAGTAAAGCCTTTCTAACACACTGTGCAAGGCAGTATTTCAGTGGTGTCACTCATAATACTTTTTAAAAATAAAACTGGAGAACAATTTCACAGCCATACTGGTATAGTAATTCACACAACCTAATCTAGGCAGATCTGATGCACACCTAATAAATTGTGGCTGAATTGAAGCATTTTTATGTACTGAAAATTTCAGAATTGCATTGATATCTCAATAAAAGTAGAATGTTGTAAATCAGACAGACACAAATCATTTAGTAAAAATAAAAGATTCAATTAAGATTAACCTTCAAATGAGGACGGATTATTTCCTTCCATGCTGAAGTGAAAACGATGGCCTCTGGTGAATGACTTAAAATGCCCCATGCAGAGTACAGTAACATTTTTCTGAACTACTTCTGTTTCAAAGACATTGGCTAAAGACTCTTAACTTCTAGAGCACCAAGTATCTTTAGGAGAGCTATGTCCAAGTCATTTTCACACTCATCCACAGTTGAGTGGAGGGACCACGTGAAGATAGGTGTCTGTGGGCTCTGCGTGACTCTCTTCAATCTTCAAGTTGTCAAAATACAAGCAACTTTGACCTGGGATCCATATAGCTACTTTAACATTAGCCACTTTCGGGCCCGTGACAGTATGACCTACTGAGATGCTGGGTTTAGTAGCTCGGGCACAGCACTGTGCTAATCCACCCCTAATCCTTAGTGTTAATATTTGTTCAGTTAAGACAATGTATAAGTAAGGCACCTGGCTCCGCCTGCATGTGTCTGTGTAGTCTTTTCCCCAACATAGACCTGCTGACAGTGGGCCTGATTCAAATGCTTGTGAAACTGCCCCATAAGTTTTTTCATTTGAGACCAACAAAGTCAGTACAGATCTCTTGGTGGGACAGAAACTTTGTGGCTTCCCACCTTAAGACTGACTGTGAAATGTTGGCTATGCTATAGGAGGGAGTGAAGGTGTGATTATGCTCTGTGGAAATGAGAACTCGCAGGAATTCAGCTACTGATTTCAAGCAAACATCTACAGAGCACAAAACCCACTAAATTTTTAAAGAAGTTTGTATCTGTTTTTTTACAGTACCAGCAAAAAGCATTTCTTGGATGCTGAGGCTGTTCTGAAATTCCCCTTCCAAAGTGCAAGTATCTTGGAACTTCTCAGCAAAGGTATTGTATAGTTTATTTATGTTTTAGCAGGAATGTAACATTGCACTTCTCTCTAAATGATTTGGAAATGATTGAACCATTTTAATGAAACTTTCCAAAATAAGTCAGCCTAAGACAGATACCTTGTCTGGGAAAATTCAGCCCAAAGAGTTATGGCTTGGCAAAGTTTTATAAACAACTTAAACCAGCATCTTTTAAGGGTAGGCATTGGGCAGCTCAGATGTAGTTGTCGCTACCAGCTCTGTCCAGACTCTCTAAACTGTCAGAAGGTGTTTGTATTTCAGAACATTATTTCTGCAGTCTATTTGAATTGGCAGATGTTTGTTTTTTAGCTGCCAGCATTACATTTTGCTTGAGAAAAGTGAGGTGCTGAAATTCCAGCTCAGAATGTGCTTGGCTTGTAGCAATTTCAATTTATATCACAACTGTGACAAAGCAGGCTAGTTCACATTTTTTAGACATGTTTTCTCTGTAAGGACAGGGACTACACTGGCCAGGTCTGCAGTGCTCACTGACCACAGAAAGGTTGATCTGGAGTGAGTTTGCAGAGCGCTGGCTCCGATGTGTACCAAGTGAGGCCTCAGACAGGTGCACAGAATTTGAGCCCTCATCCACTGGAAAAGTTTGGCCCAAGTATTCAGGTCCCATGTGACTGGACTGACCAGGGAGCATGAAAGTTACATCAATCTGAGAGGTACAGCACATATGCTTCGCTAGTGGCTGAAGTATTGCTCACAATCTCTGCATTCATCACATAAATCCTCTTGATCATATGGCTTCTCCTGCTTTTTCTGTTCCTTGCAGCCTCTTTGTCTCTACAAGGGTGGCAGGGGAAGCTTTCCACTGGTTATGTGCAGTTCCAGGAGACACTTTGAGTGGGTACAGTGTAGGTCTGAATGGGCACAGAGGACTTTTTGTTCCACCTCAAAGAACCAAAGGTGAGTTGATTTGCAGCTGAATAGCTAATATACAAGCTTAAAGGTAAACCTGTCATTTTCTGTCTAGGAGACAGAAAAAAAGCAGCTTTCTTCTCTGTATTCTCAAAGTTGGGTAACCTAAATTTCAATATGTTAACTCCAAATAAACATATTTTGCATGCATTAATATAATATAGATATATAATGTGAATGCTGTGTACAAAAATATATTTTTTGAGGATTTCAGTACTTCAAACTTCTGTTTAATTCTAACTCTACGTTGTCAAAAAAGAAGATTCAAATTGTTACTTCAGGTTATGACAAACACAGAATTATGGAAAATAGAAATATCCATGTGTTGATTTTTCATTTTGTCCAATAAAATAGAGACTGTCGTGGTTTGGCCCACCTAGCACAGCAGCACCACAACAGTCCCTCGCTTGGTGGCCCCATTCACCCTCACCCTCGTTAGGATGGTGGAGGCCCCAGCGAAATGGGAGTAAAAAGATAAGCGAAGTTGTTGTGGATTAAGACAAGGACAGGGAGAGCTCACTGCCAATTATGGTTCCGGGCAAAACAAACTCCAGTACTCGACTTAGAGAGGAAAGTAGGAAAGTTTATTCTACAAGAAACAGAATGGAATAAAAGCAAAAGGGAGTAGGATGATGAGAAAATTACAACCAGCACTTTAAGATCTCCCTCCCCCATCCCTCCTTTCTTCCCGGGCCCAGCTCACTGCTCCCGATATCTCTACCTCCTCCCCCCTCAGCGGCTCAGGGGGGCAGGGAATGGGGAATGTGGTCAGTCTCTCACAGATGGGCTCTGCCGCTTCTGTCTTCTCAGAAGAGGATGACTCCTGGCATTCTTCCCCTGCTCCAACACGGGGTTCCTCCCCCGGCACAAAGTCCTTAGCAAACTTCTCTGGCATGGGTTGCTCCCAGCAGCTGCGGCTTCTGCCGATATGGGTTCCCTCTCTCGGGACAGAGTCCTTGGTAAATATCTCTGGCATGCATTCTTCATCACAATTGCAGTTTCTTCTACCGATACGGGGTCCCTCTCTCGGGACACAGTCCTTGGTGAATATCTCAGCTTCTCCAATTCTCTCCATAGAATGCAGGGGAGTCTCTGCTCTGGTACACCTCCTCCTCTCTTTCATCACTGGCCTTGGAGTCCGCATGGCTGTTTCTCTCATTGTTCCTACTCCTTGCACCACCACCAGCCAGAAGAAGAAGAAGGGACAGAAGAAGGAAGAAGCAGGAAAAAGATGGAGGAAAGCCACCTCCTCTTCCGGCTTCTTCTTAAAAAGTGATCGTGGAGGCGTCTAATTGGCTCAGCCCCAGATGTGGGTCTGGCTCAGAGCTGGGGAGAGTTGCAAACAACTTCTTACAGGCACCATCTTTACAGCCCCATCCCCCTTACCAGAAAAGGCTGTCGTGTCAAACCATGACAGAGATGAATAGAAAATTTTAAAAACCAATGGAAAAAGTTGCACAAAATGTTCCATCTCATAGAAATGTTGGACTTTTCCCACAAAATTCCAGAATCCTGAAAAATTACCAGAAAATTGGCAAAAATTATCACCCTTTAATGACACTTTTCAGTTTTGCTCCATATATTCTGACAGAAATACTTGGGTTTGAATTTCTACACATGCAACTAATCGTAAACACATTGAATTAATCCTACCATGTGAGTACTTGTATAAAAGACAAGAGAGTATGACGTGAGGAGTATATGTCTCCGATCTCCGTGGTAGATGGCCATTTCAGCACAGCTTAATACAGTAATGAAGTGGTGTTCTGCACCATATTTGCTGTGACACACAGAGACCTGCACATGTGCTCTTCCAAAACAGATATATCTGTGCCTGTGTGTCTGAAACGTATTAGCTGAAAATATCAAACTACTGCAGTATCTCCTTAGCTTACTAACCACCTGGGATCATGACTAAGCTCATGAGCAATCCCTAGAGAAGTGTTTCCTATAGGTCTTGATCAGCTGACTTTTTCCATACCTTGGCAACTTTCTTGATAGATAGACTCTTCAGAAGGTGATATCAGAGAAGGTTAATCAGGTGACCTTTTCAAATTGTTCTTAGTATTACTCTAGAATGTAGGCTAATAATTGTTCCTTCTTATATTTGTGCTCTATTTTCATGCGAAATGGAACTCCAGTCTTTCACTAGACATCAAATATTGTTCATTAAAGAAGTAATATCTCATTTATAAGTAATATCTCATTTAGGATACAGTGTAGGTCTTGATATGTTTGAAGTAACTCTTGCTTATTTGCACCTCTCCTTTAAAAATAGTGTTGCTGCTTAGATTTTTCTACCTTTCCAAAATGTGTGTGTTTGTTTATTTGCTTGGGTTTTTTGGTGAAGGACTGTGATACTGTGTTCTTGTTTCAAATGCTTATAGGGCTATGGTAGATAACATTGTCTTGATTTAAAATTACTTTGACATATTTTAAAGTGAAAGTAATGAACAACAAAGAAGCTCATTTTTTTATTTCTTGTCAGGTTTTCAGGTACATTAAAAGGACAGGCAAGTGAATGCTAAATACCACAAAGACATTTAAACATTCATTCAAAGGTTTCAGATGGTTGTGGTAAGATTTTACAGGCTTTGCTAAACACACAAATGAAAAATACCTTCTGCAAGAAAGGCAGGCAATTCTTTTAATTATTGATTTATACCTTGCACCTATTGAGGGTATATTCTAATCTGATGTGATTAAAGAATCTCCAGTTGAAACCATGACACAAGAAAGAATTGGCCAAATGCCAACTTTCTGTAAAACTGTTACTGAGCAGCCTCAGCTCGTTCATGGAACTACTGAGGGAGAGCTCTGAACTCATGGTCGGATAGTTGATATCTCAAAGTTACAGATGCATGAAGTTTATACAAATAAAAATATACAAATAAAAACCAGAGTCTGGTTAGAAATGGATTATTTTTGGATCTCTTTATATATATCTGAGTAGTCACAACTACTGAGATTTTATGTAACTATTAATTGTCAGGCTTTTTTGCTTAGAATTGCATTCGATATTCCTTTTTTTCCCCTTTAAGACACTTCAATATTTTCTTCTCTACCACAGGAGTTTGTATTTATAGTATTTTTCTTACTCATCTGATTAGCTGTAGATTAAATAGCTCCCTAAGCACTTAGAAAGCAATGAAGTGTTTCCTAGAAGCTCGCATTATTCTTTAGCAGCTCACTGCATGATTTCAGTACAAGCAACATAAGTCACTAAAAAGTCATCACAGAACAGACACTAAACATCTTGGATCCGTGTAATGGTTCTCAGAGACATGTGAATGCTGGTGTACAATTTTTGAGACCATAGCTCAAACTCTAATACATTTATGTTTAAAATATGCTTTAAGAAGTATTTTAGGAAATAAACTAAAGATAGTGGTTTGATAACACTAGTGAGATAAGTACTCAGGGAAGTATTGGTAGAGCATTGTAAAAGCAAACAATCTGTACTGTCATGCTTCTGAAATAGATTGTATTTCTTATAGGATTATTTTTCAAAAGTTTCTAATGTTTTGCTTTCTTAATTCAGTGCTGATTCTGGTCATTTTAGTGATTGTTTTTTGCCTTTTCATGGATATTTACTTCAGATGAAAGAATTTATGAGTCTCTTTAGGGGTTGTAGAGATTATATTTAAATACAATTATAACATATTAAAATGTTCCTGAATAACACTAAATGGATTTCTCTGTGTGTGTATCCATACACACTTAAAATACATGAACTTGCATATACTTTGTAAAGAGTAGGAATTAAATTTGGTTACAAAATGTACTCATGTTCAGTAAAATTAAAGCTGTAATCGCCTTAGTAAAGGTTGTAGAGAGTTATAGGTACTGATTTACAAATGTGTTATTATTTGGACAGAATTGCAAGAATTGGAGTGGAAGTTTAAACCATGAGATGTTTGTTTGTGTTCAAAATGAAAGAGTAGTCTTAAAGAGTTTTTGTTTCCTGCATTTTTGCCACCAAAGACAATATGTTTAGCCTAGACTATTTTATTTTACTGCAGATTCCTGGCAGATTGCACTGTCAGAGATTCATCAGCTACAACAATGCTAAAGATGGTGGCATCACGTACTAATTAATAATATATATTTTTTGAAATGTGCACATTAAGCTGGATTTCACAGGTCTGGCTTTTATTACTGTTTTTCTTGTATTAATAAGAGTTCTGGAAGTTCTGTTTTAGGTAAAAGAAACAGCAAATCTGAAATAACAGGTAGATACTTCAGGTGTTTGCAGATTTGCATGTGTCTGTGTCTTGTAAAGATCTTAGCTTGTTAATAAATGATACCTATTTTTCCCATGATTGTCTTCCTCTTCAATACACCATATTGGCTGAGTCTCACAGGATAGTAGCTCTCTGAAGATACAAAGCAGTGTTTTGATTTTTTTTTCCTTAACAAAGGTCCTCACTTTGATTACAAAGCCCAGGTGTGTGTCTCATCAAATAACATCTCTTAGGAGAATAACTGCACTTCTTCTTCAGATTAGCTGGATCAGCCACAGTGAGAGTAGAAGGAATATTCTCACATCTAGGGCTTTTACTCTTCTCTTTCTGGTGTTTCTAATTGGTGGGGAAAAAATGGATGGCACCAGTTTCATCAGCAGCTCTCCCTTACTTGGCTTCATTTTTATTTTATCTGGCATGAAGCAATGAAGCCTGTGTGAGTTATTAGTGTCTCATGTCTCAGTACACAATTAATTTTTTTTTCCCATCCCAAACTGCCAGGGCCTGGCTTCCATCCAATCTTCACAAAAAGACTACTGTGTGAGGGGGTGTTTTTCATTCTTTTTCCAATCATGAAAGCAGTACCGCAGAAATTTCTTATTTTAAGGCAAGAAAAAAATCTTTAATTAGTTAAAGTCTCGAGTCTCATCATCCTGTAGGTAAGGCTGATATTTTTTTAGAAGGGTTAGTCTATTACATAGTTATGTCCCAGCTGAGTGTTACCATATAGGTGCTAATTTCCTATCCTGCATATTCCTCATTGGTTAGTTTATAAATAGGTATGATCATGCAAGTAAATACCTCTTGGAATCTTTATATATAAATTACAGGTTTTGATATATAATTAACTTTTACTAACTGCTCTTGAAGTTGCTATTTTAAAAAATCTGAGCTTTTAATAAACCAACCTTTAGCTTTATAATCTAAAACTGATTTACCCCAAAATTTCTTTTGTCAACACAGGAAATTGTCTGGCTTTACTTTTGAAAGTCTCAACTGATACCTGTACCTTAAGTCCCTATAGGATACCAGTGCTCTGGAGTTCACATAAGAAATTACTCTTATTAAAAAAAATGTAGTTCCAGATTTCAGTCAGAGTGAGGCTTTTATAATGGAAGCATTGCAAGATAAATAATCCTCTCCTAAAATAAGAAAAAAAGTATATTTTACACAGACTCTAGTGTTCAGGTCCTGAATGATGTAGATTATCCACTTGGTCTGTGAAAAGGTCTTCTATTTTACATTCCTTTTATTTTCATGTGTTTACTATTCCTATGGAAACCAGTGTTGACTGCTTAGACTCACTTTCTGGGTGATGTTTCTCAAGATAGTATAAGAACACTGTGGCAACATATTGAGAAAAAAAGTTGCTAAAGGGCAGAACGTGTAATATGTTAAATTTCTTTGAAATATAACAAAAAAAACCTCTCCTAACTTGCTAACATTCAGGTCAGTCATGATAATCAGTTGGCAGGACTTGGTCCTGTGCTTAAAATTGTAACACCAGATATAGTCATCCAGTCATACCTAGTTTTGGAGCAATATCTATGTCTATACCTTCACCAGTAAATTTTCATAGCTACTTGGAGCATCTGTTTATGCTTAGTTTGTCATAACTTTGACCATGTTAAACAACTACATTTCCATTAAGCTTCTACGCACTAAGCGCTTGCCTACCCATCAAAAAGATCTAAAGATGTTTTTATATGCAGATTGGTCCTGTAGCATGGTATGAAATATGAATGAAGGAAAAGAAATGTAAAATGTGTCCAGATGGAGTAGGAAAAGTTTGAGAGGGATACTGAGGCCTCCTGAAAACCAGTATCAGTCTTCTCTATTCATACTCTTCACAACACCTAAGAGTCACAGTTCTCCATTCCTCCATTCCTCTCTAGAGCCCCTCAAACAACCACTGTGACCCCTTCTTTGCAATCATACAGCATGTTGGAGCTGTGCTGATTTTTGCCTTTACTTCTGGGAAGTTTTAAGCCTGTACACATTGCATAATGAATGGAAAATCAGCTGAAGGTGCTGACTTTCAGTGGGACACAAAAAGGATGAAAAGAACCTGGAATTCCTCAATTAATGAGATCTACCCATGTGATGGGACATGCAAAGATTACAGGCAGTTTGTAATGAGTAGTTTGCCTCAAGCACCGACCTCATCGTAAGCAGCAGGTTAGACTAGGTGAGCTCCCGGGTTTCCTTCCAACCTGAACTATTCTCTGATTCTGTGAGCCTTTAGGGCTCCAGCTCTAGAAAAAGACTGAGGATTTTGAAACCCAGCTGGAAAAGAAGGCCCTCCCTTAACCAGCAAAGGACTATGTCTTCAAGAAAGCAGTATACTTACAGTGCAACTTATTTTTTTCCTTATTGTTTCTATCATCTGCTTAAGGAGCTTACTGTTCTGAGAACAGAGTTTTGTGGTTCTCATTCCTAAAAGAACCATCTGCCAAGCACAATTTAGAGCTTCATTAGATGGTGAAACAGCTGTACAACACTAACCTTTCTGTTTGGATATATTGCTGCTCCAGATGAGGGAGTGTTATAGCTTGTTAGAACCTGTTAAATCATATATTACACAAATACTAGTTCTGACCTATTTATTGCCACATTTCTGTTTTCTATTTCTATGAAATATACCTAATGATTATGGAATCACAGAATCATAGAATGGTTTGGGTTGGAAGGGACTTTACAGGTCATCTAGTTCTGAACCCCCATGCCATGGATGGTAACACCTTCCACTAGACCAGGTTTCTCAAAGCCCCATCTAACCTGACCTTGAACAATTCCAGGGATGTGGTATCCACAGGTTCTCTGGGCAACCTGTTCCAGTTCCTCACCACCCTCACCGTAAAGAATTTCTTCTTAATATCTAATATAAACAATTATCTTTCAGTTTAAAGTCATTACCCCTTATCCTGCCGCTACATGTCCTTGGAAGAAGTCCCTCTTCAGCTTTCTTGTAGCCTATAGGTACTGGAAGGCTGCTATAAGGTCTCCCCCAAGCCTTCTCTTTTGCAGGTTGAACCTCAATCTCTCAGTCTGTCTTCACAGGAGATGTGCACCAACCATCTGATCATCTTTGCAGCCCTTGTCTGCTCCAACAGGTCCATGTTCTTCTTATACTGGGGACTGCAGAGCAAATGATTAATACCATAAATCAAGATAAGAAAGGTAATGAACTACTTCAGATTAGGAATTGAGCAAAATACATAAAGAATATTATTAAACAGTCAAATTCCAGTGCTGCTTGCAGATAACAATAGGATGACTCCTCAATGCAGAATATATTTATCTATTAGATGTTAAGTATAATTCTTAGTGTTGTTTCCAAAAAATGAACAAGTTAGAGATATTTACAAGTTTGTGTTTAACAGGTAAAAAGTGCAAAAGTGGAGAAGGCTGTGAGAAACTACATGGAGAAGCAATCACATTTAAAATAACACAGATGAGTACATTTATAGAAACCGAATCATTATCAAAGATGACAGTGCTTTTTCTGTTTTCCTTGTTGAAAATAGGATTATTATATCACTTAGGATATTAATGGGTCTTTGACATAACGAGAATTTCTAACAGGTCCACTGTTTCACAGTTGGCCTCCATATGTCTGCAGTTTGCAAGCGACCATATTTGATCATCACCTCAAGGTCAATATGAAAATCATGCATTATTTTGATCTGCAGAGTTTTAAGGACTTCCTGACAGTCTGCAAATGTGACATAGATGTCATTCATGACGATGATACTGTTACCTGCTTAGAGGTAAAGCAGCTGCTCTAACAGCATAGTCTCTTTGTTTTCCAGCTGATGTTAGGAAAAGGTCAGGCTAGAGGCTGCAGAATGACATGTCAACTTGCAGCACGTGATTGTGCCCAAGGTTCTTCCTTTCATTCAAATTGAAATCCAACAACTTGTAAATTTGCTGTTATTTTGTCCCTCACTACTAGCTCTTTATTATGATTGGTGAGTAATGATTTTCCTAAGCAAAACAGCTGTGTCAGTCTGAAAACAGAAGAGGAATAAACACAGAAAAATTACTTAAATACGGTCTAAACAAACAGACAAGTTGTCATTGTTGGTGCTTTTTCTATCTTGCTGACAGATTTTGATATGAAACAGGCACTCAGAAAAACTAGCAGCTTGAAGAAAGACTTTTCAGAGTAAATAGTCTGAGGTATTTATGTAATCACCTAGCAAGCTAGTGAGAAGTATAATCCACCTTGGCAGTATTTCTAATGTAGTAATATAATTAATGTACTTACTGTATCAGTTAGCAAATTAGGAACAGATTTTCATTTTCTTTCGTTCTTTAGTGGCAGCAGTTAGATTTGCATAGCAAAATGGCATGTATCAAGGCTCAAATCTTCTCAGCAGCAGAGGCAAAATTGTTTTGTTTTTTTTTCCCAATAGGTAAGACAGGGTCTGTAAGACAGGATAGACAGGCAGGTGAAAAATCAGTCTTGCCGCTCACTGAGGTTGAAGATGTTGATGAGCACTGGTGACTGCTGGTACCAGAGGGGGCCTGTCCTAGTTTCTAGCAACAGCTGCTGCCCCATCCTGGCTGTTTGCTCTCATAGCAGTAGCAGCATCTGGGCTACATTTTCAGAGTTAGGACTGTGCGAAGTAAGCAACTTGTTATCCCTTGCAATGTACTGTCATGCTTCTGAGTGTGTTTTGAGCTGACTTTCATGACCAGTGATCAAGCACTACATTGTTAGCACACGCATGCAAACTAATATTTCAGGAATAAAGTTGTTGGTGTTATAGATTCCCCAATGAGAAAATCCCCCATCTCAAAATGTTTGCCTTTTCTAGATTGTTTTTTTACCCCTTTTACAGCATCAACATGGCAGAACTGAAAATCTCTACACAGGGAGAATGTTTTTGGTACTGTGGAAATTTCATTATGGGAGGCAAATGTGTAACAGGAACCAATCAAAGATGAACTTAAACAAATTTAGAAATAAGATGCAGCTTTTTAAGTGAGAGTAATTGACCATTGGAACAGATTTCCAAGGGATGTTGTTAATTTGTTGCTTGGCATCTTTAAACCAAGATTGGCTGCCTTTCTAAAATAAGTGCCCCATTTTAACCACCAAACTATTGAATTCTGTTATGTTGTAGGGAAAAATAATTATTTTCAGTGTGGTACTGACTAGCCAAAGTGTTCTGACTTTTGCAGGACAGTAGTTCAGGCTAGTGATTTATTGAGTGACATGATTACAGCAGTCCTTTCTAGTATTGTTATTAATATTCTACAGAAAATGCATGTAGCTGACCGACTATGCATTGGAAGACACCAGTGTCCACAGAGGCCCACAGTCAGTCCTTTGCACCTTTGGGCAACCTTACATGAGGCAGTAAACTTGGGGTGCTTGTTAAGATGCTGCAGAAGACATAGTCCTGTAGTGCATTGCAGGTAGCAGGAAAAATCTGCATTTCTTTTTGTGCTCATCACACAAGTGGCTTCCCAGTATAAAGTGAAATCTCCTAGCAGGCAAGACATAGGCCCTCTCCAGGCAGCAAAAATAAGTTCATTTCTGCTGTTTATTCTGCTCTTAATATTATTATGCTTTTCAGTGGTCAGAATATACCATCCACACAAAAATTTTTTGGCTGTTGCCTTCTTCTGGGAAAAGACGTAGTGATACTACAGTCAGCTTGCCAGATAAAACAGAAATTTCACTTTTGCACCACTTAGAGCTACTACATATAGTCACTACTCCTCTGCATTATTCATAGCTTTTCTCTTTATGCAAACTGGACTTCTTACTTTAACTGTTTGGGTTTTATTTTGTTGCAATTTTGCAAGTCTTTTCAAGGGCACGGGGATAAAGTACTGAGGTTGCTGATTAGTCAGGTATTAGAACATTTCTTATAACTTTACCTAACAGACACCAAACAGTTGTTTCTGGTTATTTTCTTTAATGCTCTGTACTGCAGACAAGGATCTCAGATAAATAACTTAGATGAGAGGTGACAGTGAAGAAGAGGAGTTGAAGGCTTAGAAACGCTACATCTTAGCATCTTAGCCTTCTGTGAAGTTGTGAATTCATCACAATTTATCATTTACTTTTATTTGATTTAAATGATTAGGCCAAGTGACTGAAAGTTTTATTTCTGGATTCGTGTATTTAGATTAGCGTGAGAGAGAAACTTGCTGACTGTACAGGTAATTAACATTTGAAAATTACAAGAAAACTCCATTATTGAATCCATTCGGCCTCTGATCCTCTGAAGCTCAAAGGCACCCTACACTTCTGGTGCAATTTGTGTCACTAGAACCATTTTTCTTTCCTCACAGAGATAATTTGCTTTAATTTGGTATCTTCACATTCAGCTCACTGATTAACAACTTTTATTGTTAGCCACCATTTTTTTTTAAGGGTAGGAAACCTCAAACTTTTCATAATTCTGACTTTTCTAATGCCTGACTTTTCACCTGGCTGTGAGCTGGGATGCATTTGTGGTTTTTTCCCAAGAATATAGTTAAAGTATTTCTGAGCATCTGATTGAAATTCACCAAATTAAATTTCCCTTTGAGAGAAAAATGTTTTACCTTATAGTTTATATTTTACAAAGAAACAAACAAACAAAAAAGCCATTAAAAATGTGGTCTGAGGACAGGAAAAGGTTTATCCAGATGACTCCATTTAGTAGGAAGAGACAGGTAATGCTTAAATATATATTTCTGTGAGGGATTTGTTATTCTTGCAATGAAACACTTACAATAAGCACTATATACATCTTCACTGGATCTTAATTTAATCCTCACCATTTGATGACACGTCACACTCCATCAGTTTTACACCTTTGTTTCTCCCTGGAATGAGTTTTGATTTACGAATTTCAATCCAATTACTCTTACTCTCCCATTTCATTAGGCCTTGTAAATGTGATCCAACAATATTGCTGTTAACGACTGCTAGCAAGACCTTATAAATATATTTTATAATTGATGGATGTTACATAACAAATGAATGCCTTAAAAATCATGCTGAAAGGCATTAGAGCACCAGTCCTGTTGGAGGACAAAGTGAAACCCTCTCTCCACACATCTGGAAATAAATTCAGTTTGATGATGTTTTCACTTGTTATTAAAACTTCTCTGTTTGCCTGTTGTGCTTGATACATTATTAGAGATGACAGCTGGCATTTGACTGAAACTTACAGTCAATTACATGCTTTGAACTCATGAAAAAATCAGAATTGCTCTGATGCAGACTAAAAGTTAGCCTAAAAAAACCCCAGAAAATGTAAAATTTAGAAATTGTGTGTAATATTACAAATTTGTACACTGAAACTCTGCAGAGGTCAAAATAAATGATGGTGATCACATGTGCTAGTATTCTGAAAGTTCAGGAGGAATAGGAATACAGCTTACTCTGATCCTCATTTGGTTGCCTATTCAGTTGCAATAGATATGCCACTGGAAGATGAATTCTGCCAGATTTGTGGGTATGTATTTTCATTTCTGACCAAGTGAATTTGCATCAACCAGTCAACTTGGAAACAGGCTCTGGGAGAGGATTAATATGAATACATAAGATAGGGCAAAAGAAGCTGCTTTTGTATATAAGGTTCAAGTAACTGTAAAATTTTGGTAAATCCTCAGCCACATGTTTTATATGTCTGCAGTAAAGTTGTAAATTTTGGTTCTGACATGAGACTGGGCACACAACCATAGAACCATAGAATATTTTGAGGTGGAAGGGATCTCTAAAGGCCATCTAGTCCATCCTCCTACTAAAAGGAGGTCTAACTTGAAAGTTAGACCAGGTTGCTCAGAGCCTTTTGAACACATCCAAGAACAGAGATTCCACAATCTGTTCTAGTGCTGTATTACTTGCATTGTTAAGTAATTTTTTTCCTTATGTCTAGTGAGAGTTTTCCTTCCTGCCATTTATGGCAACAACCTCTTATTCTGTTGAGATGGGCCTGTGAAAGAATCTGTCTCCTTTTTCTCTACAGACTCTCTTCAGCTTGTTAAAAACTTGCAACTTACTCATCCAGCCCTCCTTGTGCTGTATATGCCCATATTCGCGCCTACTCAGGTCAGGGTAGATGATTCTTGCCTTTTGAGCATGAGCTCTTGAAGACTAGCCAGCTCACCGTGCCTTGCCTCTTACAGGATCCTTCCCACCAGTTCCCTAAACAAACCAAAATCTAATCTCCTGAAGTCAAACACTATTCTTGGCTCATTGTCTTGCTTAGTTGCCTCTGAATCTTAAACTCTACCATCTTGTCAGTGCTACATCTATCACTTCTCCAACTAGTTCTACCATAATCATGAGTAGCAGGTCCACAAAAACACCTTCTCTAGTCCAGCACCTGTATTTAAAAATTGTCTCTGACCATCTGCAGAAATCTGGATTTCTTGCAAGTGCTGGGAGCCAGGGCCTGTGATTGTGTGACTTGTCCACCTTCTTGTCTGGACCCCTGACCTACAGCCTCACAACCTGTTCTCAACCGTAGGGCAAAGCTCTATGTATTCAAGCCATTTGCGTACCTAGACAGTAAATGCCTCTTCTTGTCATCTTTGCATGTCTTTCCCAACCAACCTGCAGATCCCAGCCTTCTCTAGGACTGTAGGGCAGCTTTTTATTTTTAATGTACCTTTTCCCTATTTTGTTACCAAAATATCTCAATGTAGACTATCAACTGATGTTTGTTTGAAATAAATTCAGAACACATTCTTCATTTTTATCCCTACCCGTCTGTCATGCATATCACTTGGATGTAAGCACTAGGATGTAAGCACAGGGGCTCATGACTTGCCTGTCAGGCATGTTGCACTGCGTGTAGTGCACCAAATTCACTTCTGATAAATCTTCATTGCAATCAACAACTACATCACTCAAGGCCTCTGTGATAAGCCTCAGTTGTAGTCAATCCCAAGAATTGCTCCAGGTATTCCATCTTTGCAGGTTTGTCTGTGTGTACTTCCTTGATTTATTTTCACTCTGCACAGAACATCTCTGATAGATCATTTACTATGAAACTGGATGTTGCAAAAGATGAGACTCTGAGGAATAATTACTAACAGAAACAAATTTCTTGAAATCATTAATGCAGCTCAGTGCAAATGGTTATTAATGTTTTCTTTAGAAAAGTGATCTATATTTAAGATGCACTTTTTTTTTCTTCCAGTTTCCCACGTTTCCTTTCTTTTCTGTATTCATTATCAGCACCAAAGTTAATACTTGGATTTGTCCGGTGGTGTTGCTTCAGGCTTTAGCTGTCGAACAAATTTAAAGGATTATGTGTAGATAACAGGAGCAACACTGTTTCCAAAGGCCTAATAAATCAGGGCAGCTGTCCTCTGCCAGGGACTCCAATGTGATCCTGCGTGCAGACTGGCAGACCTAACACACCTGCACACTGAGAAAGGAGTGGTTTTAAGTCCTTGGGCTGCTCTAATGATATCAAATAGACCATTTACTACTGAATGAACATTCTGTGATTGTTCCTGATGAATAATTACTTTTAGAACAAGGCAGAGTCTTTCATGGAAAAGAGAGTTTCCTGCCTGTCGTATAAATAGACACAACCATAGCATAACTTTGTCAACCCACTGACATAAACTACTTCTACACTTACTGCTAATGTTGAAAGAAATATATAACCCTTATGGATTAGTCAAAAACTCAATTAAACAATAAGATGTTCAATGTTCTTTTTGACTTTAAAAAAAATTTTCTTTCATCTCCAATTTGCCTTAACCAGGAATGAGTGATCTTTAGCTTTTTCTAAGAACTATTCCCATGATTTTGGAACCATTACAAAATATTAGTAAATTAAGAAAGAATTTAATCCTTATACCTCCATAGCTGAATTCTTATTAGAACTGAAAAAAAACACGTCAAACTTCGTACTTTTCAGTCTCAGTGTCCTACAGATTTTCAAAGCACTTGAATCTTTCCAGACAATATTTAATTCTTAAAATAAACTTTTATATGGATACGAGAAAGTAGAACTTAAAGTTATGATTTTTTAAATTTGGGTTCTGTTAATCTGCTCAGCTTCTGTAAGATATGATATTTATTCAATGCATGTCATAGAATAGACATAGAGGACAACAATGTATACCGAGGTGTCTAAAGTAACCTGAGGAAAAAAAAACCAGACCTACTCCACTGGATGGATTGTAAAGAAAACAAAAACTGTCTTTTCCTGAAAAGAATGTACTGGATTGCGGCAGAATGTTGGCTGATGTAAAACTATTGATAGAGACCCTCCTAATAGTGTTTATTAGTCAATATCTGAATTCAGCCTTTGACAGGGTTTGTATATGTATATGTCACATAAATCTGTGTGTGTGTGTGACTCTAACCATAGCTAATATACTTGCATATCTTCACAAGAATTTGCAGTATTGTGTGAATATTGTAGATAGGAAATTGGAATATTATAATTTCTGTTAGAAGAGCTTAGGAATATTTTTTTAACAGTCACTGTGAAGAAGTACGTCTAAAAAGACATCTGTTATAACATCCCACAAGGTCTATGAATCTGTACCCTGGTAAAGTGTATCAAGTTATCTCCTTTCGATAGACAATCAGTACACCTGAGAGCTAGCCTTTTCTGACAGGACCATTTCATCTGATAGAGTATCAGATAGCTTGTTGATTATTCTGACTTCAAAGGCCAATGGTGCTGATATCTTCAAGGTGGTCTGTAATGCCTGAGTGATGAGGCCACCTGTCAATGTGACTGCAAAATTAAAGAGAATCTGTTGGGAAATGGAGGGTAAACTTCCTCTCCCTCAGATTAGCCTGATTAGCCTTGAACACTTTATCTTCTACAAATCAATTTTGTAGCTATGGGAAAAATATTTATCAGTGGCTACATTTTTCTGGTGGGGGGGGGAACTTGTTTATGGTGCATAGTTCTGTAAAATGCGCTCACGTACTTCAGAAAAAGTTTTCACTGTTATAAAATAGAATTCTTCTTCACTTCAATCAATATTTGAAATTATTAGTTTGTTTTGAATGGTAAAAAAGAACTATTCTTCTGCAACCTTGTTCTCTTTGTTTTGATGACAATATTCTGTTGAAGATAGCACAATGTTAGGAATTAAGTATGACAAAAATGTTTCATTTATTGAATAATAAGGTAACAACCATTATTTTAGTCTTTGTGATAGCAGTGAGAACAATATTTTGTGTTTGAGAAGGAAGATATAGGGAAGAGATAGGCTGACCTTCTGTCATTGAAATAAGGAAGAAGCTATTAAGAATCTCTAAGGTATCTACGAATGTGGGGATTATATGTTGCAATATGGGACATTTTTCTGCTTTTCTTTACCTGTTATCATAAATAAAGCAGGAGGCCACAAGAGGAATCTCAATGTTATAGGGTTAATACAATTTCTTGATGTTTAGACTGTCTCATAGCCTGTTCACTGCTGCTCCTTTCCCAAGTGACCTTTGAGCTGAAGTTCTTCCCTAAGATGATACCAAGGCCATATAGTTTATGTGAGTTTTTATCATAGAATCATAGAATGGTAGCAGTTGGAAGGGACATTTACAGATCATAGAGTCTCACCCCTGCAGAAGCAGGTCAACCTAGATCAGGTCACACAGCAACATGTCCAGCCAGGTTCTGAAAACCTCCAGAGGAGACTCCACAACCCCCCCTGGGCAGCCTGTGCCAGGGCTCTGTCACACTCACAGTAAAATACTTTTTTCTTACATTTAAATGGAACTTTTTTTGTTCCAGCTGCATTCCATTACCCTTTGTCCTGTCACTAGATACAACAGAAAAAAAAAAGGATGCCCCAATCTCCTGACATCCACCATTTATATAGTTGTAAATATTAAAGAGATTCCTCTGCTGTCTCTTCTTCTCTAGACGACCCAAGAGATTCCTTCCAGCCTGTATTGGGTTTGTGTGGCCAGGTTTTGTAGTGGGGGTATTACAGGAGTGGCTTCTTTAAACGCTACTAGAAGCTTCCCTGGCATCTGACAGAGTCTATGTCAGATTTCATTGCAAGATGGGCCCACCACTGGACAAGGCCAAGCCTATCAGCAAGGGTGAAAATGCCTGTAGGATAACAGATTTAAGAAGGGGGAAAAGTTGCTGTGCAACTGCAATTGTAGATGGGGGGAGGAATGAGAATATGCGAGAGAAACGATACAGACACTGAGGTTAGTGAAGAAGGATGGGGAGGAGGTGCCCAGGCACCAGAGCAGAGGCTCCCCTGCAGCCCGTGGTGTAGACCATGGTGAAGCCCTGCTGTTGCAGCCATGGAGGCCACTTAGAAGCAGAGATCCACCTGCAACTAAGGGAGACCTCATGGCAGAGTTGGTGGAAGCCTGAAGAAAGCTGGGACCCTGTGGGAAGCTTATGCTAGAGCAGGCTCCTAGTGGGATCTGTGAATCTGTGGAGAGAGGAGGCCACATTGGAACAGGTTTGCTGGCTGGACTTGTGAGCCCGTGGAGGGCTCACACTGGAGCAGTCCGTTCCTAAAGGTCTGTACCCAGTGGAAGGAACGTGCACTGAAGCAGTTAAAGAAGAGCTGCAGCCCATGGGAAGGACTCGTTTTGGAAAAGTTTGTAGAGGACTGTCTCCTGGGTGAGGGAGAAGAATATGAGGAGTCCTCCATCTGAGGAGAAAGAAACGGTATGTGATGAACTGAAAAACTCCATTCACCGTCTCCCTGTGCCACTGTCAGGGAGGAGGTAGAGAAAATGTGGAGTAAAGTTAAGCCCAGAAAGGATGATGAAAGGGTGGAGCAATATGTTTTTAGTTTTCATTTCTCATTATCCTACTCTGATTTGGTTGGTTATAAATTAAACAAATTTCATCAAGACTGTTTTGTCCATAACAGTAATTGCTGAGTGATCTCTCCATCTTTATCTCAATCCATTAGCCTTTCATTACATTTTCTCTTTCCTGTCCCACTGAGAGGGGAGTGATAGAGAGGCTTTGGTGAGCACTTGACGTCCAGTAAGGGTCAACCTACCGCTCAGCCTTATGTT
This sequence comes from Urocolius indicus, assembly GCA_013401255.1. NCBI lineage: Eukaryota > Metazoa > Chordata > Aves > Coliiformes > Coliidae > Urocolius > Urocolius indicus. The sequence goes on from WBNH01008216.1 coordinate 143,978, forward strand.
CCAGTAACTGCTGTGAGATGTGCAACACTGAAAACCTCCAGCTTCGGAAGTGGATTTTCTGTAAATCTTCATGACTGAGCTGAAATTTATCTACTCTGATAAAGTCTCATTTTAGTAACTTCTAATTTAGCTGGTGTCTGAGTTTTTTAACAAATCACCTCCACTATGTTATGTGTTTGGACCTGCACCACCTTTGAAATTTATTATCAAAAGAATTGTAAGTTTCATTTATACAACGTGGAGCGTGTACATATGTAGCTCATCACTCATTAGCAAGGTACTTTGGTTGAGCTGACAATAAACTTTGTGTATTAGCAGCTTATTTGCATGTTCAGGTTAGAATACACAAAGTAGTGGGTATGAAGAGCAGCAGAACAGCATTAGCAATATTCACATGTGACTTGAAGAAGGAGAGAGATTCCTCATTTAGCCCTAGTAGGGAAATTGAGTTTAAACTGGGGCAGCCACAGACTTTTGTTAGAACAAGTAGTTCTTTTGAGATAGAGCTATGAGGCTTATTTTTTTATAGATTTTTTTATTAACTTGTTGTCTAAGAAATCTAACAGACATGTTTATGAGATCTCTGTCATATGTGTATACACTACTGTGACTGATTAGCTATACTGCAAACTGTCCCTCATCTGGGACACGTATCAGGCCTTCCTCTTTTGCAGGGCCTTAATTATCAGAAGACTGCTGTTCATTTGCCAGTCTTGATTGAAATTAGGCAGCAAGTACAGAAGCTACTCTGCAAAGCAGAGGAAGACAGAAATACAGATCTAAACACACATTCACAATGAGACATGTTGATTGCGTGACACTGACTTCAATGGGAAATCAGTCTAAAATGACTGAAGACTAAAAAGCAAAACTAGAGAAAGAAAGGTGAAACAAAACCATCAAAAATTTGGCATAGCTGCTGACATGGAAATTCATGACCAAATAGAAAATACATGCTCTATTCTTTTGACTTTTGATATTCACTTTCTTCTGAGCAGGGCATCAAGACCTGTTATAATTGGCGCTAATGACTGTCTTGTTATGGGAGAGTTTTCCTGCTGACCTTGAAAATGTAGCCCTTCCTCTCAGTAATTCTGCTACTTTATGTCTCAGATGCAAAGCAGTGAGAGAATTTCGCTGTTGTTTGGTCAGGCATAGATGGTGTGTAACTGTTTGTGGTTCTTCTGCAAAGTTCATTAATTAGTTCAATTAATTATCTCTATCCAAAAGGATATCGAGAAGATTTTGGCAACGTGGCACCTAGCATGCAAAGCAGAAATAAGTTCTCCAGATGCTATCTGTAAGAGACAGGGCTTCTTCTGCTCTGTCAAGTAAATACATGCATGGCCACAAGTGTGAAAGTGCACAGACAATAAGGTATAGGATATTGATAATTCAGTAATGGCATCAAGACAGCAGATTTTCTTTTTCCAACAGTGGGCAAAGGAAGACATAGGGTTTCTGCTTAATAACGTACAGCAGAATTCGCAGAGATTATGACCTTCCCACGAGTTAAAACTACTGGAAAGAACTCCCTGCAGACCACCTCAAAGTATGCATAACTAGTCCTGCAAGACTTTGTGTATTTGATGTTGAACATACTTGATCTAATTCTAAGTTTTAGGTTTTCACTTCTAACATAGGATATCAACTTCTTTAATCTTTTTCATTAGTCTTGAAATAGTATTTTCTTTTTATTATTGAACTTTTTTCTTTCAGAAAGATATCAGAAAAATGCATAAGGCATACAGATAGCATTTTCATTCTTCCTATCTACTGTTACTCTCTTTCAAACTGCTGCAAGTATTTGGTGTCAAAATAGTGTCTGAATTAACTGAATAGAAGTGCAAAATAGTTTTAATCTATGTTGAATGACTCATAGCATGAAAGGAATCATTTCCTAGGCCATGAAAAAGGTAATTGCTAGTGTGTGAAATTTGGCCTTACTTTTTAAAGGTCTATTGCCTTGAAAAATGTCATCTCATGTTGAAAATTGCCTTCAAATGCCACTTTTCCTGCATGGAGACTGTCTTTTCTTGTCCTTTCTAGTTTCGTCCTTGTGGTACCAGAAAATGTTAATGTTTGCCATGTATGTCTATTTTTCTTTCTGATTTTTCTAAATGACTTTTAAAAATAGCATTCTAAAAGAGAGAGTTGATTTTATTATTTGCATGAATAGTATACTGAGCTTACTATTCTTTATTTGCTGCCCTTTAATTATTTTTCATTCTTTAAATTTTGGAAACACTACATTGCTTTCTAGCTATTATTTTTAATTCTGATGTCCTACTTCCTTTTTCTTTCCAAACAAAATAGGCATAGCATATTTAATCTCTGCTCACATTGAGATGTCTCCAGTTCCCATGACTTTAATTATTTTTGTTATTTTTCCTTTGGATATAATCTGCATATTAGGCTTAAACTCTAAAAAAGTCAGTCATTGCCTCACTAACCTCTACTCCGTTTCCAGTCCTTCTGTAGATATTTTCTCACACTTCTTTAGCCCAAATCTGGATGCAAAAACTTCAGAGGAATATTCTCCAAGCAGAGTTTCTCTTTTTATCATATTGACTTTTTTTTTTTTTTCACTGCAGCTGAGCAGCATATTCTGTCCTCACGGATTTGCTCTTCCAGCCCACTCAGTTCCCCTCTGTATCTCTGCATTCTACTCTTTACTCAGCAATGTACAGGCAGCACTACTAATTTTAGCTCCTGAATACATCATTTAACATTTGTTCACATTGAAACTCATCAACTGTTTCTTCAGCCGTTCCCTTAATGTGTTTAAATATCACAGAGAACAATCTATACCACTTAAAGTATTAATGTTACTTCAGATTTTGCTTTCATCAGCAAAGTGTGTCAGTGTATAGAAAGATCATTAGAGTCAGCTGCTGACACCTCTTCTCTGACAATATAGAAGTGATGGTCTCAGAAGTGTATTGACTAACAGTTATGAAGGGATATCTGCTGTAAATTAAAGAAAGAAACATTAACTCTATCATGAAAAAAAAATAGCATCTGAAATTTATTATAACCCCTGAAGCAAGATGGAGATACTACCAGTCCTATCTAACTTTATAATTGCATCAAACTAAATTTCCCAGCAGGTTATTGAGACACAAGTAGAAGTAACTATTTTGTTTTTTGTCCAGGAGGATTAAAACTATATCCAGCTGTATGTAAAGAAGGAAACTTAAGAAGTAAAGGTTCTATAGGGGAAATCTCAAGTAAAGGATGGGATGTGTGTGCATGTATACAAATACCTACGTGTATAAAAAGTAGTTTTTTCTACTTTCTTCTGACCTAGAACTCTATCTTTACACATCACTGGTGGAGGAGACTTTTGTTTGTTTGGTGTGAAGCAGCTTCTTGCAGAGAGTACACACAAACACAGCTCTTTCCTGACAGCACAACTTTCTTTTGGTCCCTTAGAAGTAGGTGCAGAATGTCATGTAGGTGTTGCAATGCTGAATGCATTGTGCTTGCTCTAGGGCACCTGCTCCTAGATGTGTTCCAGCTCTATGTGCTAGGTACTTGATTTTCAGAGGAGACATGGATGCCCAGGACAGGAACAAAAATTATTATCCTTCGGAGCAGGACCTACTATAGCAGCAGGGTTAGACTAGATGATCTTTAAAAGTCCCTTCCAACCCCTACAAATCTGTGATTCTGTGTGATTTTAAATCTCACTCTCTTCAAGCATAATTTACCTGCTACTTGGAATCTTGGTAGAAAATCTTTTCCCAAAGGTGACACCTCACTTCTTTTTAAAGTCATACCAGTAAGACGTGAGGTCATAGAGATCTCTTTGCCTACAGACAATTTAGATGGAGGGAGAACAGTATTTAGCCTGATTTCGTATAATACGTGCAGTGACTTCATGTCTAAGATTTCTTCTGTGGAAGTTTGAATTCTTTCATCTTTAAAGATAATAGAATTTGGGTGACTGCCCTGGCTATTAAGTATTTAAGCCAAAAAAAAGGACAACTGATTCTTTCTCAGCTAAACTCCGTTCAAACAAACAAAAAAAAACCCCAAAGCAGTAACTGCCACGATACTTCATGCAAAACTTTCATGCCTTAAATATGTTTAGAAATCTTGTACTGGCTTAATCTTTTCAAGTTCTTGCCTAGAAATCATAGAAGCATAAAATATTTTAGATTAGAAAAGATCTTTAAGATCATTGAGTCTGATCATTAACCTAGCACTGCTAACTCCACGTTTAAAACGTGTGCCTAAGTACCACATCTACACCAAGGATGACAACCACTTCTCAGAGCATCCTGTTCCAATACTTGATAGCCCTTTCAGGTTTTGAACATTGGAGTGAGAACATGAAGAACTTGAAGTGCCTGCAGAACTGCAAGGTGAATAGGAATGTGTCTTCATGGTAGAGGTATTTTCAAGACCAGAATCTTGATCTCATGTGAATATATGTTAAAAAAAAAAAAATCCTTCTTTTGGTACCTACATACTTTTCTGAATGAGCCTTTAGTGAAGCCAAAGGTTCTGACTGAAACATGACCAGTTTTTGCATGTGAATTCTTTTTCCTTTGTCAAATACTATTAAGTCATTTGCCACACAATTGTTCTGCAGTTCAAGATACCGTGGAATAGTCTTCCCTAATACCCTTGTGATTTCTAATGGAGCCACTTTTTTCCTTCACCTTGCCATCCAGATTTATCTAATTTACAAGATCCAATGTACTACTTCTGCATTAGCAACTTTACATTAATAAATACAAATCTATTTTCCAAAAGTAAATAAAATTAACAAACTTTGCTATATAATTCATACACAGCTAGATTCAGTGCTGACTACTACAAATTGATTAGTACACTCTTAATGGCTATTTGGTTATGAACAAAGCACATATTGATTTTAATAGCAGCTTGAGTTTTGAAGGCTACATGCATGAAAACATATACAGCATGCCATGATGCTGAAATGCAGGGCAATTAATAATGTGACCTAAGAGAGTAAAATCTACCTTGAAATAGCCAAACACATAAGTACTGCTAAATCAAGACCTTTCTTTTCCTGCCTTTGTCCTTCCAATGTTTAGTTTCACAGTAAATTAAAGGGTCTATTTGAAGTGAGGGAGAGGAGAAGACAGGTCTGTGACCTCTAGATAGACCGTGGAGATCAAAGGCAGCCTCCATATGTGTTAGATATTATCTTTTTGAGGCAAGTGGGCATGATGTTTTGTGATGCAACAGTGTGGAAACACACAAATAACCTGGTTAGTGACTGCTGAGAGAAGAATGATTGACATTGTGCTTGAGACGCAGTAACAAAACCATGAAAAAGAGATTTAGTTCACAGAGGAGACCTTCAAAGTTCTGTAGTGCTCAAATACTAGTTTAATAGAAAGTTTCTGAGCTTAGATAAATACTGTAACTTACATGCAAAAAAGAATAGGTTGCTACAACTAACAACATTTTAAGTCAACTTCCTCTATAAATCTTTTAGCTTGAGGTATCTATGAAGCTATTGCTTAAACACATATGTATTTTCGTTTGTTCATTTTTTGTTTTAAATATATACATGATTTAGATTGTCTTTATTCCCTGAGTGCAATTTACTCATTGCATTACAAAAGGAACATTTCTAGTAGAAAAATAAAGAACACTGGGAAAGAATGTGATTTGTGGTCAGAACAGTGGATTAACGCAGCAAAGCCCATGCTCCATTGATGTCAACATAGCAAAGTGTTTTAGCAGGGACATCATGTCAGGCACATGTGTCCCGCTACATAGAGAGTTGAGCATTAGCAAGGACTTTACCTGGATGAGGCTCTAGCTCAAGAAAATGATCAACATGTTTAATCTGACTCTGTTGAGTTTTTCTCTCTGTGTAGGGAAAGACAATGAAAATTCCTTTGTGTAAGCTTCCAAGTCTGGATTGAAAGGAATGAAGTAAAAGTGAAAAGGATTACTGCTCAGGATATTCTATTAGACTAAAAGCATCAACAGTAGTACAGGAAGCCACGCTACAAAAAAAAAACCTCTCTGTTTTTGTTCTGATTGCCAAGTATGTTGATAGGAGTATGTTGTCAAATAGCTGAATATCATCAAAATCAGCTTAAGAAGCCTTAATGCCTCTCTGTCTGCTTAGCATCAGTCACCAGTCTGCTCTTTTGAAGTTGTCAGTTCAAGAGCAAACATAACTGAAGGTGAATATGATTACAGCCCCAAAGTTGAACTTGACCTTTAAGTAACTCTCACTTTTCCCCACTTTCCTTTGCAATTTTTCACTCACTTGGCAAAGCTAGAAAATGTATTTGTTCTTTTTATTATGGCACCTTTTTTTTTTTCTTTTAATATGCCTTTTGTTGGTGCTATTCTTACATTTTTATCTTCATACTATTTTTCTTTAAAATATGTCTCTTTTTAACCCAGAACACCAGACATATTTAGTTCACTATCCAGTTCATTACATTCTTGAATATACTCAGGCTTCCCAATTTGCAGCACCTGCAAATTCCTTAGTTCTAATCCTATTGAATTATGAGGTCTTTTTTTACAATATATTGAAATAGCTGGAAAGTGTATTTCTTTTCAGTATTTATGGAAATGAACATCGAGGTTCTCTTAATAACTTACAGTGAGATGGAAAATACAGAACATTGAAACCATGACTTATGTGGAATGCGCCACACATTCTTTAGTAAACCCAAATATAACTGAGAACAGTTTGTAATCTTTTTACACTGAGGCATGTCCAGTGCTTTGTTGCTTTTGCTGACTTGAGCTTTAAGAGATTACTGCATCCCTATTTTGTAGTGTTCAGGCAAAATTTATGTGTAGGACATGCCTAAAGAATATGCTTGGGTATACATTCACCCTGCTTTCTGTACCTGTTATACACTTTGGCCAAGGCTGAGACCATCTGCAAGCAAAACTCACATGCCTGTACAGACCTGCCTAACCCACAGAGAGGATGTGTTCACTCCTCGAAAGACTACATAATGGAGTGAGCCACACGGAAACTCACTCTGTAGTCAGACGTACACTTGCAAAAGAGCAGTAGCATTTTAAGAGGTTACTGCCTCTCATCAGCTCATTATAATCCTTTGCCTGAGATGAATTACTTATCCCTATGACAGCTCTTCATCTGTGTCAGCACAGAATAGAAAAGATTAGATTAATTCATTGCTGAAAGAGATCTGAGCTGACTGATGTTACTTGTGCTGAAACAGAGACAGGTTGTACTTTGCCTTTGCTGGAAGAGTGTTAATTAACACATAAAGGATGAAAAAGTCTTGATCCGAGATATCTTTAGCACTGAAATCTTGACTGCCCAAATCTTGGTTCTATGGAGATGACAGCAGCTATTGTGAGAAATGTCAAAGCTCAAATTATTCCTCGAGAGACCAGGGGTGTCCTCCAAGAGAGACTAAATATAAATATAAACAGACTTTGGCAAGTCAGGCCTTGTACCAGTCCAAAGTTTAAATAGCAGTGAATTTATGACCACAGTTGCATCATCTGTCTTGAAAATACTGGACACAAAGACTGGGAAGGAGAATGGACACATACTCCGGCACCAAGCATTGTAACTAATGCATGGGAAATCATCATTCTGCCAGGTATTTTATAGAGGTACAGATATTTCTACCTTGCATTGTTCAACAGCACTGTTGCCAGTTGATTTAATGAGATGCATCAATGAGTTCCTAAGGAAAGAATCTCAACCAGCTCTGACCAACAGAGGCAATGATCACAACATAGAGATGTTAGAATTGAAATATTGGAGTAAAATATATTCCTCTCAGTGAGAAAAAAAAAAATTTATATATTTACATAATATACCACTTCAATATTGATGTTCATTCTGTGTAATATCTTTCTAAAGTCTGAGCAGAACACAGAATTGCTTCATTGTCACAAAGAGACTATTTTACCTTCTGTGAAAATATTTACAGTATACCCATTCAAACACTTGACAAGCAGCAATAAATAGCTCACAGAACAGCAATGTACTTCATCAGTTGGTCTTCAGACTCATGAAGAAATAGGTGTCTCAGAGTTAGTTATACAGGAAAGCTACAATACAAGTAGTCCCTTAGGTACTGCAAAGTTTACTTTTTCAGAAACAATTGATAATTTTCTAACCAGAAGAATGATGCTTCAAATTCATTAAAATGATGCTTCAAATTCATTAAAAGATTCAGTCTTGCACTTAATAAAATAGTTATACAGCCTACTAGCAAGACAGTCAATAACCAATTTGCAAAGAACATTCTCTTGGCATATGCAGAAGTAATCCATCCTTTTCTCATCATATTGTAGATTTACAGAATGACTGCTCCATATCTTCATTAAAACATCTTCATATAACCACCTTCAGGTATCCTATTTGATGCTGGATACTCCAAATACTCAGGACAAGCTCCATTCTGTTGATATAAATCCCGAATAACTGAACTGAAAACAGTGAATTATCTCAGATTTATGTTAAGGTAAGTGTGATCAATACAAAGCCTCTAATAACTCTAAACACAATGTTTTTGACTGTTGGCCTTTTTAGTAAAAGACATTTGGATTAAGACAATGAGAGGAATAGCTGTTGAACTTCCCACCTCAATAAAGCACCTAGCAAAAAGTTATCAAAGACTTTGGCAGAAATGGGGAACAGGGAAAATCTGAAGCAATGAAAGCAAGCAGTTTAAGAGCAAGACCAAGGCATGAATGAATTATATGTTTTATAATTAGACATGTCTTAAATTAAAATATGAAGGAAAATATTTGTATGGAGAAATGAAAGAAGTGGTGAGAATATGTCTCAAATTTCCACATTGCCACTTGGAAGACTGCTTAATAATTCAATGTGATCACCCTCATCAATATCAGAATGTGATTGTTCACTTTTTTTGTTTGTTCAGAGGTATTGTTCGTGTTTTGGCCCTTGCTTTAGCACTGTTGTACTTACAGTTATTTTAGACAGCTGACAGAGGGCAATTTGACAAAGGATCTGTCATAACCTCTCTCTAAGCCAAATTCTTATGCAGAGTTTTTGCTTCAGCCCTGTATTGCAACAGGGAAAATCTGACCAAAATTTGGTGGCCTGCAAACCCCTGTGCGAAAGAGAGAGTGTGAAGCTGATTGCAGTCAGCACAGGTGGTAGCCAGCACATTTGCAATGAGTATGCAAACTAAGGCACACTTTGTCAAGAGTCCTATTCTCATCATAGCACCACTACCAAGAGTGATTCACCCTTGTTCTGTAGCCCATTAGAGATTAAAATAGGCACATAATTGTAATTCCTGCTATGTACACAAATCAATATAAACAAAGTATTTGAAAGATAGCAACACATTCATGCAAAAATATCCTTATGGCCGTAGTGAGCTTTCCCTCTTCCACTTCACTTTGATGCCCTCATATCTCTATTTTTAAATCCTCTAATTACCCGGGGAAAACTTGTATTGCTTCTGCAGAGGGGCTGGACTAGATGATCTCTATAGGTCCCTTCCAACCCCTACCATTCTACAATTCTATGTTTCCCCCTATGATGGTCAGGTACATTAATGTTTGTTGTTTGGAGTTTTTGTGGCTTTTGAGTTTGGCATTTTTAATAAATATGTCTGCTTTGAGAGGACTTTAATCTCCAGATAAACGGTTATTTATCACAGCAGATTTGATAGTCCTCTCTCTGCATCTAGGGTATTCCAGTAGTTTATAAACAAGGTAAATGTGCCCAGGGTATCACTATATGGGGAGTCAGAAATTTGCTCTAGCTACAATAAACCCTTACTTGTAAATAGCTTCTCCTGCTGAGTCTTCTTTCACAGATGCTCTCCTATAAAAACACTGCAGTTTGACAAACCTGCATTCTTGAACAAGCCCTTAATTAACAGAGAGTTAGGCATGTCCTTTCCCAAAGCCTGGAATGCAGTATTTTTGGCCTGCTGCACAAAATCGCCACGTAACTTAATGAGCCATTGGCACTTTAATTTTATAACACACTTCCCCAATTAAGCTCTCTAGACCCAAGACTTAAACAGCTGTCCACAGCTGTTGAAACGTGATTTATCACTGTCAGCCTTCACAGCCAAAACATTCAAAGGTGCAAGTTTCCTGTATCACTCAGCAGATAAACATTTGTCTGTTTTTATCCATTTTAATGCTGTTTCAATAAACCTAAAAGTTACTTGCATTGATTTGTATTGCTTTTTTGTAACTCTTCCACGATATGCAAGCTTATGTTAATTCTACATTCACTTCAAGAGTGCCCAATGGACTGATCAGGGAATACAGAAAGATATTTGTTCCTGAGTAAAACAAAAATGTGAACAGAAATTCTCCAAACATTCTGTATGGTTGGTCATACTAAGAATGTATTTTAAATATGTGTTAAGAGCAAACATTTAAACTCTAAATATTTGCAAATGAAGTTATGCCTTAAAGTTTATTTGGCTGACTTTTCTTTTTTAAGGGAACCTTCCAGCTGTGTGGTACTGTCATACAAAGTGGGCTGTAGAACTGGTTGAAGAACAAACCTAACAAATGGACTTCAGGATCTCAACGGGCAGGGTTCAGAATAGAAACATTCACAGGAATCATATAATCATAGAATTGTAGAATGGTAGGGGTTGAAAGGGACCTCTAGAGATCATCTAGTCCGACCTCCCTGTCCGGAGTGATTGATTAGACAATTGTTCAACTTCTCCTCCATTTCAATACTGTTTCAATGAACACAAACATTATAGCCATGAACATCATAATTTTTCTCATACATATCTTACCTTTTCAACTTTAAACAGTATATTTTATTTTGTATTCTTGTACTTTGCTATAATTGGTGATATTAATTAGGTCTACTACATCCTACTTCAGGGTGAAGTGTGAAGGAGTGGTTGGAATAGGAGAAAAGTATTGTGGTTGGAATAGGAGAAAACTAAGAGAGGATATTTTATCTGACTGACAAAGATCAACATAGGAAAAGTCTAGTGTTGATTTTAGCAGGAATCTTTATTCAAGACAGTACTGATTTTTCCACAACTTACTCCTTCCAATATAGGTACCGATTCATTAATCACATTATTATTCACAATATCTTACTATATTCTACTTACATGACTTTTCTTAAAAGAATTCTCTATTGCTTTCAAATTCAGAAGCAATAAAATGTATACAGCTGTAGAAGCAGGTAATTCTGACGGTCAGCATCATCAGTACAGTCGAACACATTAGCAAAAAATGTTTGGGAAGTGCATGGGTTTAGAAATAATGGCAAACTTTTTTTTTTGAATGTTGCATGGCAATAAAAAGCATAGAGTACAGACAACTGGATGAATTTGAAGATCCACAGAGAGAAGTCAGACTTCTTACTTGCATGTCTCTATCATCTTTCAGACAGTGGCTTGTGCAGAATTAGTGGATAGTTTTGTCTCAGTTATTAGATAACCATTTACCAGTGCCATATTAGAGAGGACATAAATGAAAGGTTTTATTCCAATTCATTTACAGTAGGGGAATTTCTAAAATAGTAACTGAAAAGAGAGGTTACTTATACTATACATTTACATTCCTTATTGTCAGTGACATAGTAAAAAAATCCATGTTTAAACTATAGGACAAGAAGCAATACTTTTTTTCCAAAGGAAAGACACAGTCAATTCAGTTGAAGTTGATGAGGTCAAAAAAGAGAGATTTGACACAGTGATGCCTACTAGCAAAACAGTACAAACAAAGAAAAATTCAAGGTAGCAATAACATTTTCTTTCTGAAAAAAACCCCACATAGAATAACACAAGTAGAAATGAAACCTTTAGGTACCATTAGCCTGAACTATCACAAAGACATTGCTTGCCTTTGGAGGTGAAGTTGGAAAGAGATTATCTTATTCCTCATCCACTTTTCAACTAAGAAACCTGAAAGGAAATCTTCATTTTTTTCTCTCTAATATCTCTTTGCCATTAGGAGGATATTCTGCATTCCAGGTAATCCAAAATAAATTCATTCCTATAAGAGGTTTCAATCATGTGAGTTTAAGGATGAATCATTTAATTCATCTAGGATCACAAAGGAGTACTAGATGATCGCTAAAGGTCCCTTCCAACCCTTACCATTCTATGATCCTATGATTCTATGATTAGAAAATGTACTTAAAGCAGCTGTCAGTGCTACTGTTTAAATTGAGGGTTGAGTACTGTGAACTTCTTCCTTCATTTGCATTAGCTTACACCCCCTTCTTTGCTAATTTGTAGGTGCATGCTAGGGCTAGGGGAATAATGCACTAATTAAAAACAATTGCAGAACCCCTGAGTGTATATCTTTCAGTCAAGACTGGCAGCTATAATCATGTTGGGCTTGTTTTATACTCTCCAGAGTGTTTTCCTGATGCAGAAACTAGGGCACATCAAGAAAAATGATCAGCTAGAAGTTTTTAAAAAAGCAACGTCAAAGGTAATTTTTGGTATTCAGTTACCTCAGGACATTGTAAGTATCAAAAATATAAATTGATCTTCAGGGGAAAAAAAAATCCTTCCAAGATGACAAAATAAGGTCCTGTACTGCTCTTCTTACCTGCAATGCAAGTTCCTTCAGTCTTGCAACCACGAACATCAGATGGACACAGTCTTGTGCACATTGAAATATATAAAACTATATAAAAAAAACCCTTGGTGTCTAAACTTTTCTTCCTGGGAAAAAGAAGAAAAGGCAAAGGAAACATAACCGAAGTCAATGAAGGCAGACAACACTAGATGGGAACTGCTCAACTTACTGCTTGGATGAACTGAAGAAGTGAACTTTGTTATCTTCATGGTTATATTCTAAGGTAGAGAAAAAGCGCTGGTTTGAGCAAGGTTTGTTGTCCTGCCTTCAAGAAAGATACTATCCAAGGCAGGTTAGGGTGCAACAATTGGAGTGAGGAAACACAGTGAGGAAGGAGGGAGATTTGCTCTGGGAGATTTCAATAGACAGCACAGACAACTTTTAATGGCTTAAGGATCAAGATCTTGTGTGGTAGGGGCAGATGAAATGCAATGTTCTAAAATGAGTATTGCATAGGCACTGCATAGGCATCAGACTAACCCCAAAACTAACCCAAAAAGTGAGGGTCAGGCTCTATTGAATTTGGTGCCTTTTCAGTGTGCCTCACTGCAGTTACCATGAAATGTATGGATCTTGTTAGACAATATTAAAATAAATCTGCTATGTTTTTTCAGTTTAAAAGTACTCTTTCCAGCCAAATTTTACTGTGCTGTAGAAGCAAAAGGAAGCACAGCAACATTTTATCGTACATACTTCTTTGCATGTAAAATTTCAAGTGGTCTACTAAGAGTAGTAGAATAATATCAAAATTTGATTTTCAGTTCTACTCTGTGTTTTATGAGACATTATCCTTTTTCTTCTTTAGTCAGCTGGCACCTCTGAATGACATTTTCCCACTGAAGTATTTTTAGCTGAAGCAAAATCAATATTAGTTTGAAAGACTGGGAAAGGAAAAAAAGACTTCAGCATTTTCAGTTAGCAGATGTTGGAGAGATAGGGGGAAAGTTTTTTGCTCACTAAATGTTTTTCAAGGATAAACAATGATTTAATAACAATTTGATCTAAAGCATATTCTGCTGAAGAATTTATAGTATCTTTACTACACCTACTTAAGTTACATGTGGCTGAGGTGAGACACTGCAGACAAGAAGTATTCGTGACTACTCTGAACAGGAAGAATCTCACTATAGTCCTGCAATCAGTTTTCTACAGCTTTAGCCTGGTCCTGTATGGAGGTGACTGGGTGAATAAATGAATTATGTAGGAGCATAGCTTGTAACCTTGTCTGGAGCCAGAGGTGACTGCAAAGGTAGATTCTGTTGGAATACAGCCCTGTAGTATCTGAGCCCTTACATCCTTTTAAAACTGAGACATCACCTCCACCTCAACTGGCTACCACAGATTTGTGGTTTGGGGTTGTTTTTTTTCACTTGAGAAGAAGGATGTGATAACTGAACCAAATAATTTCCTTCACTTCCAAAGCATATACAAAATTCCCTATCCTTGCAGGCATCAGCCAAAGATCAAAGCTATGGGTTTTTGGGTTTTTTTTTTTTCAGAAATGTCTGTTCCAGTTCTTTCTCCTCACCTCATAAATTTCTCTTCTCTCTGTCACACACAGAATGTCACCAAAACTAACATACAGTTATGCTCTTCATATCCTCCTTGTTTTTTGACTTAGAATTCACTGAAACATTTTTTCCCTCACTAGTTAAGGGATACTGACTGTTTCTTGAATGACAGGTGTACTATTCACCTACTTGAAGAGAAAGTGCTTTCTTCGGCATCTGCTTTTCATGCTCACATGATAGAAAATCATCATTTTGCCTACCTTTCTGACAGAAGGACATAAAAGAAGCAATAGAGAGTGTGAATTTCTGCACATCCTCCCTGAATGTTCATTTTGTACTTGAAACTAGGTCTCCTGAGCTCATGCCCCAACATTTGCACAGTCCACTCCACACCACACTGCCTCTGTGACCCCTCTTTCATAGGAGAACTTCATCTTTCCCATCCCCAAGAACAAGCCAAGCTTCATGACAAGCCTCAGGGCAATGTGTGGGCTGCCCTGACACCTCCCATCAGCCTGATGTTTCTATGCAGTGTTGCACCATTTAACCTTGACTGCCTGCAAGCGATTTTAAGCCTACAGGTTAGGAAACCTTAAACAAACAGGCACTTTAATGAGTTGCTTTTTGTATGATTAATTTGTCCGTGCAAAAAGATGGTTTAATCATGATATTGGAATTGTTTGCACACTTGTAAAGAAGTCTGGAAAGACTGGAAAGATTGGAACAGCTGAAAGTTTCTTAAAGCCTAATACAAAGCGAAAAAAAAGAAAAAAAATACATTGTGAATTCATGTGAATTGCCCATAACTTGGGACTGTTATATCAGATCCTTTAATAAAAAGCTTCTATGTTGGCCATCAAATTATTCAATATTTAACCGTGTTTGACCAAATTCAATATTTTAAGCATGTAAAATATTGCAACATGTGAGAGTTATCCTTTGTTGATTTGCAAAGTGATGTGGAAAAACATGTGAGCAACTTTATGCACAGAAGTAAACAGGTCCATACTCCTCTTTGTAGACACTCACATGTACATTTGCGATGTTTGAGCTTTTTCCTTGTAGATTTTAGCTCTTCAAGAAAATCCATAAACTGGGATTCCAATAATGCAAACTCTTGCATATCTGAGCTAACACTGTGCATATGAATAATCTAATTGAACTCACATGTGCAAAATTATTCACATACATGGTTGCAGGATCGTGGCCAAAAGAATATTGATTACTATGACATATATATATTAATTTCACTTCATTTAAGATGAGCCTGAGCCACAAAGTGCTGGCCTAATAGTGCATCTTCTCAAAGTGTGGGCTATTCTGAACAGGATCTTGGTTCCAGTTAATTTCTCACAGAATTAACATTTTATGTATTTCATTTACTTGTCTTTGTTGTTGTTGTTGTTGTTGTTTCATTCATCAGAACAAAATGTTTGACTCCAATCACTGAACGTGAATGTACATACCCAAGTATAATAGGAAGCTCAATTTAGTAACTTACTACCTTAATGTAATGACCCTTTTCCTCTGAGAACTAGCTTTGACTCCAACCCAAACTAAGGCAGAGGAAACTAATTTTGACTGTAATGGCTACAAGTATAATGAGATTAGGCTGACAGAATCCTGTTCTTTCCTTGCAGCCCAAAAGTATTCTATTAAAAGTCTCCTTCTTGGCTTGGAGGGGGAAGGTGCTAACATTGGACCCTCTGGTAGCTTACCAGCCTATCCAAAACACGCTTCTATTTTACTCCACCAAACTGACTTCTATAATGAAAAACGCTGTGCAAAACAGGATGCTTAATGCTACATTTCTAGAGAAATTTGTCTCCTTTAAATAAACTCTGCAAAGCCCTCTAAGAAACCGCAGAGAACGTGCTGTTGTTGTATGGTATATAAAATCTTTCATTTCCTGCCATTCTAGTATGCTTAATTAACATTAATTTGGTACCATCTACCTGCCTTAGCTAACATAAGAGAATCTAGGAGCAAGAGGAAGATATTGGTCACTGAAAGTTTGGAGTTTGGAGAGTTTGGAGTTTCAAAGGAACCACCAGAAGCAGTATATAAAATGCTAAGCTTCTGCAAATTATTTTAGTGAATGGAGTTTCAGAGGTGGCCACAAGTAGCACAGAAATCAGATGTTGTTCTGACACACAGGATAAAACTCTTTTGCACTTCCTCTGCATAATCCTTTGCCTCACCCTAAAAAGCAACACATTTTGAAACAAGAAGGGCTCAATTTGGCAGCTTAATTCTTGTTCTTTCACCTAATTATTTTCATCCCCAAAATATCCTAGTTTCAGTTTCCAAAAGACATCCCTCAGAGCTCCAGTATTGATGAATAAGCCTTGCTTTGAGAGAGGTTGTTCCAATCCCTGCACTTTGAAAAATGTGTCTTATCTTTCTGACTCAACTGTCAAAAATCATTGTGCCTTTTCCTTGAGATTAAATGGCTATCTATAAGAGAAATTCTTTTCACATCAATATTTATAATTTGTTGTGAAGACCTGCAAACCCGTGTAGCCGTCAGTGTACCATTATTTGGTTCTTGGGACAGAGGCAAATTGTCAGGCAATATCACTGGAAAGGACTTTCGACTTGAAGGCCAGCTATTTTACCAAACAGCCATTACACCACATTTAGTATTTAACCAAATCCCTTTTTCAATGATTTTACATTATCTAAAGAACAATAGTCAGAAAAGCATGTACCCTTTATGCATGAAAACAGCTTTTTAATTTTGATGGAAAGCAGAGCATCACTATGACCTAAAAACAATAAATACATATTTTCAAAAGGAAAAAGATACAACATATCAAAGGACTACAGGCTTCCATAATTTCTTTCAGTAAGAAACATGTGCAATGTTTGCCTAATCAGTCAGTCTCAGTGTGAAATGAGTATTGTTCCACATAGAAATTCTCCAAGCACTAAATCCATCAGACTTAGAGCTTATTATTCACAGGTTCAGATTTAACATGTCATGAATCTCCTTATGCTTCCTAACATTCTTGTTTCAGATCTCCTGTGATCAGTGCTGCTTATTAACATGGCCTGTGGTGCACCACAGACATCATTACAAACCTGCTGTTCAATCAATCACTGGGTGGCACCCAAGAGCCAGCTAAGAGATGTATTGAATTGCAGACACTCTCTAATACACATATTTTAACAATTTCCTCCGTCTTCAGCGAAATTATGCTAATATTTTAGTTGAGTTTCCTTAAGTCTGGAACTCAAATTAAGTCTGTCTGTTTCGTTTTTATAATAGTGCTTGAAATCACTTGCAGACAAGGGGTTGTTGGACCATGAGATTTATAGTGGCAATGCCACAAAGGTGAAACACATCCTGAGGAAGAGGAAAGCAATCTGTATAGCCAGTGTTTTCACTGCAGTAAAGTTTATAGCAGTATTAAGGGAATAGTTACAAATCAGTTTGATGGTGTTGATTTCATTGAGAATAAGTATATTTACACTTGCAAGCTTTCTCTTAATAATTTTCAGTGTGTTTTACACAATGGGGTTAGTGAAGGTTGAATCTGAGCATATTTTGGGAGTGACAAAATCTGTTTTTCTTTTTCCCACCCATCCTTCTACTTTACTTCACCAAAAAAAATGGTTTTATAACAGCTCCTAAGGGGCTGAGTCAAGGTTCAGCTATTTTACTGGGACTCACTGATGTTTCTGAAGATGCTGCAGAATCTTTTAAGTTCAGATGCTTTTAGTTATGATGTAGACATGTATGGGAACTAAAACACAGTGTATGAGTACCAAAAGCTATCTACTTCCTTCACTGGCTCTACACTACCAATTAATTACCTGGAAAGCTGAGGTTAGAGTGTATGATTTCCAAATATAAAGCTCTACAAACTCTGCAGGTTATAACAACTTTTCTTCCCTGCTGGCAAATGAACTGTTCACACCTCATTGTGCTTCTGTAGTATATGAAGCTGTCACCTGCAGAGTATGTCAAAATCCAGCCACTTTGAGGTGGGTGGGGCAGGGGAGGACCCTTAAAAAATAAATATGGAACAGATACACAAGTATACTTGAGGCCAAATGTAATAGGTAAGGACAATAAGCCATCTGTCTTCTTCAGATAATATTCCAGTTAACAGAACATACTTCTTGAAGGACACTTGGGTCTGAAAACCCTTTCCAGGGTGAATGGAGGGCTAGCAGCAGTAAAACCAGAACTAGGGGGAAAAAGAGGAAAATAAGGACTCTTAGGGGGATTTCAATGACTATTTCCAGCAATGGCACGAGAGGGTACATAATGGCGAATTATGCAACAGCAGCTGTATCCAGTGTAAAGGGACAGCTGCAGAGTACCCATTACAGGGGCCAGGATGCTGGTCAGCAGGCAGAGAAAAGGCAGTGGGGAAGGTCTTATAGACACCCATTTCAATGGTATATTGTCAAAAAATGCAACAGAGAATGGGAGCTTATGTGGCCTGAACTGTGATGAACATAAGCGCCCCCCCCCCCCCCCCCCCATTCAGATCTATCCAGAGCTGTTCTGCAGCCAAGCATTTTATGCTGTCAGCCCTTCAAAAACTTGGCTAAATGTTGTTGCATTGCCCTAGCACATCATGTTCAAAGTCTGCCCTCACCACAGCCCTGAACGGCACAGACATTACCTCAGCGCTTCCCACTAACCTGTCGACCCCTACTGGCTTTCCCCTTTGCTTTTCCTTCTGCTTCTTTCATGTACACCAAATTTTTGTGTCTTTCCTTTTCTAACTAAAACAGGCTTCCAATTAATGTTCGCCTTTAGGATGGTGTACCCTCCACAGTGTGGAGCAAGGCAGGGTCATGGACCTCACTTCCTTCCTTAAACTAAGTAAGTGCAATTGTATGGGCCACACAAAGAGGACTGTCCTTGTTCTCCCTGCTTCTGCTCATCCAGGCAAAAGAATCTTGCAATGCAGCCCTGAAGCAGTGAGGTGAACCCTAGCTGTACAGCTAAAATTATGACAAACTCATTTGTGACACTCATGAAAACTCTGGTTTAAGATACAGCCATCATGTATCTAACTTCTGTCCCCAAATAATGTACAATAAAAAGTTAACGTGCTCACTTGTACATGCCCACTCTTTGAAGTACATGAAATAGAGCACCAATAGCTTGAGAAATGAGAATTCTCTAGAGAAAAAAAAAAAAAAGGTTAAATCTTTCCATATAACAAATTAAGCTCCTCTATAATTCTTAAGCTTTTTTTTTTATTTATTTCAAGGAGTAGGAAAATGGTCTAGTTTTGTCAATTAAAGTGCTTTAAGTGAAACCATTACAGTGATTTCCTTTATAATGAAAAAATATTTTACTTTTATAGAGAGCAATGAATAGCTATGATAGTTACTTTTTTTCTCTCATTTTAAAGAACAATAGGTCTATTCAAGAACTATGTTTTTGTTCTTTTTATTGAGTACTTTAAATTTGCTAGTTTCCAGTTTCCTTAGTATAATGTTTGCTCATTTCTTGGAGTAGGAAATTAATATAAATCACTTATTCCAATGCCACAATTTGGGGTATTTTTTTTCTCAGATAATCTTTTAAGAGCCGAGCAATCATAATATAATATCTTTATAATGAAGAGATTTCTCCCTCTCCTAGTTCTTAAAACAATATAATTCATAATAGAGTGGAATAAAATGTCAACCTCTAGAATTTTCATGCCGGTGTGCAATGCACATCCAAGGCTGGTTTTCTGTTGGCAAAATTGGACTCAAAGAAGAAAAAAAAAAAAAAATTATAGTTAATTTCTAGAAAACCTTTAAACTGCAGAGATGTGAATGTCAAGGTACATGTCTCTCTGAGGAAAAGTAGCCTTGCTCTTATCATCATAGAACTCTGTATCACCAGGTTTGTGAGTGAGACCAGAGCTGGTGAAAGTCTATGAGTTCAGAAGGGATTTAGAATAGGAATAACAGACTCTGATTCTACTCTATCAGTTCTCCATCACGCATGTCTGGTATGAAAACCTTTTGCTGGCATGCAGGTCACCTCTTCCTTCCCTTTCAAACCATGAATGCATTCAGATCTGCACATTGCTCCCAACTAAACAACAGCTAACGGATCTCCTTCTTTGATTGGAGTTGTTCTCAGTAGTCCTCACAGCTATACAAAAAGTCTTGCAGTTTTTTCATATCAACATATTGCAAATGATCCCTTTTTAGATTATCGATATTCCAGTGTAAAAGTATAATTGGAGATTAATCTATTGGACTACACAGGCTAATTAACATTAGAGTTGCAGAAATATGAAGGACCCATTGTCCTTCAAATGCTTGTGTACACAAATGCCATTAACCAAGTCATGATCATACCTGGCTTGACCATATATAGACTTTCCAGAGACCAGTCAAATATAAATACATTTTTCTATGTCACTAACTTCAAATCTGACTCTAAATTGAGTTCAAGAGTCTATCCTGTAGCCTGGTCACAGTAGAAATACATCCCTAATTCAAGTACACTAGTGTAAGAGTTTTCTTCAGCTGAGAAAATGGACTGTTTCCCCCAAATACACACTTCTGTTGTGACAGTGAACAAGTTGTGAATAGTCTGTAAATGACATAAAACAATGTCCTTAAGGTTTTGTTGTTTTAGTTAAACTTTCAATAGCCATTGGCCAAAAGTTATCTTCACTTCAAAGTCCTTCACTTGAAATGACTCCTTAAAGGGATTATTTTCTTGAAAACTTACAAGAGCATTTGAACCTGGCTTTAATGCAGTAAAAAATATACTGAAATAATTTTTAATAGATATTTTTTCTTGGATTACAGGCTTTTAAGCACAAGATCTCATTTTCTTCCTTTGCTCATTGTTGAAGAGCCATGCTACAAAGGTGAGCTGTGTGTGGAGACGGAGCACACTGTGCCTTAATGAACAGCAGAGCAGAAAATCTGTCTGGAGAGGGCTCCAGCAGTTGCTTCTGTCCAATGCATTAGCTCAAATTCAGTCAGGACTAGTCATTTAAGAGGCTGTATCTTACTATGGTAACTGAGGCCAGATGACATATTCAAATTCCTCTCCAAAAACTGTTGGATTTTCAGTGATATTGCTCTCTATCTCTGTATAACACATCTTCTTCAACCTGATGTCTTTCCATCACTCATTTTATTTCTCCACTGCACCCCCATGCTGCTTCTCCTTGTCCTTTCCCTGTCTTCTATTAATAATATGAAAAGTCTCTTCATAAAAATTCTCCACTGATAACTGACTAATTTCTTCAAAGAAAAAACCAAACCTGACCCATCTAGTTCTCTTATTTGTATTACAAGTGTCTTGCAGTGTGAGTAGATATCCCAATAATCAAAACAAACTGCAATTACATCTGTAGTTCCAGATGCCTTTTGACTTAATGCCTTTTGACATTTGACTTAAGTCTCAGACCTTCTCTTTTCTTCACTTCTGCTTTCGTTCTGCACTAAATACAGCATTAGCTTTGCTTTTTTCCTCTTTTAAGTAAGTGGCAATTTTCTTACCTCATTTCTGTCTATTTGAAGAGTCTGGCAGGGGTATAAGTATTTTCTCTCTTAGGAAGCCTAGTCCATAAACTCACCAGCTGTCTCCATGCAAAGAAGCCATATATCCTATACCTTTAGCCTAAATTGAAGCTGTAGCCAATCATGTACATATCTAGCTCTAGGATAGTTACATGGAGGAGTTCCAACGCTACCACAATAGTTAAAAAACCAAATTGCAAAATATCTTATTTCTTACTAAGCCAAAATAACAGACCAGTTGTAGTCAGGTAGTAGCAACCAAGGAAAATATTGGCCCTCTTCTAACTGAGCAGTATAGCACACCTCTACTGCTCTGAAAGTCTCACCTCAGAATTACTCTTACCTCAATGCTCTTGTCTAGGCTGGAAGGGTTTTAAACCTCTGCTCCCAGACATCAGAATTCATTTTTGCTAATTTATATCACCTGTATGCACCTTAGAAATCTAGGGTTTTTTTTTCTGGGACTTTAAACAGAACCAGATGTTCCATTTTATCTGCCAGTCAGGTTCAATGAATTTAAAGGAAATATTGAAGTATCCATTGATTGCTGTAGAAACTACTGCTCCTTTACTTAGTTATAGTTTCTACTGGAGATTCTCTTTCAAACATACATCTAACTTAATTGCTTGTTTGTATGGAGGTTTTAATGGCCTTTCAAATTTAGCCAGACAGCCAAATGGTCATTCAAGCACTCTCATTGGTTGCTACAATTTTCTCTCTCTGGACTTGACAACACATAATACCATCCTAACTTTTGGGGATATCTTATTGTGATAATCTGCTTAGTTTATCCCTTTGAGTGTAGAAGGTCCACGAGTCCCTCACTTCTATTTTATATGTAAAATACTTACCTTCACTTTCAAGGACGTCGCACTCTACTTTGAGCCTTCACCACTAAATTGAGTCCCTGAGCTGTACGCAGTTGGGGACATTTTGAAACCAATAATTCTCTGCTTTCTCACAGGAACAGCAACATTTTCTCTCCTGCTTCTCATTGATGTATCTCAGAGTCTTTCCTCAAGAGTGACTCATTTGACTGGATCTCACTGGTCTAATGTTGTCTTGTTGACTTCGGACCACAGGTTGCACTTCAGAGGCAGGAAGGGAGATGAGGAATCCTCACATGGTCACTGTTCCTAATTGCTTTGATAATTCTAACAATCCATAAGAACAGCTGCATTAGCAGGTAAGAATTGCAGATGTATAACTTATCTAGCAGGTTAAAGGCAAGGAGTTTGGAGTTCTGGTGGGTTTTAGAAAGCCAGACATGTTAATAGGATAGCTTTACACTCAGGTTGTTTGACAAGATGTTGAAAATCGTCTCTTTTGCATATTTTAATCTTAAATGTTTGATGTTCGTAAACCTTGACTAGATCAGTCATTTTGGACTTTAAAGGAAAATAGAAATGATTGAAATGGAAATAAAACTTTTTTTTGTTCATTAGGATACAATGAATGCCATATATGATGCCTCAAATATTTCAGGAAAACTCAAATGGAAAATTTATACTGAAGAATAAATGTGCCAAATGTAAAGCCATACTAGCTTTTGATGCTGACATTCAATCTGTATTATTAGTTTTCCATTGCTAGTATAGACATTTCCATAATAAGTTTTACATAAGAATATGGAAAATTCTACACTGAAATACTAAATTATTCTATAATATAGAAATCTTAGAAAGTTCATTTCACAACTTTTCTTACTGTGTAGATACAATGTAATTGTCTCTCCTCAGCACTGGAGTTTTACATTTTACATGAAACCAAAAAATCTAAGGATTGTTTTTCCAATATTCTTGAATCATAATGTTTCTGATGGGACCTTAATGTTCCCATAATCTGCTGAGAAAAATAAGTTAGTAAAGTAGTACAATGTCGCTGGAAACATTCAGGGAGCTAGTGGTGTTCTTTTTATCTTCTCTGGCTGCTTACTCTTCAATCTTTCAGCTCATAACACAGCTCAGACCTCTCCCTGTAAGATGTTACCCTGTGGTGAATACTGCAAATGAAGATGGTGCTAAAGTCCCCCATCTCTCTTGGAAGTCATTACACTCTTCAATCATCCCTCCCACAAGATCTACAGATATTTATTGACTCTGCACATGAGAACAACAGTAAGCAGTGGTTTTACACTATTTAATTTGTGGGAAAAATTGAGAAAAAAATCCATCTTGAGACCTCTGATATTTTTCAATACAGATGCAGTAAAATCCACAAGCTATCTTAAGTCTATAAACTGTCACGTTGACTGTAATTCTGAATACCTGCAAACCTACCATCTCCAAGGAAGGGGTGTTGCTCCCTAAAAATGAATTCTTTGCTCAGAGCTAACACATCACCTGCTCCCTACATCATCTAGGGACTTATCAGGCAACAATCTCAAGAAAGCAACTGTGACTGGTGTTCACGCAGGCGAAGCAGACTGATTTAACTTCCTTCACACAGTTGCATCTGTTGTTGTGGACAAGAGTATCTGTCACGGTCCACTTGGGTCTCTCAAATTTACAGGCCAACGTAGTCTGTGAATACAAGTACTGAATACATACATTGTGAGCAAATAGTTTCTTATTGTTTAGGCAGAAGACTACTGCCTAACAGCACTTTGAGTAATATTTCACATTGCATTTCTGCTCATTTTGGAAACTAAGCAGCAGTTTGAACAGTAACAATTAAAGTAACAACGTGATGAAAAATATTATCCACTTTAGATCCACTTAAACTTGTCACATCCAGTAAACACAGTATAGAAAGAGCAGCTAAAAATGTAAATGGCTCTGCAGTAAATATATATTAGTCCAAACAGCTATGTCTAATGAGGTCAGTAGGCTGCATTTTCATTTTAAGAGTCATCCAGACTTAACAGAAGGCATTGTACACATACTGGATCCTTCAAAGAAGAACAAAACATAGTTGGCAGGCAATTTAAACAAATACTAGGTTATCAGTTAATTCTTATAACTGCATGACAGATATTGATTGTAAACTAGGGATCACTCTAGTTCACATTGTTTATATCTTATTTGATATTTGTGGTTTTAATATCCAAGTAACATTGGAACATAGACTGAAAGGTACATGTAGTACTTATCTGCATAAGCATCTGTGTTAATTTTTAGACTAGGAAATATGCCACCACTTCAATTCTGCTGTGAACAGTGGGTGGTCAAACAAAAGGCTTGGTGCTATTAATGCTTTTAAAATTAAACTGTGGCTAACAATCAGTAATAAACATGCAAAGTCAAGATACTTACTCTCATTTAAAAATTTAGCTGCATTGGCTTAAGTTCATGGCTCAAGTTTACACCACTAGAAAGGGAAGCTGAATGTGTTCCTGGTCTTGTCATAAGTAAATGAAGAATCTGTGATGCACCTTCTCCTGATCACAAAGCATTCTCAAATGATGCCTTCTGCACTCTTAAAAAAATGAGCTGCCTCTCATAGTTGGACCCTGCGCTGCAACTGCCCACTCATGTATGGCTTCAGAGGGTTGCGAGAAATGAGAATGACTTTTTTAAGCAGTGAAATAAAACAAAACAGAGAAGCAGATAGAGGTCATCACCTGTGAGGTGACAGGGTGGAAGAACAGAAGGCAAAGTAGGTGCTCAGGAAGAAAAAAGTGCACTATTTGGATGCGGGGACACGTGCTCTTCCTCTCTGTCTAATCCCTATGCAGTATGTGAGGAGGGGAGTAGTGTGAAGATCTGGAGAAGAGTGGGGCTATGCCCTGAGTCTGGATGTTGCAGTTTCCAGCCTCTAGACACCCAAATAATATCTCATAGTGGAGGAATTTAAAAGTCATTTTAGTGTAGACAGCTCAGCAGTTCAGGGAAGAAATTTCACAAGTTGTCCTCTGAGGCTCTGTGAATCTTCCCTCTGTAGGAGCAGCTACAAAAAAAAGTTTCTGCCTCTTCTCTATCTTCCTACAGCCTTCACTGAGTGCCTTTTTATCTGGAGTTGTCTAACCATGTTTAATCCCATCTTGCATTAAACAGAGGAGTCGAAAGTGACGTGAACTGTGTTTCCATGGGAATTCCCACAGTGAGGGAGTGAACATTTCTGCATAGCTGTGTTTTCATGCTTTGTTAACAGATATTTATATTCCATAAATATCATATCATACTCTGCCCCCTTCCTACAATGCCATTGCTTTACAGGGAAGCCTAAAGCCCCGTTGGTCCTTCAACTCCCTTTTAACTCTGAAGCCAAAGTAAATAGCATTGAATTCAGAAAGATTGTTTGAAAGATAGGTTACTCAATTAGAAGGATTTATTCTACCTTACCAACTTCCTTATAAACATTTTCATTTGAATTTTCAAGGACAGGAGTCCATTCTCATAACAGACATGGGCTAGGCTCCACATAGTATCTGATATTTCTTTATATGACACATCTTAAGCTGAAATCTTTTTTTATCAAGTCCAATATTAGCAATCATCATGGATGAAGGCCATCATGAAAATCTTAGAAAACTTAGGTCTCTGTCAATACATTTAGACAACAAACAGAGCCCAACTAAAGACATGTTCTACATAAATGTGAAGGGTAGATCCTGCTACTATCTAGTGAAGTAATAGGTCAGTATTGCTACTCAGAGGCTAATATACAAATGCCATCTGGACAACAGTGACACAAGCATCACAAAGTCACTTAATAAATTTCTTCCTGGGAGATGACCATCATGCCCTGGAAACAACAATGTTCAAAGCTCAGGATAGCTCTGACCTGCACAGCATTGTGCATCCAGAGCTATCTACACTGGTTAAGAATGGTGTTAGGAGGGGTTCCTTTATAGGTCTTGTCGATTTATAGATTCCAAGGTCAAAAGGAATCACTGTGGTTCTATTATTCAACTTCCTGTGTAACGTGGGCTACCAGCATTCCCTGAACTAATTAACCGGAGTAAGTGGCAGTAACAGAATCTCTGTTTGCACAGTTAACACTCAATAAACAATAAAATGCAATACCTATGGTAGATGGTGAGGAGCGAGAGTCTGGTGGCTGACGCAGGAGCCAGGAGACTTGAGTGCTGTCCAGCTCCCCACTGCTGTGACCCTCCCATGTGACCTCCATGAGCAGTCAGGACCTTAGTTCCTCTCTGCCACAAGTTGCTGCAGTGCTTCCCCCTATCACAGGACTCTTGCACACTCACAAGTTGCATTTCAGACTTCAGAAAGAAGATGCCACAGAGCACTCATTTTAAGCTGCTGTGCCAAATATACTGAAGAGATCTAAGTAAGCAAGTATCTTGAATAACCACATTTTTCTGCAGTTCAATAACAAACGTAGAAAAAAATCAGCAGAAATCCTGTCTTCCAGAGTTCTTACTAATCCAGAGGATTGAAAAATGCATGGATTTGTTATGGTGCATCTGGGAAAGAAAAGGCAGAAGAGACAGGCAAGGAAAAATGGAAAATAAAAGAAAATCCTTTTGCCTTGCCAACCAGCCCAATAGTTAAAGAAAAGCTTGCCTTTGCAGCCCAAAACAAAACCCCAACATTTTTTATTTTATCAATCAAATAGCACTATTTGAGCGCTCCCTTGGGTAGCATTGACGCAGTACTGCTGCTTCACTATTGGCTCTCCTAGACCTGATAATAAGAAATAATTTTGACATTTTGATCAGAAAGACTCATGGTAGATTTCTTAGCCACCAAAAGAGTGTTGCAAAATGTCCATCTGTATGTGAGATGCATCGACTTTACTCAACTTGGAAAGGAAAATCAGTGGGCAACAGAAAAGATACATGGCTCCTTTAGGGAGTACTCACATATTTAAATGTAAGCACAAGTACAGTGTTTGCATAGTCAAAACTTAGAGAGAGAAAATAATTATTTTAGAGTTAAGATAGGTCACCCATTAGAGATTAAGTTTACCTGTCACAAGGGAAAGCCATTTTTGCATGTTATTTTGGGGACAGTGGAGTTGTCCATGATAGCATGTCAATTTTTACTTACTTTACTTTACTTTTTTAAAATTGCAATTGGGTTTATATTTTCTGTTCATGACTCATTTTGTCAGTTCATTCTTGTACTACTCTTTCACTCAGAAGACTTTCTGTATTTTTTTTGGTACCAGAAGTGCATTAAGCCGAATTATGTACTGGTGTTGATTGCAATAGGGAAGAGTATACAACACAAGTTACAGGAAGCAATCCATCCTTCCTTACATTTTCACGGTTTACATGAAAACTTAGGGGTTTGCTGAGCATGTAGTTAAATATGGACCTATTCTCTAGGAGTTCATCTGATTCCTCACTTTTGTACACCTGTTCAGCTTTTTGGCCTTCTCAACATTCTATCCCAGTGACGTCCACAATTAAACTATATGCTAGGTCGAAACATTCCTCCTTTGATTTTCTTTAAATACAATGCCTAATAATTGCATTGAGTGTATTGTTATTATAGAAAATAATCATCCTGTTTACTTTCTCAACACCATTTGTTAATCTTACATACCTCTATCAGATCTTATTGTATTTTACATGAACAGAGAGACAACTCTTTTCCCAGAAGAATAATTCTACTCTACTTTGCCTGTTGCTACGTGGCAGTTGATATATGCCTCTAAACACCTGTGTCTGCTTCAATGGGATGCCAGGATGCAGAGAATATTCAAAAGATGGGAGCATCAAGATTTGACATAATTGTGTTTTCTTTTTCTAATTCTTTCTCCACAATTGTTATATGGGATTAAGACCAGTCCTGGGGATTAAGCTGATATATGTATCCTAACAATGGATTATTGCTCTCTTGTTTGGTCCAACCAAATTTAGAGCTTTCATATGGACCATTCAGGTTGTCTGTTTGGGTATGGACAGCCCTTGTAATGTTGTTCTTATGAGCCTTGCCGCCAGGTGTAAGACTTGTGTCTGGAGTCAGCAGGGACCACATCAAGTGCCTGGCCATGCTGGCCCCCTCCGCTGCCACTAGAACCAGCACATTGTTTCAGGCCCTGTGCCGCCAGCATTGGCATTAGGCACCATTTGCCATCTCTGCTCTGCCACATCCCTGAGCGGTTTCTGACAGAGTCCAAAAGTAGAGTGCTTTAGTGATACATGAGCATAGTGAAGAACATAAAGTCCTTCCTTTCTTTAACACTTAATTTATTATCTAAAAGCTCCATGTTAAAAAGAAATATTTGTCTTGAAGGAAAAACGTTTTACTGTTCCTCATCTGTTTTTACAAATCTGCACTTACTCTGGCAAAGATATCCACTGTCATTTTAAATGAAAACTGACTGAATGTTACATCAGTTTAAAATTAACTCATACTGCAGTCAGAATTTATTGTAAGGCAGCTGTTTTTTATTCCTATTTTTTGAAGAGAACATATGGATTATGACAGAACCTACTAAATATCTCTGGAGTGTATCTGGGAAGTCGTATTGTTTTGCTCTGAGCTCCATCACTGAATTTCTGTCTGAACATCTTAGTCTTCTGTAGACTCCCATCAAATTACAAGAAGATAGAAACCAGAAAAGACTTTCTTAAGCATGCCTGAAAATACAGATGGGTAAATGGCTGAGTTTCCTTGTTAATTCTTTGTCTTCCTTGCATAGGTGGTATTGAAATTAGTCTAGGCTGTTCTTTTTCTTGCCTCAGTTAATACAGATGAAATATGCACACTTGAATGTGTGAACTGGGAATCATCAACCTTTCACTTCAACTTTGTGTTATCTGGTTCAACGGATAACCTTCTTCACAGCAGTATCTTTTGTAGAGATTAATGTCCTGGTTTACAAATGCTTTCATTAGACTACTTGCTATTCCTAGAGTTTATGGCAAATATATTTCTGTCACTTTGTTCCTTTTAGTGTGTTATGGTAGCAGTGTTTTCATATTCAGCAAAGGGAGAGAGAGCATTAAGACAGAACACAGCTGTCAGCCCATGCCTGCAACACCCTCCAGTTCTTTCAGTAAGAGGGTGCGTGAAAATAGCTTACTCAGTGGAAGCTGGATGGGCAATTTCTAGGCAGGCTGAGTGCAATTACCTGGTTGGGAATTTGTGGAGGAAACTGTGGTTAGTGCCCCTCCTCTCCTGAAAAGCACATAGAATCTTTAGCAACCATAATGGTCAAGACTTCAGAGTTTAGTTTAATTACTGGGAGATGCTCTGTACCATTAACACAGGGGGAAAGGAGGGGGAAAGTTTGGTGTTTAGAGTATGTGTGTGTTTTAAATGCCATTTGATAGCCTTTAAAAGCTTAATGTTGAAGCACCTCAGATGTTTTTTTGTTTAGAAAACTTATGAAGCAGAAATTCTGTTGAAACTTCATTGAAATACATTAAGACCTTTCATTTGTTGGCAGCTGCCATCATGAATGTTATTGGTCTTTACAACAAAGAAAATATGTTTCATTTTACAAATTGCAGAATTAGTCTTACTTGTTGCACTGTTGCAACACTTCTCAAGTGTTTCACTCTGTTTTGTTTTACAGTGTACTTTGTGTTACCACCTGGTAATTAAGACACTGATTCTGTAAACAGTGCCCATGAGTTGCTGCTGCACTCCTTGCCTGTGCATTTTTAAATGCAATGGCTACTGACACTTCAGGCAAATATTCATTATGAATTGTATTGATTTTGACCTGTAACATTGTATAGAATCCTTAGTGTGTGAGATAAAAAAAGTGCAGCTCGATTGTTCTCTTTTCAAGCTATTTGCAAAACAGGCAGTAAAAAACATTTTCTGGGTTAAGAACATAAGCACTTTTCTTCTTTATATTTCCAACAATAGATACACAATTTCTGAAGGAAAAAAAAGAGTTTTCTAACATTAACTTTTAGGAAGCCAGTAATATAACAAATCATTATTTCATCTTAAGGAAAGACATTATTGGAGAAATATGAAGCAGTCAGGAAATTAGATGATTTGCATACATGAAGCTTCTCTGAAAGTGAAGCATTAGTGAAATATTTCATCACACCAACCTAACAACTACCACTTTTAGCATTGATTACACGCTTGTGTCTTGAACTGGAGACATAAATCAGACTACTACTGACAAATCCAATTAATTTTGTGATCACAGAAAAGCAACATGCCTTTCTGGCACAATTTGCACTTGCATAGAGGAAAGTAGAGAACCAGCATGTATGGAAACTTACTTTTTCAAACAGTAACATGCTTCTGAAGATCTAAGAAGTGAAAATAATTCTTGAATTTGAATAAAGACAGCTTTCCAAGGAGAAAGAAAGAAAGAAAGAAAGAAAGAAAGAAAGAAAGAAAGAAAGAAAGAGAAAGCAGCCATTGTAGGCATGATAGTCTAGGAAACTCCTGTGCTGAAAAGTCATAAGGTCTACTAATCTGTATCAAGCAGAACTTTTGCGGAGGGGTGAAGACTCTGAGTTGCACTATTCACTTTTAAGGTAATACAGTTCAGAGAACTGTTCAATATTTTTCAATACTCAACTGTGGTGAAAATAACTTTTTTTTTTTGTTATGTCTGCACAGTAAGATCATTTTCCACAGAGATCCCAAAAGTCAGTTTTATCCTTAAATTGTTTCCTACTGTGAATCTTTTATCTCTGATGTCAATGATCCAGGGGTTTGAATGAAGGCTCAGCAGACCTTCTGCATCGATACACCAGTTGGTGATCTCCTTTCTGTATCATCAGGTGATGGAAAATCATCAAAACATCTATAATTATAAATCCTATGGCCTCTTTGTAGAGGTAAGACCACTGCATGTGATACAGAAGGATAAAGAGAGTGCCTTACTTTGCATTTTTCAGTATTACAAATATACTCTGTGTTGTCCAGAGTAGAACATCTGCTCTCCCACCACATTCTTCAATACTAGACCACCTTCCTCTCAAATTAGTCCAGCTATAGTGGATAGACAACACTCTTTGTCTTTAAAAAAGTCACAGGTTTCTGGAGTTTTGTTGTTAATAAATACAAAAGAGCTAAAATATTTTAGTAAAACACCATCAGGTAATACAACCACCAAATGCATCCAAGATCACCCGGGCTTTTTGCAGTCACAGCTTGCCATGTTCCCTGTTCCATGAGCGAAACATTTGTCACTGAGTGAGGGTGAAGGCAACTTCAGAAACATAGGAAAAAATATCTCACTGCTCTCTAGACCTGCCTTTGGACTAGGGAGAGGTAGGTGGTTTGAAAAGCTCCTTTGCTTCACCCAAAGTCACATTTGACCAGTCATAGTCTTGCCAATTAATTGCAACTTGGCTTCCATAAACCTTTTAGTTTATAAGAATGTAAAGACAGAAATAGAATAAGATTGAATGGAGAGATCTGTTAGGATATGAACAAAGGAGCACTTTCTTTCCTCAGTAGAAGTCATGAAAGACACAGAGACATATGTGTGAGACTACCAGTTTCTGAAGTTGTATTTAATTTTCTCCCTAATAAAACATTTTCTGAGAAAGACAGTCAATTAAATTCAGCCTTGGTGTGGCAACTGGAATTACATCAGTACCAAAATTAACAACTCATGGATTTTAATTCCATTCTCTGGGTGGCTTTGCTTAATATGACAGATAAGAAAGCAACACAGTTAAAAAGGAGTAACAAATCCTACTCCCTCCTCATTAAGATCATGAAGTTCTCTTTGTGAGTCTCTACATGTCTACTAAAGTTAATGGTCCTTTCCCTAATGCAGCTTTAGGGTTATAATTATTTTCCTAATTGAATGATGTCCTGATTAGATGCTCTTCATCTCCCAGACTGTCTTCCTCACATGTAGCTTACAGTGGACCTCAGGAATTGCTCTGAATAGTGGCCGTGGATGAGGAAAACAGACCTTTTTCTTGCAGACTAAGTTACACAAATTCTTTTCTTTTTTAAGCACAGTAGATGTTTAAAAACTGTATCAATAGGCCTCTTAGGAGTTTTTGTCTCAATCCAATGTTAAGCCTAGCTGTTGTACTTGCTAATTCTCAGGGCAAAATCTCATTTGTTCCACAAGACTCTTTTTCTTGTTTGACATGTGTTCTCCAGTGAGAATTCCATCACCCTTTGATTTAATTCTTCCAGATGTTTCATGCGTCCTATTATGAGCCTCTTCAAAGAAAAAGTAGTCACTGGCCTAGAAAGCAGTTGCATTTTCATTGTTCCAGGAAAGGTAATAATTTTATGCTAGGAAACAGGAGCAAAAAAAGTGTATGGGTAGCTGAACATATATGTGTCTATATGTATATATATATAAATCAGTAATAAAGAACCCTCTAAGATCTTGTCAGTTAAACCCAATGGGAATATACTACATTTAAGTAGTAAATACATACATAAAAAATACCTTCTATCTGAAGGTAACCATATCCTTGGGAATGGAAGATTTAGGGCTTTTAACTTCTCCTCTTTCCACATAATTATTTGCTTTGTGTTTATAAAGGGATGTTGTTACAAAGAGAGGTAGTTTATTGCACCTGAAAGCCATAATGCCCTCATGAAAGTCTGTAACAAAATAGATATTTGTAGAACAGATTTTAAATTTCAGCATCTAAAATATTGTCAGACTTCAGATAAAAAATGTCAAAAGCATGACCAAATCTTTGTGCTCATCTAGAACTTAAAAGTTACTCCTACAGTAATTATTTTATGAATGTTTCTATATTGGCCATTTGTATCGCTTACTGCCAGCAAATTCTCTGCATATTCCTCTCTTAGCACAATGCTTTTTCATCCTTGACATATAACTACTGTTTAGGGATCATTACCTTTTTCTAATCTATTCATGACCTCTAGGCTTGGAAGAAAAGGGTTAATTAGCTGCTTTTTCAAAGAACTACTGACATCACGTTGTGCCTTTCCTGATCCTTCAAATAGAAATCACAGCTTCATTTATCCTTCTAAATGTTTATAGAGCTAATATCTCCTTATCATTCACTGGCCTACACAAGCTCAAATCATTTGATTATTGATTAATCATTTTTGAAGATCTTCTTCACTTCAGGCTACTCTTCCTCTCAGGAAGGGACAAGTGTTCCTGCAAACATCAAAATTTTTACCCAAATTATATGTGATGACAAGAACGCTGAACTTAACCTTTTCCTTTAATTTTGTCTTTAAAAAAAAAAAAGCCAAAAGGGTAGATATTCAATATTGTAAACTCTGTTACCAATTCCTGTACTTTTCCAGTTTCAGCACGTTCCCTCTAATAACATTGTCTCCAGACTATAACAGAGCAGATTTTGCTGTCCTGGAGCTTCACCAATAAATCAGGTGAAATTACACCGATTACATGAGATTGCAATTGAAATCTATGGTTCAGCATTTCTCATGACCTGCTTACTCTAAAAGCAGAAAATGATTTCTTCACTTATATGTGATACTGAGAGGGATCTAACTTGTAAGGACTGTAGAAAGGATATACTGGAACAGCTGTGCTCAGCCTCACTGGTGCTATGTACAGACCACCTAGATCCTGTATTCTGGGGCATGACGACCCACTTTTCCATTAGGAATGTAAGAAGAGCAGAGAACCCTCAGTATGACTATCCTACACTGAAAAAACCCACCCTCAAGCCCAAAACATAGGTGGATGCACAGTGATCAAGCCCACACAAACTTTGCTGCTTTGGTGTTGTAAATGTGTTGATAACTTAACTTGTTAGGTTTTGCTCAAAGTGGTTTAAATTACCTTTACCAACATTTCAGTGAGCTTCTAGATATGGGTATTGATCTTTCTGAAATGTAGCATATATGCCAGGCATACATTTGTCACAGTTAGGAATATGTCAGAAAGAAACATTTGGATTTAACTAATTTGAAAGAACTTTCCAAAACCAGCAGTTGGACACAGCATCTTCAGACAGTGACACCTAAAATAATGTGTCCAGCTTCTTACAGGAACTCCAGCAGTAACTAACCCTACAGGGTTTTTTCAGTGGCTTTTTTCACCTGTAAAAATCTCAGTCACTGAAAGCAAAACCTGAAGTTTCTTTGCCCTTACAACCTGCTTTGTAGCAGATAAAATGGAAACCTTTCAGAAAACCTGAGGAAGTCTACACTGTGTCTCAGTGATAAGTCAAGGATTTGGGTTGACAATTATTGACTTAGATACAGCAGGAGACAATTGAAATCTTCCGTGTGTAACTGGCAGTTAGGTTGTCATTAGGCTCACAAAAACAACTAAATTACAATCTGTAATTACCTACACGTGGCAACAGAGACCTCTTTGGTCTCCAAAACTAGAACATCCAATGACTACAGGTGTGACTAAAATGAATTTTAATTGTGTAATTGCTCCCTGAAGCAAAAGAATTCCTTTTGGTCTTCGTCACTTGAAGCCTTTCAGATGAACGTTTTTCTTCTTTAGCCACAAGTTACTGAGTTTTATTATGTTCCCTAACTTGGGTGCTGATCTAATCACTGTCAATAAAGGCGATACAAAGGGGAGTAATTTTTTAATGAAAAAGAATGAAATCCTGTCATCTGGAGGGAGCTGTCTATTAGGCTCGGTTAACACATTAGTTCCTCCTGAATGTGAAATTTGGTGATACAACCTATACTCCTGTTGACTTATCTGAAGCCAAGTCTACCCCAAGTCTTTTAAAATTTATCTTATGTTCAGTATGTGTGTGTGTGTTTGTATGAGCATGTTTATATCCTCATGTTGAAACAGAAGTAAGATAGAGCAAGTAATGTCACTCTTTAGTTCTGATGATCTAATTGTATTACTGGGCTATAATCTGTAATTAATTCTCCTCAGTAACCTTGCTTCTCATTCACCCTTCACATTTTGCTGACAGTGATGTTGTCATTATTTAGCTCATAGGAAATTAATGCAATACACATTGAAGTGATATTTTGCTTTTACATTGAGTATCATGTATTTCTTTTTCTGGCAGTATCTGCTTATCTCCTTTGTTTTGAAGAAAGAAGCATTTTTCACAGAAACCCAACATCTCTGAATTCTTTGAAGTGCTATTACTTACAGATTAGCAGTACTATTTCTTACAGCTTACTAATTTCCTGAGGGCCAAAACATGTTGGAGTTCCATTTTACCAGAACAAGATTTATTTTTTAAAGAGGGATGATAGGCTAAATAACGACTGAGTGTAACACACACCGATAAGTAAAGAGGGGAGGGAGGAATATCTAGGAGGAGAATATTCCTAGATGGAAAAGAAGAAAGTTTTATCTGTTGCATGAATGGATGGTTTCTTTCTTGAGAAGAACTAGTACATCAGTAGCAGTGGTCCCAGGTCGTCACTTGCCTCATGTGTACTCAAGCTGGTGACTCCTACTTGCTCCCTCTGTGTTAGCAGAAGTTTTACATCCTGCTCAGAAAGAAGCAGGATGACCCAGAGTGAGTAGGGGGTAAAATGAGTGACAGAAGGATTCAGCAGTAATTCTGCATTTCCTTGATTTTGTCAGTTTAAAGTTGACCTCTTAACATTAATGTAGATTTTGTCATTTATTTTTTATGCCTGGTGTACCTACCTTAATACAGGGACAACAGTTCATGCTGAGTGTTTTATACATAATTTATATCCAATGCTAAAACCCTTTGTACTGCTTGAAGGGGATATAAATTCAGCGCAGCCTAGCAAATACATTAATGCAAAACTCCTGGCCTGCACATTTTACTTGATGTGAATTGACTATGATTTTCCATCCTAGACATTTTGCCAGCAGTATCTATGTAAAAAATAAAGAGTTACAGAATGTATCCATGAGCAATAATAAAAACTGCCTTCCTGGGAATATTCACATCTCTAATATTAATTATCCACTAAGGTTTGCATCAGACGTTCATTGTTCACATTATTTCATAATCCATGAAGCAGTGCTATTTCCAAGACTTGTTCAACATCCAAAGTTGCGGTTGTAGAGAAGTGTAACAACAATATATCCAATTTTATTGCACTCTGTCATAGCAAGTTAACAACACACTGAGAATTCAGTTATGTTTTGTGTTGTTTGTTTACACTTTGGCTAAGATGAGGTAAATCTGCTATTATGACACGTAAAAGGGTATTTAATTGTATTTTTTAAATTAATACTATAAAATAAATGCATTTCATCTTTACTGCCTTATTAATTATTGGCTTTCCTATCTTTGACAATGAGATTAGTGGTTAAGATGCTTTCTAGATGTGACAAGCATAGTCCTTTCCCACAAGAACTTGCACTTTTGAGGTGCTGTTCTACAGACTGTGTCCTTTATATGTCTTTTATTTAGCAGCTTGCAGGGCCAAATATTAATTATGATGTGACATTTAAAAAAAGGTAGAAAAAGAAAAGAAAATAAGAAAAAAACTCAAAACATGTACAGAGACAAGACAGAGGAGCATGTGATATCTAAAGGAGCTGTATTTAAATCTTTATAGTTATAGAGTGGGTGTTGGCACACTTCAATGTGTATGTATTGAAAATATAATTTCTTTCATGGGATCAATATTAAAAAAGAAGAAAAAGAAGAGTCAACCGGGCTGGAAATGTTTGTTTGGAATCCATTGTTATTGCACTACTTTACCTGTAATATTCCATCACCTAGATGGTGCTTTCTTTTCTTACAGTCTCCATTATTTGGGTCTCTACAACAGAGCCCTGTCATGCAGAACTTTCCAGATGGAGGCACAGTCACACTGTAGATCTGGTGTGGAATTAGAGAGGCAAAATGACAAATCTCAAACAAAAGCTGGGGTGAGAGCAATGAAAGCCATAAGAAAGAATGCTGGGTTGCATGTTGCCATTTTGATTGTATTAAGGATCTCCTTTAGCAGCTGAGGTTGGAGGAGACCTCCTGCTGCTCTAGCTCCTGCTGTGGCTAGACAGATGAGGATCACAGCACTGTTATTAAATCTCTGGGTCTACCAGTTTCCTCTTCCTCCAAGAGTTGCTCAATGCTGCACAAGATCATGGCTTCTCTGGGTCCCCAGGAATGGTTTGCTCCCCACCAAAAACACAGGGGCATCCATTCCATACCACTGAGGCAACTTTCACCTCCTGGAGAGGAAAAATGATAAATCCAAGAAAACTGCAAGGGAAATTCAGGAAGCCAGAGTGTCATTATTGATGTTAGAGTTTCTTATGAAAGACTGTAAGGGATCTTTAAGGTTTAAAATAAGCTTTCAGAGCTTCAGTTTTATGTTCAAATAAAAATAAAAATAAAAAGGAATGTTCTTACGAACACAGCTTCTCCTGAAACCATACAGGAGCTTTGATCAAGCACAGAGCCTTGAGAAAGGGTATTGTACTATGTACAATATTTCCAACGGGCTCCAAACTTCCTTTGGCAGCCTCTCATCCAGGTGTTTACCAAACCAAACTCACCTTTATTTCATTCAAGTCTCACAAGCTCTCTGTCCATGATTTTAAGGGTACAAACCCTTAAGAAACATATAAATCTACTCTGAGAGTGATATGGAAACACGATTAACGCACTAGGTACTGTGTCTCACAGTAATACGTACACAGAAAAGCTGTCATTCTGTGTAGAGTTAAAATAATACTGCTTTGTTTGCCAGGGAAACTGTTTGTTTGTTTTTATGAAGGGCAGCACAATTGTTCAGGCTATTGTAAACTGAATCAAAATAGATTTCAACAAAGAGTTACGTTTCACTGAATTATTTGTGACGGCTTTGATTAATCACAGATGTGCTAATCAGATTTTTTCAATTTCTTATTAACTGCAGGACCTTTTTTTTTTTTTTTTTTTTTTTTTTTTTTTTTTTTTTTTTTTTTTTTTTTTTTTTTTTTTTTTTTTTTTTTTTTTTTTTTTTATGTTTTTTTTTTTTTTTCTTTATTGGTTGTTTTTTTTTTTTTTTTTTTTTTTTTTTTTTTTTGTTCAGGACCTGATTTTATTTCTTCACTGGCGATAATGTAAACCTGACCTGACGGCTGGCTTCAGTCCAGCCTTGGCAGCTTGCAGTCACTGTGCAAAGGAACAGGTAGCCTCTGGCTCTTTGTTTGTTTTAAAGTTTCTGTGATGATTGCAATCTGGCAGTAAGAAGACAGATCCAGGTCTTGTTTTATACAATTGTTATGGTGGGGAAATTTTGTAAAATCCCTTGGACCCAGCAGTGAAACAGGATGATGTTCCTCTGTCATTACAGCACACTAAACCCCAAAGAAGATCAGAATCTGTCCTGTGTGTTTAGGAAGAACTCCCCCTGAAAATTAATTAAGACCTAGGGTTTTAAAATGTCACCAAAATATATATATTTAAGAGATAAAAGGAAAAAACGACTCTGAGGTTACAGTCAACACTTAAGTTAATTTAAGTCAATTCTGTTTATTTTACTTACAGGCAGCAAGAGGTGTCAGATTTCAACACATCACACACCTGCATCTTCGGGTTTGTTTGCTTTCCATCCCATGACTGCATTCAGTAGACAATAGTAACAGTCAGTAAGAGCACAGTATTTTCTAAGTTAAAATGAATGAAAATCCACATCTCAGTTTCCAGAGTTTAAGTAAACATTAGAGACCATGGGGGAAATTTGGGATATTGCAAACAGCCCGTAGTTATGCCCTCAGGTTGCACAGAAACCTCTTTAGTTAATGCTGAGGCATGATCACTAAGTGCTGATGTTCACCACCCGGCTGCTGCTGCTGAAAGTCAAGTTGTCACCTTTAAGTTTGCATGCTCCTACTTCAGCATGGCATTAATGCAAAACTGAACGTTATTTTTTTCAGGGTATAGAAATGTCAGTGAGTACTAATAGATTTCTTTCTCTTTCCTCAAATTGCTTATGTGTGAGTCTTGACCTCCTGAAGTCAGTAAAAGGACTTTTTTTTTATAAAGCTTCAAAACTGCCTGTTGAGTGCATGAGAGCTTTTAAACAGGAGGGCAGAGTACAAAGGTTCACACCTTTAGGCATCTTCACAACCATGTGTATGTGTGCATGTGTCTGTGTCAGTGTACATGCAGGGAACTCTTGGCTTCTGTTTTCATTTTGTGTTTTCTTCAAGGAGAGGAAGCTCCATACTTCAGTCTGAATGTAGTTCCTTAATTCAACTTGAAGAATAAAGTTACATAAAGAGTAATGAAGCTTGAGATAAAAAAACCCATAAATTTTTCAATGTCTCTTTGGCTATTTGTAAGTAATTGAGGTCTGTTGGGAGACTTCCCTCTATCTTTCCTTTTAACTTGAGTTTAAGAACCTAATAATCTTCTTCAGCTCTGTGGCATGCAAGTAGCAACTACCACTCATTACAGCTGCTTAGTAAAACTATCTGAATGCTGACTTTCTGCTTTTACTGTTTTCCCATAAATTAGTTGAAAAATAAAAAAAAAAAAAAAAAGAAAACAACAACAAAAAAAGATAAATAAAAATTTATAGAGAAGGTGCTGTAAAATGATGACTCTGACTGTAAGGAGCTGCCTGACTCATAGAAAGAGATTCCAGAAAGACACAGAAATCTTCCCCTGTTGGGATGCTTTTTTTTTTACATTTCTTTAAGCTGTGGACTTTATGAGTATCTCCTTAGAAGGGAAAGGTTTGTTTTCTTGGCAGGAAAGCAAATCCTCTAACACCTATAAAGTTCAGAGAGGGCAAAATAGCTCAAAATTTTCCCTGGTCTCCATATGAAAAGCTACCTGACTCTGGAGTGTCTTGACTGTGATGTGACGATTTTCCTCAGGTACATGCTGTCACCGGCAGCTAATGGTTTGGAATAGGAGCTGATATTCCTTTCAATTGTCTGAGAGATGATGTTGGAGTTTCCCTCTATTCCTGCTCTCACATATTCTCTCCTCTTGCTACCTCAGACTCTGCTTTGTGGAGCTGCTTCAAGCATCTCGGAAGAGGGTGCATGTTCAAGAGCAATCTTTCCCATATCTCATTCTGTGATGGGCATTCAGAGCTTTCCTTTTCCTTAAATTATCATATATTCATCAGTCCAAGATCATAAGGCCCAAAGAGAGAATACAATTACACAGAAATGAACTTCAAAAGCATAATTGTTAAACTATTTTTTTCTATATGAACTTGTCATGACTTGTATGCAAGATACTTTCATTTCCGAAAACAGTGAACAAAGGAAACAAGAGGAATGATTGCAGTGGAAACGTGTAATTTGTTTTCTTATATTACAGTTTAAAAACAGACTATCAATGAAATAATTACCTCATATACTGTAATGTCTTAATCTTTTCACCATAGCCAAAGAGTATTTCACTGTTCTGAAATCTGCCATAGTATTTGACTTGTTTGTGTCCAAACAGAGTAGGGATGTTCAAATTTGAAGATTTTAGGTTAATTAGAAAGACAGAGCTGTGACTACCTGTGTCTGATTTTCTGTGAAACTGAAGCATTTGAGACACTGATTTTCTGTCTCTTTTCCTCTCTCTCTCTCTTTGACTTTGTTTGTCTGTCTCCCTTTTTTTTTCAATTTCATGACTAGAATTTAACATTTCTTTCCAGATATCTTCCTTATCCAATAGCAAGCAGACTTTTTTCCTTCTCTCACTTTGTCGTGATAAAACGTTTTCTGCCAACTCAGACCTGGCTTTTTATTGCTAACACCAGCTATTGTTACAAAGAAAACTGGGCAGTTTCCAGACAAGATGTGGCAGATTTCAACACTGTGTTTTAGATACTGTATCTAGTATAAGTTTAAAACCCTGATATTTTGTTAAAGATGCTCAAATTGGAAGGTTGAAGAGGACCACTTATCTAAACAAGAAACAATTAAAACTTTCAAATGCAGTATTTGGGTTTAGTCATCCCTACTTGAAAGCTAGGTGTTTTACGTCTGCAATAAAATAATATGATCATTCATATTTCCCTATCTTTAAGATTTTACCTATGAAAGAAGACAAAAATAAGTATTTTGAACTTTTCCTCACCTATTCCACAGTTACTTAAATTTTCCATATTGAAAGTTAGCTGAGTGGATGTATGGGAAGAAGTTAAAAAAAAAGAATAAGCTGGAAGATGGACAATGCTTAAAATAATCAGATGCCTACAGAAAGGTAGTTGGTCTTATTGCCTCTATAACTGCTTGATCATCACTTGATTATTAGTCTTTTATTTGTATTTCTGGATTACCTGAATGTTTTAGTACTGTCAATGATGGATGATATTTTTCTCAATCTCTTTTACCTCTGCTGTGTGGTGAAGTTCAGCCACTCTATACAAAGGTTACACCCAGTTAAAACAGCCAGTTAATTATTTATGAGACAGCAAGAAGACCAATGGGACTTTCACTTGTCCTTCTGGAGAAATAATGAGACCATTATAGTCTATTTAACACCATGAAAAACAATATCCACAGGTGACCTTTCAGAATCATTGCCAAGTTGGATTTATGGCCATCATGGACTCTCATCAAGTAAGAATATCAAAGAGAGCCTTAAAATTAAATTGGTGCTTCAAATGGCAACAGTGTCCTGCGATCTGATAATAGTAAAATATCTTAATTTTCTTTTGTTTTATGTGAGTGAGTAAACGTCTCTCACAGAGCAGATCTGAGAGCTAGTGGGTTTTTTATTGGCAGGGGGGGTTAAGTTCTGGGAGCCTAGTGAATACTTTGGGTATGTGCTGTGATATGACATAAAGATACTGGCTGAGATATTGCAGTGGTTTTTAAAATGATCTGAACATCTATACTTGGAGAAAAACTTTAGCACTCCATTCCTGCAGCCACACAGTCCCTGAAACCAACACTGGATATTGAAAGACTGAAAGCTTTTTTAATAGTGCCTAGGCCATTGGCATAAAAAAAAAATAGAATACCACCATCGTCACACAGGGATGAGAATTAATTTAAAAATAAAAATACATAAAATTTTCTTTTAAATTAGTAGTTAATTCAAAGGAAAATATACAGTCTGCCTGTCCTTTATGGTAGCAGATTGTACTGAGGTAGATACAGTTTCAATCCTAATCCCTAGGTGGGTTTGAAAAGACACGTACATCTATCAGAACGATGACTATAGGAAGAAATAGTATCTTAATCTAAATGCTGTCACTGAACAGAACAGCAGCATACAGGACACATGCCAGGCTGTGAAACTGCAGATGGAGTAACAAGGGAAACAGGAGCTAACTGCATATCTTGAAACAGATGTGAAGCAGAAGGGGAATGTCCAGGCAGATGATTTAAAAAAAAAAAAAAAAGAAGTAGGTAGTCTCAATCCTTGTCTAAATTATCTGCACAACAGCAAGGCTGCAGTTTCTTCATGTGATATCAATTACAATGCCATAGGAACTGCTGGGGAAAGCAAACCTGGCATCCAAGGAAAGCTGAGCACAGGTAGAAGGCATCACATTCATGTGCATTTCTTGGCCAAAGGGGCCAAGACCTTCTGTCTTCTCTGTCCTTTCCTTCTACCCCAAAGCACTGAAAGCAATTTTCTCCTCTCTTACACCAAGGGGATAGCAAGGGAGAAATTTTCTTAATTATAAGCCCTTGGTTATAAGAATTGTTTCTCCCTGATGTCAGAAGCCATTTCTTCACGTTATCTCAGACTTTGGGTAGGAGCAACACTGACTTCTTTGTGGAGCTTGACCCAAGCAATCTCCTGCTTTGTGTTAAATAAGTCATCTGCCTGGGCAGCTGCACAGCTCCAGCTGTCACTGCTGCTGCTGGCTGTCCTGTTCCCAACTTGTCACCCTAACCCCCTCCTGTATCACCATCTACCTCTGCCTCCAATCAGTCCCATTCAGCCCATTGGAAAGGGCTGTAAAACCTCAGCATGTGTCTTCTCAGTAGTGCCAGAGATCTGACCGGTTCCACCAATTTCCATTTGCTCTGCCTAATGCTGTAATGGATGGATTATCTGTAAATAATGATACAAAACCTCCAAAGTTTAAATGACTGCAGATTCAGCAGATTTTTTGTGTCTCAGTTCGAATGCCCTCACACCTCCTGGAAAGGAGGTGTTTATTGAACTATGAGTCAGAAGGCACTTCACAAGGAACATTCTTAGGATAGAATTACTAGATTTTGCTTTAGGGCAACAGAACCTGTATTCCTGTTTGCCCTTCACAGTTCAGAAGCTAGAACAACTGTATATCCTCCCATAACTCATTAGCAGTAAGGAAATTGTAGGATTAAGCGTAGTATAATCTTCTCCTTCCTCTACTTACTTTTAAAATCCTTGAACTCTGTATTTTGGATTTCTTTTCTTTTTTTTTTTTTACTTTTTTTTTTCTTTTTAAACCCCACAGTAAATTAACCTGAGACTATTCACAAATCAAATATTAAATGCTCTAATCACCAAGATCACCTAAAGCCTGGAAAAAATGTTGGCTGCTTTCCAACTTAACAGACCATAATCTGTGTTCTTTTTTTCCAGTTCACTTTCATATTCAATGTAGTCTCGTGGTCTTCCACAATTCAGTAATTTAAGTAGTTGTCAAGCACTTTTGAAAAAACAACATGAAGTGAAAAGACACCTATTACATTTTTTTGTCATAAGAAGTGTACTTGTGGTCTGTTCATGAAGCCCTCCCATGTTCCTCCCCTCCTTTCCACGCCCTTGAAGAAACTGATACACCATGTCAAAAGCAGAGATGATGTTTGAGGAATAGAATATCTGTCCGAATGGTTTCATCTGAGTTTTCACTTTGAGTCTTTAGAGTACTTGCTGACAGGGAGCAGATTCCTCATTTCCTGCTGTTCAATGTACAATGCCTCTGTTACTAAAATCTGGCTGCATCCTCCCATCAAGTGATCTCTTCCTCAAGTCCTCATTTATCACTTTCATTTTCCACTTTGAAAGAAACTAAACTTCCAGGGAGCAAAGTACCAGAAGGGAACCATTATGAGAGGATGTTTGGGGAGCAAATTATCCACACAGACCATCAAGTTTTGTCTATTCATTTTTATAGGTTCAAGACAAACCTTGATCAAAGAGCGTTTCCTTCCTACCCCCAATTCTCAAACTAAGCAAAAAGAATTCATACGGAGAAACTGATTTTGGAAGATTCTGCTTGTTTATTTTAGAGAGACCACCACAACATGTAAGTTCTTCAGAGGCCAGTCTTCTTCAAGGCAAGTTCCTGCCTTGCTTTTTCAAAGCAGTGATCTCATAAAAATAAAATACTATGTATTTGTTATCTGCCAGATTTTTGCTTCTAAAGAACAGGGAGCTGCTCTGTCCAAGCAGGAGCAATCACCCTTTCTTCCTGACTAGCAGATACATGCTTTTGATAATTGAACACAGCTGTTCTCCTTTCTGCCCCTTCTTAAGCTTTTGAAGGAAATCCTCCTTAGGGAGATGGTAGTACATTCAGTAGGGATGCAGAACATGAGGGAATGCCACTGGAAAGACTGCCTTTGCAAAGTACAAG
The DNA here is from genome assembly GCA_013401255.1 of Urocolius indicus. NCBI lineage: Eukaryota > Metazoa > Chordata > Aves > Coliiformes > Coliidae > Urocolius > Urocolius indicus. The sequence continues at coordinate 188,784 of WBNH01008216.1, forward strand.
TACTGTGTGACTGCATTCTTAAATCGCTACAGAGAATGTGAGAGTGATGTCACGGGAAATCATCATTTCAACTACCTTTATTTTAAAGTTTAAACAGATAGCTGACATTTCTTTAAAAGAAGGTCTTCCACAAGTGAGATAGTCTGGTCTCTTGGATTGAGATGTCAAATTCTTTTGCCAGTTACTTAATGCATACGAAAAAGATTTCTACAGACATCTATAGACACCTCATCTATTACATGTCAGCATGGCTGCCATCATAAACATGTCCACAGAGTAGAAGTAGTGGAGTTGTCAGTGATAGAACCTTGGGTCTGCATGGTCTCTCTGTCACAGTTTAGGCCCATTCAGAAACAAAAGACCATGATTAGACTCAACCACCACAAGACTTAAGAATTCCCAAAGGGCAGAGAGGGCTTAATTGCCACTTATGATCCCAGACAAAATAGACCAGGCCACTCTGCTTGGGCAAGAAAATAGAATAATAATTTAATCCATCACCAACTAAAGCATAACCATGTAACCCCAAAACATAGCCAACACAAAACAACAGAGTGGTACAATGATGAAGAGCATAACTGGCCCTTTAAGACTACCTTCTCTGCACTCCTCCCCTCTTTCCAGACTCAGAGCCCTGGTCCTGGTGCCTTTCTCTACTCCCGCCTTAAATGGCTCAGGGAGGCAGGGAATGGGGGTGACGGCTTCTGCTGCTTGTGTCTCCTCAGAGCAGGTGGGCTCCGCACCAGTCCTCCCTACACCTCCATGGGATACCTCACACATATGGCAGCCCTGCATGGGCCGCCCCAATGTGCATTCATCCCAAAGTCTGCAGTTCCATTCTGCCTCTCATATGGGTCTGTTCTGCAGCCCCCAGGCTCTCCAGCACAGCCTGTGCCATGCCCGCATCCTCACACAGTCTCTTGCCCCTCTGGGAGCACTCACATAGAGCTACTGGTGGCTCTCAGTCCTGCCATTGCCCTCCGTGGGTTCCAGGGAGCCTGTGTTCTTGCAATGGGTTGCAGAGGGGTCTCTGGTCTGATGGTCCCCCTCTCTTCCTCCTTTTCTGACTGCGGGGTCCGCATGGTCGCCTCCATCTTGTACCACTCCTGTACCTCCTCCCAAGCACTTCAAATTCCTGTCCTGAAATAATGATGGCAGAGGCACCAGATTGGCCCAAACCAAGTGGGTCTGAACGCAAGAGCCGGGGGAAAGTCCAAGAACTCTTTACCAGGTCTGCACTGCAGCCCCATCCCCCTGTTACCAAGCAGAAGCAGCTCCTCACAAAACCATGACACTCTCCCATATGATCATGAAATCCAGAATAGCCATTGAATGCAAATAAAAGGAAAGGATTGAAATGAACTGTAAAACCTACTGTTTGTTTTTGCAATATCACCAGTAAACACAATTTTAGGTTTATACCTTCACATTTAGATAAGACTGTAATGCGGACTTTGCACTTTCATAAATGAATATGCATTTCAGCATTGCAAATTTTCGGAATATGCTTTTAGAACAAAAGAGGTTTTCTATAAATATGAATGGATATAGTGTGACAGCTAATGGAAAGTGAAAAAATAATATAAAGAATTAAGTCTCAGGAGAGTTGATAATAACAGTAGCAAGACTTCAATAAATTAATAGCTGTACTCAAATTGTGCAGTTCTTTAGAGATATGACACTGCATGAGTGACAAGGGCAGTGGAAGTGCTATAACTTCTTAAAATGGATCTTAAATTAAGCAGACAGTTTCATTCTCTCAAGCTACAGACACAGGATCCAGTAGATAATGCTCAAGGCATAAGCCTAGATCAAATCTCACTGCAGCAGCAGTACACAAAGGAGCAGAAAATAAGCAGCCAAAAGCATGCTGACCACGCACTGAAGACAAGACACTTGAAAGCCCCTATTTACCTTTGCTTCAGCCAGGGGTACAATGAAAACTCTCAGTGTATGGGCAATGCAAAAATAACTCTTGAGGATTGTGTAAAGCATCCATCCATAGGATTTTAAGAAAAGATGAGCTGATGTGCTAGAGACTAACTGCAATGTAATCATGTTTGTAGTGCTCTGTGGAGTGAGGTGCCATAAGGAAGAAAAAAAAGTAATTACTTCCACAAAAAGACACATCACCTAATCTAGTGAACCATGATGCCTAGAATTTTGTAACACTGAGGCAGATCTGGCTCAGGCATGTTTGCATCACATCGTATAGGCATTAAGCTGGTATATATATGCATCACATGTCCTTAGTCCTAAAGGCAAATTTTTCCAGAGGTAGTTACTGATAGTTTTACTAGGTCAAAATCAGCAACACTGCTGACAGAAATTTTCCCCCTGAATCTGGAAGCAAACTCTTCTGTAATTAGAAATCCAGGAAGAATTAAGGCAGACTCTAAAGTATGAAGCACCCACAGCAGCTGACCTCACACTTTTTACAGACAACAGTAGACTGCACAGATTTAGATGAAGACAGATCACAGCTCCTGAATACTTACTTATGAGAAGAGAAGGAGAATCTGTGAATAATACAGCAGTGCTTGGCCTCTGTTAAAACAAATGTTCTCAGTGGCTGAGAAGGATGCCAGATTGCAGAAACCAGAATTTCTTGAGGGGTGATAAACATTTTTCCACTGTGGGTTTTATTTTCTTTATATTTTTTAACAACCTTAGAGAATCTTTTGGCAAAAAGACAGCAAAACTGTTCACAGGGAAAAAAAAAATAATTCCTTCAGTTTATACTCTGGCAAAAAACTTTTTAAAAGTTGTCTATTACATTCTGAATTAAAGCACTTCTGCTGAATGTGATGATTTATTTATATTTTTGTTATTTCTGTTGGCATTTTATGCTCAGACTTTTTTGAAGTACTTAATACAAAATAAACTCACATGCAGATAACTTTGGAGCAGTGCAGTACTTTACAATCCACATGTTTACAATAAAACAGTGAGAGCTTTGAAATCAAAGTTAAGCTCAGAATGAACCCAGGGAAAAAAAAGTTAGAAAGGTTTCTGTGCTCATGAGTTTGATTCTGCCCAGGTTGGGCCAAAAGTCTCTTCTCATCAAAAATGACTTGAATTTGGCTTTTCCCAAGTAAGTCAGTGAAGATCCATCATGTATACTCCTCTCAAGAAAAGCAAAATCAGGGCCTCTGTTCCTTCTTTTGGTTTAAGTAATGGAAAATCCCAAAAGCTGAAGAAATTGGGCCATGTGGATAACAGATAGCCATCTAAGGCTGAAGGTTTTCATCCATGCACTCAAAATATTTTATTGCCTCTATCCTGTATGCTCCGACTTCACATACTCTTGCAAGGGTTTTTGTAAATGAGGATACACTTCTAGTTGAAGCCTCTTTCTGAATGCATTAAAAATATTAAATACATGGTATCGTATCAACTCAGAGATGGTATTTCCTTTCAATTTTTCCAGGTTTGTATTGTGTTTTAGCAGTGGGAAGATGACCAAAGAATGGTAAAACAAAAACCTCATTCATTGATAGCCAGATCTTTTCTGGAAAAATACAGACTAAGCTAGTGTTCTCTCAAGATTTCGTCCTGCTTTAATTATACCTTAATTATGTTTTAGTAACTTGGTGTGAGAAAGGTAAGAAAAGTTATGCAGATATCAGCTTTAAAGGTGCCCCACATTTTGAAAACTCTAATAGGATAACTAAGAAAAAGCATATCCAGTGTGCAATGTGTCTCATTTTTAGTTACCGTTGTCTGATTCATCCAATTCAAGGCTCAGTGACTGGAAGCTTGGCCTGTGTTTTCTGTTCTGGCCACTTGAGGGAATCAGTCTGTAGCTGTGGTCCATAATTTTTGTTTCTACACTAAGGAAGTAAGAAAAATTATATTTGTTGCAGAAAGTTTTCCAACTTTACTTCAACATGAAAGACATCACAAAGCACCGTCTCAGAAATAAATTACTCCCTACATACTAAATATCCAGGAAGGGAAAAAAAAATGTTGATAAATGAGAGTCTTGGGAGTTGCTAAGTGAGGTCCCTGCACACAATTTATGATCATGCACTCTTGGACTTCAGAATGATTAATACAGCTAATTCTCAGTAGAATAAGAGCTGTTTTAGCCCAGGAGAGAACTGTACGCTATTGTTTATAGAAGCAGATAACATCAAAGTGGACCACTGCTTGTGTTAAGCAAATAGAGAATTCTGGGTCAGTGCAAATTAATCCTAAAGGAGTAAGAAAAAGTTCTTAATGACTGGTAGATCAGTGTGTTATCACTTTTCATACAACTGAAAATGGTAGAACTGTTAATGAGAATTACAAATGGCCTTGCTCACTGCAGCATGCTGGCAACTGTCTACTAGCATGGTCACCGTTAAGTCCTCTGGCGATCTGTACAGATGACATTTGCTAATGAAGTGAAGAAGATTTAGGCAACTTTCTGAGATATTGGAGCCATTTCAAAATGGTCTTCTGCAACAAACATGCAGAGTATTTTGTGCTGCAGTTAGCTGAGTGGATTGAGAGGTAAAACTATTACCTCTTAGTCACACAGTAAAATCCAGATTACAGAAATAAAGGAATTTAATTTACAAGTGAAGTAACTTGGGGGGGGGGGGGGGGNTCGGTGTGTCTATTGTGTTTCTTAACCTCTGTTTTCTGGTACAAAGACAAGGAAAGCACACAGTTTAGCTTTGTTTACAAGGAATAGGCCACATTTCACAGACTGACAGTACCACAAAGTTAACTACAAACTACCTTAGAAGCACTATTTTCTTCCCTTAAAGTATGAATTAACAGTCAGACCACAAGAAGTTTTAGAAAATAAACTTCCTTAATTTGTTTTTAGAAGATGGTTTGGGCTTTATTGGTAATGATTTGTGCACCTCTGAACATACCCCAACACGTTATAATTCTGACATGATCTACACACCGCATTATGGGAAGGGGCAGGGCTGTTGACAGGAAAAGAGTGGGAATAGGCTATAACAGTGCAGTGGCCTTGTAAGCTGTGGGCTCGTTAGCTGTGCTGGTGAAACGGAAGGGCAAAAGTCTCCTCAACCACTGCTGGCAGGTCCATGCCTGTTCACAAGCCATCATAAAACGGTATGAATACACACTCAGTGGGAAATATATTTTCTCACAGTATAGCCACTGTACAATCAATTTTTCTGTCAAACTAGTTTTTAACTAAATTGTCTCGTTTCACACAAGAAATTATTTACCTGATTATTATGTCCCCTGATGTGCTGTCATTTTGTACAGTTGTACTCACTCAGCAACGTTCATATACGTATTTCAGCACTTCTCAGAGTATTTTGCCATGAAAGCAAACACTTTTCAGAATGCAGTAACAGCAAAAATAGATTCCCATCTTGACTTACAGCTATCATTTCTACTGCTTCATGTTTTGGATGCATCTTTGGAGATATGGAGACATTTGCTGATATAAACCAAGGATGTGAAACACCCCTGTATGTGCATAGAGTGAAAAATGTTTGTCCTGCATATGACACCAGTTCTTTTTATTTCCTTCACATTGATACCCTTACACAGGAGAGTTATTTTGCTCAGAGGATGCAATAGAGTAGTTCTGTAGCAGTCTTGCATTATTGCAGCAGGAAACTTTCTCAAAGACCTCTAAGATCTTTTTGTGCATACCTGGGTGGGGTGTAACCTAGATACCTACAGGGTCCCTACATATGCAGTAAACAAGTCAACTCTTTAGCAACATGCAGAGAGGCTCCAAATTATTTGCCAAAAACCTGTGGTTGTTGGGAAAAATTGCCAAGTTCTGCAACTAATAGCCTCCCAAAGGAGAGTTTATTAAGAAGGGGGAAAAAAAATCTCCCTCACACAAAATGAAAGAATGATGTCTTCTCTGACTCTCTTTAGCCCTTCTCACTTAGTTTGTTTGAGGAAGGTAAGCAGCTTTCCCTTTCACTCATGGTAAACCTGTCACCTGACCAGGAGGGAGGTTGCCTGGAATTGCATGGGTAAAAATTTCAGTCTGTGATCTTCGTCTCAGGATAAGTTTCCGTAGGTGGCTCTTGTGCTCATCGCCCCCTTGTTACTTAACAAAACCATTTGTATTTAATTCTTTTAATCTTCTCACAGGACCATGTCCCTCCTGCCCTTTAACCAACTTGGATGTTTCTCTCTGAATCTCCCTCCAGTATGTCTACATTTTTTGCTGTATGTATCTGGAACTAAAACCAGTGCAATGTCTGCAGAACAGAGCTACAACGTAATGGGCACACAGGAAAAAATCATGTGTGTTTGGACAGGGGTAACCACTGTGTAGCAGAGATAATTTACAAAGTTTGTGTTCGAAGAGACAAAATATACTATTTTTTATTTGCAGATAAACTTCTGAAATCTTCCACTTCCACTCTAACTCTTAGAACAGAAAAGAACAAAAGGAATCCACTGAGAAACTGCTTGTGTTTTAGCTCTGCCTGCCTCTCAAAAGACCATGAACAGACCCATTAAAATGCTCTGCAGACTTTCTTGGTGCCTGGCTTGTCCAGCTCACCCTTTCTAGCATCGTACGATTAATACGCTGTGCAACTGGCCACTCTGACAGCTTTCATGATGCCGAAGTTTATGGCAACTGTAAATCTATTAAGCCACAATTTGCACTTAATAAAATGAAACAGCAAGTAGTTAAAAGAAAGCTCAATCCTAAACTGGAGAACATTTTTCAGGAAAAGTCATTGAGCCTGCCATTGGTACTGCTGCCTTCCTTTGAGAAACTCAATCGTGCTGATTGAGGAAACCTGGAGAGAGACAGCTATTCCTTCCTTCAGTTTATAATTGCCCCATAGACCATTTAATCATCTGTAGATGAAACAAAGCCTGTGCTGTGGAGTCCCGGAAGGGCAGGCATGTGCTTATCAAATGCTTCCTACCCACGGAGCAGAGCTGGGAGCTCATCCTGGAGCCTCTGAGCAGCCCTGCTGTCAAAGCAAGGAGCTGAGAGCAGACTGGCTCTTCCTGCTGTCACTGCACCGGCCTTCTTGGCTGCCTTGATTTTATTACAGTAAAGTCCACACAAGCCAATTTTTCAGGAGCAGGGTTTAGAGCAGAGAATGAGGGTCTTTCTGCTGTAAGGCAGTCAGGCACTGAGACAGTCGCCAGGGCAAGAGCTGCTTGATGCTGTCTTGATGAGAAAATACTGAAACTTGAATGGTAGGAGCAAAGATTTATCGGCTCCTGTTAAACAAATTTCTCTATCAGCTCTAAAATGTCACTTTTCAAACCCATGTCTCTGTCTGTGCTCCATATTGCAGAGTTTTTGAGTGACCATGGGGATGTCCCTGTTTCACAGATGAATAGTCTGGTCAGAAACCATATGCCCAGTTTCATTAACAAAAAGAGAAAAACAAAAACAAAAAAAAAGCCTGGCCAGGGGAGGCACTGAGAGCTCAAAAACCTGATCCATCATACTAATTGGCCTGGAATATTAGCCTTTAGTTGAGATTTGAAATCCATTTCCTCCTTGATATAGGCAATTTACCTAACAGCTCAGGCACTATACCTAACCACGTAAGGCTTGACACTCTGCCCTCAACTCCTAGCTCATATTTTCTGAAATACTCTGAGAGAATGTGGCACTTAAAATAGAGTTACAAGAACTGGCTCCTCCTGGGAGGGCATCTCTGGGCGTGTATCTTTCCCCCTTCTGAAACTTTTGTCGGGAAGAATTCTTATGAGGATTTTTAATTCACAAAAACCACTCAGTGCTGACTAATGCTTGCCAATTAAGTTCAGCCCATTGAATCAACAGTTTCCTGTTACCTGTTCCTTCAGGTAGAACAGCGGCTGATACCCCTGCCCTTTCCCAGGCTTCTGTGCAGGGACCTTTGCTGCCTGAAAACAGTGGGGACACCTGTTTTCAGAGTGCGGAAGGCCAGCACCTGAAATCCTAGGAATGGGTTGGCTATTGAGAAAAGGGTGCTTGATAAGGCAGCCACTGTGATAGGCAGCGGAAATTCGATGATGAAAGGAGATGCCTAATAGATTAATCTGGTGTGATTTGCCAAAACACAGGGTTTTCTGGAAGATTATCCACACTCGCAATAGGGAGCCCTTTGTTTTGTAAAAGTCCCCACTTATCATGGTATTCTTTATCTCAACAAGAAACATAATGGTTTACTTGTTTACATGCATGGCAGATATATTCAGAGCTGGGCTTAGGAACTGTGAACTCCTTTTCATTTGAAATGTTTCCAGAAGGCAGGTTATTAGCTGAGGGGGAACAAGCAGTTGGACACACATAAAATTTAAATCTGCCTTGCTTAGATTGGCAAAAATGAATGTTATTTCATCCACTGGGAAAATGTTTTACTTCCTGCTCAAATGTTTTTGAAAGAAAATCACAAGCTCATTTGTAGCCATCATATATGTATGTATATATTTTTTTAGAGTTAAGTGGTGTGTCTACAGAAATGTATTTGTTACTGTATACCAATTATTTTCCACTAATATTAATTATTTTATTAGCTTGTCTTTACTTCTTCAATTTTACTTTGCTTGCTATAAAATGTGACTGATGGCTTTACATTATTTATACTGAATGTGAGACTGGAATCTAGCCCTTGATGTACCTTGGATAGAACTGCTTTGGTTTCTGGAATTGATTTTTAAATACCTTACACATCCGGGATGGCAGAACTACCAAAGCACTGTGTTCTTGAACTCTGAAAATAAACAAAAAATGCCATGTTAGAAAACAGCTTTATTAAAGCCCTTTTTAACAATCTTGTATCAACAAAGTTTTTCACAGAGTGCAATATTAAGCTTGCTTGGATACACAACTTGCTTGTTGTACAAAAGCACGTGCAGCAGGAACACACATTGTTTTAAAGGAGCTGGAGCACTAAAAGCATGGGAGTTTGATGGGGTTATTTTCCTGTGCTCCTCTGAGGTATCACGTTGTGCATACCATATGGGCTTTAAGTTTACTGCAGACACAGACAGGTTCCACATCGTAATAAGAATGAGGTGCAGGGGTCACTTCAAACAAGACTAAAAGAAAGAGAAGGCAAGCAAGTTGCTCGCCCTGATGCCACAGGATTGGTTATGTGGACCTACCTCAGCAATCCGCTGTAGCCAGCACAAAGCAAGGAAGGAACAGAAATTAGGAAGGAGGGGGAGGAATAAAGCTGGAAATCTGATAAATCCATCAAAAAGAATAGATCTCCAAAGATTTGTCTGTCTAGACCAGTGGACGGCTAAAAACACGAGTTAGTGGCTCATGCAAGTGGATACAGTGAAATGAAAAATTACCACGGAGTAATGCTTGGCATAGACAAAGGATTGTATTTTACTTCTAGGACATATTTTATGGTTTATGAAGACATTGGAAATCTACTTTCTGTTTTCTTCTTCCATGTTCATAGTTTACATTACTTATTTTACAATGCGTTCAGGCACACATTGTTCTTTTTTCTGTCTGCTCCAAACCTTCCTATAGTTCAAACTGCAGTTAAAGCCAAGTCTTGTAATTTAGTGTAGTCAATGCACAGATGAAACTGAGTGGCAGGGAAGCCCTTCAGAGTTTGCTTGGAATTTATGCAAAATCATCACAAAGTGTGCAAAATGTCTTCTTTGGGTTCACAATATCTGTACAATGTCCATAAGAACCCTAAAGTGGAATCAGCAAACAGAATCAAATATGCCTCCCCCGCCCAAGAAAAGAAAAGAATCCAAGCCATAAATCCTTCTAATGTAATTTCTCCTGATAAGTATTACACTAGTTTCATAAATATCCCAATCAAGTAAAATGCTGGGAAATAACAGCATCTTCTGGCCACAGTCAAGAGGACTACTTGCAGAGGAAAGCCTTTAGCAAAACAAGAGTGACAAACACACTCACCTAACTGTAGCAGTAGAGACAAAAAATAATTTCTTAATATATTTCTTGGCTCTTGCTTCTTCCTTCACATTTATTGAAACAACTGCACTTCCAGTACTTTCTATTGTTTTAATTTAGGCTAGCAAAGACAAGATGATAAAACATTTTAACCATTTAAGGCACCTTATTTTCACTACAAAAATCAAAGCATTCTCTCATTAATTGAAGTGTGGTCAGCCTTAAGTTTCATACCACTGTTTCTCACTCCCTTATCTTGACTGTAATAGTACAGGCTTCTAAAAGGCTCCTTGATTTTTTGAGGAGAATGGTGGATATTGAGTTTTTTACAATTGGTCGCTTGTTGGGAGATTTTTAGCAATCACACCCTTTGGGGGGGGGGGGTTGTTGTTGTTGGTTTTGTTTGTTTGTTTGTTTGTTTTTTGTCATTAGAAGCTTATGGTAACATCACCAAACACTTCAAATAGAAAATTTCATTTTGTATAGACATGAAAAGTTTATCTCCAACTAGGATTTCTCTCTAAAAAGTGCCTTCAGAGTTACTCAGGTTTCTGCATGCATACTCAGTCTCAGGGATAAAAATTGCCTGGTGATTTTCATCAGAAGCTGACTTCTACAAATAACTTTTGTTTTTATTATTGTTATTTTAATGTCAGAAGCAACAGTGTCTATCAACATGCCAAGTCTCCTGAAGCAATATGGGCCTCCTTAAGAATGGGATATACAATACCAAACTGATGCACTATGGCCTTTCTGATGGGCCACGTTATAGTGCTCCAGAGCTCTGCTACACCAATGTTTCAGATCATACCAGAAGCACATTTCAGAACAAATCTCCTAATTGTTCCCCTTCACTGTGCTTTGGTTCACAGCACAAAGCGATCTAAGAGCACATTCAGTAAATATTTTTTGGATGAAACGAAGCCAGATGTGCTCCAGGACTGTTCCTAACATACTCCGATAGATAACAGGTAGCCAATAGGTCCCAGACTGAGGCACAAACCAGCCCAATGCAAACCCCTTCTGACACATGCCTGGTCCTCTACATCAACAGATTTCCTCCACTTATCTGCTCATACCAGCCTGTACTACCTGCTACTGTACACATAGCTTCTGTGACCAGCACTAATTTTGCCATATGGAAAGTTTATGTGAATAAAAACAGAGCAATAGATTTCAGAGCAGATTAAAATCTCTTGGTGCAAACATAAGCATTGCATGCTGAATTGGTTTGCTGAGAGGCAGGGCTTCAGCTGAAGCAAAGAATCTTGGTAGATGTACAGTGAAAGCTCTAACACTTCCACACAGGATTTTTTGTTGCATGCTGCTACTTCCCATCAAATCTGTCACTTGCTATTACAGCAGGCATTTGCGAGCGTGACTGAAAATAGTCTATTTCAAATCAATGCCCTGTCTTGTTAAAAACTTCCATCCCAGCAAGATATCTCTTTAAAATGCATGAAAAGACTACTGGGGGAAAAAATGGCATGTGTAACGATAAAGTAGTGGGTGACGGCATATATCTGGATAGTGCCACAGGCACTTCAGCATTTCTGGTTCACCATTAGAGAGGGACAAGACAGACCTTTGTTTCTGGAAGCTTGTGGATTGCTTTTTTGGTTTATTACTCCAGTTAGGTCTAGTAAAAGATACTAACTCTCCTTACAAGCTCTGACTCAGTTGTAAACTTAGATTGTCCAAGCTACTGCAGCAACAGGACAAACCCTGCATAGTGCAAATGTAATTTGCAGGGTCAGCATGAAACTGATCCTGCCTCTTGGATGAAGAGAGAGCTATATATGTTGTGTCACATCCACTGAGCTACCAGCACCTGCTAAGAACCTTCAACGCAAACTGAAGCCTTAAGTGAGCTGAGGTCACGCTTCAGGCATGCCAGGATGCATGAAGTCATTGTGTTCAGCAACCCCGGCTAAATGTAGTGACGATGTATACATACTGCTAAACTACAGCCCTCTGTCCACCCTCTCTTCCAGTTGTCCTTGGTCCTACTTTATGGAGGATATACAGGAAAGGTAGATTTTTGGCTGTATGAAACAGCTACAAAATTGGTTTCTATACTGTCAGATTAGGTATGCATGGCAAGAATTTAGGTCATTGTATTTTCAAGGTTTTCCAGAAGATGTCAAATATGTCTTAAATTCATCTTTGAAGCAAATGAGTGAAGTATATGTTATAATATGTATTCAGTTCTACTGACCTCCCTAATGGGAAGACAGACATTGCAGAAATCTTTACTGAACAGAAGCATGATTTTGGCAAGTCATCTCTCCACCAGTGGTTCTGAGGCAACAGAACATTCATTGTTTTCAGGTCTCTGAGGTTTTTTTTTAAATCAAATCTCAGATTTTTGGCAGCTGAAAATAAGAGCTTTCAATTCAGACAAAAGAATTGTTGTTTCTGGTACTCATCCAAAGGATTAAATCCAACATAAAAAGTAATATACTTCTGCCTGTACCTTAATGCCAAGGAAGCATGTGCTCTAATTTTATCCTCCTCATCTTTATTCATGGATAGATTTGTCATGTTTTACTTCTTTGGTCATCTTTCCTGCACCACAAGAGGACGTGTGTTTGTGACATGCCAACACACTCTTATTTGGCTGTACATATCCAGGAACTGACACTGTAGCAAAAGGTCATCAGATCCTATAAATTAGTGTATGATCTTTGAGTAGAAACTCATACTCTTTCATATTAGAGGGATATCTTCCATTATCTAGCTTGGATTCTGGTGTACCATAGAAGTAAATGCAGCTGTTTCATTCCGGGGTTAGTAGACTGTTCCCAGCAGCAGCAGCAAAATGACAACTGTTTGATTCATGCTATCTGCTTGTCCTCTCTATGTGTCTCTCCTCTTTCCTATCCCTGGCCTATCCATCCTGCTCATGTCTCATCACTACGCATGAAAATGGATGGAACTGCTTTCAGTTATTATCTGGAGAGGAGTAATCTTCTTAGTTTCAGCCTTCCAAGACTCTTCACTTAAATCCAAATCACCACTAGACAAAGATACTCTTCCATCTCTTCTCTGCTCTTCTGTGCACTGAACACAGCAGATGGATCTTGGTTGTCTTTTGCCAGTTCAAACAAATGGTGTTCAGCAGGAATGCTGAATTGCCATCCTCCTCTCCTACACAAATAACGATCTTTCATAGCAATTTACAAAAATACAGCTTTGGAAAATAGATATTGTAAGAGAAAGTGTTGTTTTAAGAACTGTGTGGAATTTTCAACATAAAACTAAGAAAAGCACAGGCAATTTTTAGTGGCAAAATATTTAAATTCACACATATTTGACAGATTATTCCATGTGAATGATAATGATTTGTTGTAAATGTCACCATAGCAGCTACATATAAATATATACAGTCTAGTCTTGCTTCAGAATAAAGCAAAATTTATCTTTATTACCTGGTACAGCACCAAGAATAGAAATATCCCCTTCATATTGCTGAGAATGAAGACCCAAAGTTTTCCTTTTTTTCTTTTTTGTTTTGTTTTGTTTTGTTTTGTTTTTTCTTTCATTTACATAGTGAGAAAATTGCAATGCAAGCTAGCCAGAAAATGTTGGCAATTGCACATTGGGCAGACTTGAGGACTGAAATCTGAGAATCCCAGAGACAAAAAAGAAGGATGTTGTCAGGAACAGAAACTTAGACTTGGTAGGCACCCATCTAGAGATGGCAAAAAAAGCCATGAAAATTAATTAGGTTGACAAGGGATGAGTTGGAGAAGGTGAAAGAGACTAATGAAAGAAGAAAACCTTAAGAAGACATTGAGAGGCGGAGGCAGTGAAAGCAGAGGAGGAAGAGAAGTACCAAGTAGCTCCAGAAGCATTGAAAAATCAGAAGTGGAAGCAATGCTGTTGTCTGGCAACTGCAGAAGAGTGGTGGAGAAGCAGCAAGAGAATCCACTTGGAGAAGATGGCAATCACTGCATTGAAAACTGCAAGAAAGCTGGTGCAAGGGGAAGCCACGTAAAAGGGCAACCCCTGAGTCAGGAAGTGAAAAAGAGATGGAAAAGGACAGAGCCCATGAAGGAACCTCTCTGTTTTCTCTGCACATGGTCATCCTCTCCTTTGCCCCCCTGGCAGGGCCTGGATGTAGAAGCAATGACAGACTCTTTGGCTGTTAATGTAGCTGAGGATCTTAATTATGTTCCTTCACAGAGAAATCACATTTCTTTAAGTCCATGCTGAGAGGCAAATCAACCTTTTTCTTGTATTGTTGTGACTGTTCATCTCATGCTGAGAGCAGTGTCTGAACAAACTCCTCCTCCACCTGAGCTGTTTACACCATGCATCTGAAGGCATTTGAAAAGTAGTGCCTAAGCCAAGGATTGTGTCTCTTTGGCTCTCACACAGCAGAAAAAGAGTTTTCTTCAGGCAGTAATTCAGGGCTCCCAATACAAGCTTCTTTTCTTGACTTACCTCAGGAAGCCACTTTTTCTCTCTCTGTCCTGTCCATGAGACCTAAGGAGTCCAGCCTCTAGGGGAACAGTGCTCCACCATCAAGTCTCTTAAACCATCTTCAGATTTATTATGCTGAAAGCAAAAGTTACAGAGAAAGAGAAGTTAAAAGCCTAAACTTGTTTTGTCTACCAGGATTCTTTTTTTCCCCTTTTTTATTTTTTTGAATGGGTCATTTATTAAACATTTTTCATTAGACTTAAAAATAGTCTGTACATCAATCACTTGGAAATTTAAAAATGCTTAAAATACATGTGCAAAATAATAGGAAGAATTGTAAAGCTAATGCATGCACTCAGCTGTGAAGAATATGAACAGAAGTTTAACATGTTGTCCTTTAAAGGAAGCTGTTATATGCACTGGTGTGGAAATACCATAGATCCTGTTTCAATTAAATGACTTCATTGAAAGAGCCATAGCATGAAGATCGAATGCTACCATTTATTGAAAGTGATAAATTATCCAAGGATTATACTTCATAAACATGAGACTCAATGCCTACGAAAAAATGTAATAACCTTAGGTATATTTAAAAAACAAGCTGTTCTGTGAGCAGCTAGCAGAGCCTGATCCCTTGTATGTTTGTGTCTTACGTCCTCTGTATGTTACTGCTGTATTAACCCTATTCATCTCTCACGTCCCTAGTTGATAATCCCTTTTGGCAGGAGAAAGCACAGCCTGAAGCCAACCCAGAGCTATGGGTTTACTGGGGAGCCGGCTGATATGTGGCCACGAACGTTCATCTTGCATCTGGCTGTTGCCAGGCAGAAGCAAAGTTGGCTTTGCTGAACAGAGACTAAATTACCTGGAAGGACAAGTATGTTTTTTCTCTTACATCCAGTCACAAATTTTCATGGCAGTTATTGGAACTTAATGATGTTTGGGAGTTTTCACTCCAATGCGGTTAAAAGTGGACTGAATTATTGTGGGGACAGGAGGGGGTAGGGGGAAAGAGAGAATGAATGAGAAAACAAGGCTAAAAATAACAATGTTTGGATTTTTCCGGGCCATTTATCCTGAAATATTAGAAAATGTAATGTGTAAAATAATACCTTTTTTCCCCCCACTAAAAGAACAGAGTAGCAGACATAAATCGATTATTTTTGTTTTGACCCAGTAACACATTTTCACACACGTTGACAGCTGCATTTTCTTCAATTAAGAATACATACACTTCAAGTTCTGTATTTTTCATCTCCCAAAAGGATGGACAACACACTGGGGAGTCATTTGCCCAGTGTGGGTGAAGAGTGTTTTCCAGCATATGAATTATTATGAGGATAAGCCTACAGCTGTGTGAGAAGTGCATTGATAGAACCACAGCTGTTTACATCAGCTGAGAATCTCTCACTTCTCTGTATGAGTATGTTTCCCAACACAGCTTCACTGATTTGGACTTCATACTTGATTTTATGGGTATTTTAAGAACTCTGCAATGGTCTATAAGAGAAATCTTACTATATTCAGCAGTCTTTTCTAATTTTAGTCCTACAGCTATGTACTACGTATTAACAAATTAAAGGACTGGAAAGTTAAGGAAAGTAATAAGGAATTTTTCAGGCACATCAGCAGTAAAAGGAAGATTAGGGGGAATGTGGGCCCACTGCTTAACACAGAGGGTGCCCTGGTGACAGAGGATGCAGAGAAGGCTGAACTACTGATTACCTTCTTTGCTTCAGTCTTTACAACCAGGGACGGCCCTCAGGAAGCCAAGTCGAGTGGGAATAGTAGGCTGGCCTGGACAAGAGAGGACTTGCCCTTGGTGGAAAAGAAAGAGGTTAAAGACTTGTTGGCCAAGTTTAAGCCTCATAAGTCAATGGGTCTTGATGGGATAGGCATTTGAGAGTGCTGAGGGAGTTGGCTGATGTGGTTGCTAAGCCGCTGCCCATCATTTTCAAACAATCATGGAGGACAGGTGTGATGCCTGAGGATTGGAGAAAGGCCAATGTCACTGCAGTCTTCAAGAAGGGCAGGAAGAATGACCCAGGAAGCTACAGGTTGGTCAGTCTCACCTCCATCCCCAGAAAGGTGATGGAACAACTCATCCTGAATGTTGTCACTAAACATATGAAGGAAAAGATGGTTATCCGGGGGAGTCAGTATGGACTCACCAAGAGGAAATCCCATTTGGCCAACCTGATAGCGTTCTATGAGGGCATAACTGGCTGACTAGATGAAGGGAGAGCAGTGGATGTCATCTACCTTGACTTCAGCAAGGTTTTTGACACTGTCTCCCATAACATCCTCATCAGAAAAGTCAGGCAGTGTGGCTTGGATGAGTGGACGGTGAGGTGCATCGAGAGCTACCTGAATGACAGAGCTCTGAGGGTGGTGATCAATGGCACAGAATCGAGTTGGAGGCCTGTGGCCAGTGGAGATCCACAGGGATCAATTCTGGAGCCTGTCTTGTTCAACAACTTCATCAATGACCTGGCTGAGGGCACAGAGCGTACCCTCAGCAAGTTGGCTGATGACACCAAACTGAGAGGACTGGCTGATTCCCCAGAAGGCTGTGCTGCCATTCAGCGGGGTCTTGTCCGACTTGAGAGTTGGGCAGAGAGGAACCTCATGAGGTTCAACAAGGACAAGTGCAGAGTCTTGCATCTAGGAAGGATCAACCCCATGCACTAGTACAGGCTGGGGATTGACCTGCTGGGGAGCAGCTCTGCAGAGACAGACCTGGGAGTCCTGGTTGATAATAAACTAACCATGAGCTAGCAATGTGCCCTCATGGCCAAGATGGCCAATGGCATTCTGGGATGCACTAAGAAGAATGTGGCCAGCAGGTTGAGGGAGTTTCTGCTCCTCCTCTACCTTGGCCTGATGATGCCTCCTCTGGAGTCCCATGTCCAGTTCTGGGTTCCCCAGCTCAAGAGGGGCACGGAACTTCTAGAGAGAGTTCAGTGCAGGGCCACCAAGATGATCAGGGGATTGGAACATCTTCCTTATGAGGAAAGGCTGCAGGAACTGGGGCTGTTTAGTCTAAAGAAGAGGAGACTGAGGGGGGATCTTATTAATATTTACAAGTATATAAAAGGTGGGTGTCAGGAGGTTGAGGCATGCTTTTTTTCTATTGTATCTAACAACACAACAAGGGGTAATGGGATGAAGCTGGAACACAAAACGTGCCATTTAAACATAAGAAAAATCTATTTTACTGTGAGGGTGATGGAGCCCTGGCACAGGCTGCCCAGGGAGTGTGTGGAGTCTCCTTCCCTGGAGGTCTTCAAGACCCACCTGGACACATTCATGTGTGACCTGATCTAGGTGAACCTGCTTCAGCAGGGGGGTTGGACTAGATGATCTCTAAAGGTCCCTTCCAACCCTACCATTCTATGATTCTATGATTCTATGATTCTATGATTCTATGATTCTATGACTAGTTTTAATAATCTGTGTCATTGTGTGCACACCACTCATCAGTAAAGTTATTTATCATTTTGAGGAGTTAAAAACCTTTCTTTAAAGTAACTGGGCTCAAAAGCTCTCTGGTCCACAGACGCAACTGACAGTACTAAGGGTTGGAATAGAATTCAAGCCCTACAAGCTAATTCCCCATTCAAGTTAATGACAAGACCAAGATACGGTAGGTTGAAGACAGATCTCACTGCTTTTGACATTCCAATGCCATGGCTAAATATAAATTATTATTTTTGAGAATATTATCCTCCCTCGAGTTCATATTTTCACACTAGTTTCAATTTGGCTTTCTGCATCTTAATCCCAAACCTGTCCTCCCTTTTCCATGCCTGTCTCCACGGCATGCGGTTAAATGCTACAGAGGTATAAGACACCAGATCAGCATGTGGTAGGTGAGACACAGATGCATCTAGTGAAGGCTTTGCTTGTGTGTTGTAATTTATAGTTTTCATCAAGTGTCACTTGAAGGAAACAGATTTACACACATACACATTTATCTCTGCCTTTTCCTCTTATTTCTTTACTCTCTTTCTTTACTTTCCTTTTCTGGTTTTGATGTCTCTCTACTGTTCTCTTGTTCTTATTTCCTTAGAGAATGGCATCACTTTGTATGTTTAGATGTCTGCAGTGAAAAACACAAAAGAAAATGGATCAGTGTAAACACTGCCTTTGCAGAAAAATGTAATGGGAAAAATAGCCTGGGAAATTCTGCTGCAAAGTCAGACAAAACTTTTACATTTCACTGCCTCCAATGCACATCAGCTTGATGTTCATTTCATCAGGAAAAACACAGATAACTTAGAAATCTAATTATATGACCTTCAGGGATGATTTTTCACTTGCTGGCACTCCAAAGCCAGTGATGCAAACTCTCAGAATACAGTCTTAGTGGCCATATTCCTTTGTTCTCATTTTCAACTCCATAGTCCAGATCCCAAGATGCCAAACTTTTCTTTATTCTTTTTTGTTGTTGTTGTTGTTCCCATAGGAATGTTGGTGAATGTATAGATGCAGCTGAGAGTTTTGTTCATAGCATCATAGAATGGTAGAGGTTGGAAAGGACCTTTAGAGATCATCTAAAGTCAGATCAGCTTTTGACATAGAAACTGGTTCATGTTGAAAATAATTTAAGAATCATATGTGTGGAGAATAAAAATCTTTTTTTAATAAGGAAATAACTGTTTTATCTGTTCTCAATTTATTACACATTTAGTCTATTTCTGAATATATCACATGAGCTATTGTATTCCCAATGCAGTTTGCAAGCATCTACTGATACCAATTATCAGTCATGTTTACATTACAATCAGACTTATGCCTGTAAAGTCATCCTATGTTAGGTATTTATACACAGACTTTCTCCTCACTTTCTCCCCCAGCTGACCACATAAAATGCAATGAACAGTTCATAAATACTGAAGTCAAAAGTTGCAAAATGTCAGCATAAGACTGTTGCTTCAACTAGAGGAATAACTGGTGGCTGGGATGACTAGGTGGTCATCTGTGGATCAAGTATGGAGGAAGAACTGGAGCTCTCTCTGCACTTCAACACTAGAAACAGGAAAGATCAAATGGTGAGCCTCAGACATTCGCATCTCATTCCAGGCTGTGAACTAAGCAAGGAAAAATGGGATTTTGACAAACAGCAACAGAGAGCAAGCATTCACTGACGTTATGTTTTTCATAATGGGTTAAAATCACCACAGACAATTTTAGGCTTGAATGTGCAGGTTCAAGAGCTGAAGCTCCGTGACTTGCATTCCAAATGTCAATCAGCTGGATTTCAACATGTGGAAATTACGACTGCAACTCTTGCTCTGCGTGAACAGGTTCGGTCTTGCAAATCCCTCAACTATAGGAGTTTTTGAACAAGAATTTTTGATGAAATTGGGATGAAACACCATTTTGATGAAAAAGGGGATCAAAGAGGCAAAAAAAAATGAAAACAAAATTACTTCAGGTACAGACAGAATTCAAAGCACTTAAATTGCCTGTCCCTGTCACAGTACTTGTGTGGCTGATGTGGAGAAATTGATATTTTTATTAAGACAGCTCTACAGCAGCCCCATTTGATGACTTGAAAACTGTGGAAAACACATCAGCCCCTCAAACACTTCCCAGTCTATCTAAGCAGCCAAGAGACTTGACCCACAGTACAGTGCTGTACTAAAGAGGCTGTAGCTGTACAACAAATGGTCCCCCTGATTTGATGTAACACACTAGGAAGAAAAATCAAATAGGCAAAGATCATCCAGGATCATAGGAGTGTGAATTCAGTGAAAATTACCCAATTTAATTGGCAAATGCAATGCTATTTTTGTCAGGTCTAATAGTGACTCACTGTGCTAAAAATCTAAATGCAACAGTACTGTAAAAAAACAAAGTGGTCAGGAGAAGCAACACCAAAACTTCACAAGCAGATATCTGGCATGGAAGTGCTAAAATAAACAGTTTGCCAAATATTTGCTGGCAAGGACAAATGTTGTTGTTTTCATTCAAGTCTATAAAATGAAAAAAAAAAACCAAAAAAAACTCGAAGATCTATTACTTGTAGTTGTGTTTTGTTTTCTCTGTAAGCTTTACATGTATGAAAGGTGCAATACACGTTGTTTATTATCACTTTAAATTGGAGAAGTTTAGATTTTCCTCCACTCTGAAGAGATCTCAGAGCACATTCTCTGCCAGAAAGACTATAGGTGAAAATTAAGCATGAAGACTTTAATAAGACAACCATCACGAAACAATGGTTAATTCATGGGAAAAGCCATAATAAAAGCACGTTGCAAGACCATAGTGTTGTGATGTACGCATTTTTTAAAATACGCAAAACAACAAAACCATTCTTGCAGCAGATTATCTTTTTTTTCTGTATTCTTTCAATGTTCTGATTTCAAAATGCTTTCCTATGTCAGTGACAATCTTAATAGAGTCCAATTAGTTCCACAAGGCACTTTCTGATGCACGAGCCTCTGACTTGATTGCGGTGAATGGTGAGTATTTCCTGTGTTTAAGTCCACATATGGATTGAGTAAGGCAGTGGCAGAGAGACTACTGTTTTCCTTCACTACATCTTCATTTCTTTTTCGTAGGCTAAGCCTTTTTTGTTTTTCCTGGCTCTGTTGTCAAAACATTGACCAGAGTTTTGGCTCACAGTGTTGGAATACAAGGCCAAAACAATCCTCTGGAAAACCAGTGTGGCAAAATGTATGTTAAATCTATACATTCACCATTCGACCACGGGAGGGACCACGCCCACTGCCCCACTCTGTGGTTTAAAAACAACATGGGTTTGCCCCCAGAACGGTTTGATTTATTTGACAGGCTTTTTCAAGCTGGGTATATCAACATTTAAACTGCTCTGAGGCTTGACTTCCTACGTCACGTATTAAAACACACTCTAATCATTTCCCGCCTCTATTAAACTAGACAAGGTGAATGCATTGTGCATTCTGCGGGATTTCTTTGAAAACCTGTCAGTCTCTCCAAAGACAGACAGGCTGTAGTGATTCTTTCTTTTTTTTTTTCTTTTCCTTTCAAAAACATACAATTGGGAGCTTTTAAATATTATCTTTATTACATCCTTTTTGGAATAATACATCATTATAAGAAATTTGTAGAGCTGGTTCCTATTCCTGACATACAAATGTCCAGTGCAAAACAGTAAAAGAGAACACATTTTAAGAACTTTATCATATAATGTAGCATAAGGGACAAGCACTCTGTACAACTACATTGTAGTCTGTACACAAGTACATTGCCAATTATTTTCCTTCATTGTCAGGTTCCCAGAAGGATTTTCTTTCCTCAGGGGTAAGCAGGATTACAAATGAAAACTCATCTGTGGAAATGAAATCGGGACAAGACCAATTTTGTACACACAATTGGGGAAAATTAAAGAAATGGTGTGTGGTAGATTAAATAATCTATCCAAACAAAATCTAATAGTTTAAGTACTAGGATGTCATTCTCCTGAACGAGAATTCCTGCATGGTTTAGTTCCAGATGTTTTCATTCCGTCTTTTGCACTGAGTCCCACAACACAAAGCCAGGCCTGTCAGTGCAGGTTGCATGGATGTGATCTACACAACACTTACCTACAGAAACGTATGCATAGACATGCAACAATATGCCTAAATTTGGGGCAAGGATCTGCTTCTACCTTGAATCACCTATAAATGATCCGTGTGACATTTGAACCAAATTTAAATATCCCACCTGAGTTTACTCCCCAGCTGCACAGCTGGAATCACAGAGCAAGCCAGAAAGTGCCTTTCGTTGTTAAATAAAACACAAACTTCTCGGCCAACCCTGTTCCATTGTGCGTGCTGCAGAAAGCTCTACAACGAGGGGGGGGCGGGAAATGGATGTTTGTGGACGTAGCGATACGTTTTACGGTTTCTCTTTTATCTCCCCCAGCCCAGGGCTCCCCTGCGAGACTTCCGGACGGAGTGAGCGGGGACACGGGAGGCAGCTCTCATCGAAAGAGCAGCAAAAGCAATTAGAGCAGGGGGCGGGCACCCTCTCGGCGGGCCGCTGCCGGTGGATGTCCCGCCAAACGCGGGGGCCTCCTCAGCCCCGGCCCCGGCTCCCGACACACGTCGGGGGCCCTGAATCCCCTCCCGGCCCCGGCCCGCTCCCCTCGGGGAGGGGGGGGTATGCACCTTCGCACGCTGCCCGCCTCCGCGCCGCGTGTCTCCTCCTTCAACGTATTCCCGTCCGCCTTCGTCACGAAAACAGTAAAATCTCAATGCTGGGTTTCTAGTGGCTAAGAACAGAACACACACACACTGAGGGGAAAAAAAAAAAAAAAAAAAAAAAGAAGAGGGAAAGGGCTGGCGGGGAAAGGGTGAGGTGACACGAAACAGCGTTTCAAGAAACCCCATAAACCCGAGATGCGAGAGCTAGGGGAAGGAGGGGATAGAGGGGGATGGAGGAGGAAAAGTTTGAAAGCATCAGTGCCAATAGCAAATAGCTTAGTTTTTACTCCCAGACACCATAACTTGTTTTACGATTAGTGATCTGTTTAAAGATTTGTCCTGGAAGTACTTGATATTGGGTTACAAAAGGTTACGTTAATTGCATTAAGCCATAATGACCCATGAAAGACTGCAAAGACTTGAAGAAAAACACGCTTCTTCCTTAAAGAAATAAATAAACTGAAATGGAACAAAATAAAGAAAATTAGATGAAATTAAATGGAATAAATAAAATAAAATAAAATAAAATAAAATGAAATAAAATAAAATAAAATAAAATAATAAATAAAACAAATCCAAGGTGAGAGCGCAGCCCGGTGGCGGGGCGGCCAGGACTCTTGGGAGGAGCAGCATCCAGGCTCCAGCGGGCTCCGGCTGCGGCCGCGGTTTCCCCCCCAGGTACTCTCGCCCCTCGCCTGAGATTGCCATGCTGGGAAGGTGTGAGTCGGCCCTGGGCTCAGTCGCCCTCATTATGATCCCGGAATTAAATGTGTCTACCAATAATCTATAGTCTCACTCGCCGGGGCAGAGCAGACAAACAAAACTGTCATTCCAAATGAAAAGAAAACAGGATTTCTTAGAAGTGTTTAGGAGGGTGCACAGCGGGACATATTTTCTTTCTTACTGGCAAGAGTTTGTAACTGGATCCCTTAACATTACTGAGAACATGAAAACATGAAACAAAAGTATTGATCCAAGAATTCGCAGAAGAAAAGTATCTAGATACGCACTGGTTTGTTTGAAATATTTTTTTAAGGTTACATCAGATGTTTACAGGGGAAAGTGGAAGCTTGTGATAGAGCCCTTCATGCCCCGTTCAAACATGCACGGAGGAAAGCGTTATTTGTGTTGTTAAATTTACATTATGTTCACTTTAATTGCATCAGCTGCTAGATAGATCTAGGAATAATGGCATTTAAGAGGGAAATAGCAATCATCTTCAGAAGACTGCAGCATAATGGAGGAACCTAATTAATTTAACCTTGCAGCCTTCCATAATGGCTGCACTTTATCATTTCCACAGATGGAGCTTGAAGGAATTAGCAGTGTTGTTTACCCCAGCAGACATCTCTAGCTGTGGTTAGCCAATGGCACATTTCCCACTTAAAGCTGCATTTCTTCACTTGAGGGAAACCGACGCGAGCCCTGGCAATAGCAGTCAAAACTCGCTGGTGTTAAATGTGAGGGGGATATTGAAAACCTGAGAAAATGCACAATATGCGTCTCTTTATGGTCTCATCAAGTGACGCTGGAAGAAGATACAGTGTTTCCTTGCTTACCAGAGCCAAGACTTTTCCAATACCATTTCAGTTTCTCTTCCTTTATTTTCCCCTTCACTATATATACTTTTCTTTAACAGCATATCCTGCTTTTTTTATTTTCTTGAAACACTCGGTATATGTCTGTTTCTAGATTCGTAGAATTCAACCCAACGCTGCTCCTAGATGATTTGCGATGTTTGCAGACTTTTTACGCTTGGGAAACCTGAGTAGACTTGAGGTGAGAATCATAGAATCGTTAGGGTTGGAAAAGACCTTTAAGCTCATCGAGTCCAACCACTCACCTCACACTGCCAAAAGTACTCCTCCACACACAAAACAAAGCAGAAGCTGGATTACTTGAACAAGATGATTGTGCATTATGTCAGAAAAATAATGCGTTTTCCACGCTGTCACATTCCATGTCCGCATGCTCACGGACACACTCAAATCACTCGTGGGTGTTAGACTGGAGTCGAGCAGGACGAAATTTGCTGCTCTGCGGCTTCGGTCTGTGCAAGCATACTCCCTCCCTCGTGATATCAACCTGAGGGCAAACTACAGCGATTAAACGTTCTACACGTTTACTTACAGAGCTGGGAGACAAAATAGTGTGGTTTGGTCATTCTGAGGTGGATATTGGGTACTCCGAGACGCCGGGACCTAGGCAATTGGCCATACAAGTGTGTCAGACCAGCACATTTTCGGCACGATTGTCTCTCCCCGCTTTTGTACAAAAGGAAACGTTTGACGGTGTATTGGAGACAGGAATCGTTCTACTTTTTGTGCACAGTAGCTATGCTCCTGTCTATGAGATAGATCTTAAACAGTATTGCTATTGCAAGATTTATTGGTACTCTGGGTTTACTGATGCTGTTGTTTGGAGATTCTTTTGCACTCTTCCAAGTCCCTGGCCGGTAAAACCACCATTCTTGATCTTAGACCTTGTCCCTGACCCATGTTATAATCTGAACCCGGTTCTTACACTCTGGTACAGAAAAGCGTCTTTTGTGTTCCTCCTTTGCACGAAGCAGCCTGCAATAGAAACCAATGTAGGTGTGGAATGATGCGAGGCTGCTATTAAAATGCGTACCACTATTAGTTGCTCTAGAGCTGTAAAGGAGACTGACATCCCCGGAGCTGCTCATGCCGTGACATTTTAGGAGAGCAGGTTTAGATCCAAACCTCGGTATCGTGACATTGAATATCAACACGACGTGAAACACTCGTGTGTCTTGCCACTTCTCTCCTTCGCAGAATAACTCCCGGGCCGCTGAGGACCGAGAGCACGACTAGAAGGGCAGGGCAGTGAGGATGCTGTGATTTGGGCTGATGTCATGAGAGCCCTGACGCTAACCCAGCTAACGGGAAGCTAATGATATCACTTGGCCAAACAAAGAAGGCTAACAGGTTTTAAGTCCTGATCATTGGCCAACTGGAAATAAACTCGTACATGTAAATATCCCCTTCGGGAAAAAAAAATAGTATTTTTAATAAATAATATAAGGAAGAATCGGCACAGAAACTAGGGCAGGGGATCTTAGGCTCCGACCTGCTAATAGCTGCAGCCTGGGCGTGGGACAAAGCGTGAGGGGCAGCGTGGAAAGATGTTAAACCAGCCAACAACAACAACAAAAAAAACAAACAACCAAAAAAACAGAGACTTTGACAAACAAGCCATCAAACAAAACTCCCACGACCGGTGAAGCCCGCAGAGGCACGGCAGTACGGCAGCACCTGCTCGTCCCGACGCCCCCTTCTCCCCTACCCCATTTCCCCCGCGCCTCCGGTTTCGCGCAGCCCCTTCAAGCGCGGGTTTTGGTGGAGCCCGGGGCTGCACACGAGTTGTCTGTGCCCCCATGAAGCTGGTGAGCCAAGAGAGAGCACTGCGATCCCTCGTCGGAGGAGATGAGGGGCCTGCTAGGTGTCAGTGACGCGATCGCTGCGGGATTTGAAGTTTTGGCCGGTGATTTAGGTTGATGCCGTTGTGTGAGTGTGCCGCAGTGCAGACCCCGCCCGTATGAATACGGCTTTTCACACCTTCCCTGGCTGTGCCGTTACATATTTCCAGTGACAGCAACTTCACTGGACAATAAAATACATTTTAAAAACCCGCAAGCAGTTGTAACTAGAAAGATAGAATACAAGACCCCATAAGAAGCCCGCATGCTGCAGGATCCCTCACTTCCCTGCGAGGTGCAGGAGGGGCCCGGCCGCAGAGGTCCTCGCCGCCTCCGCACCCGCGCAGGACGGTGGGCGGGAGGAGAGTGGCCACCTCCTCGCTCCGCGCTATGCTCCCTCCTCGGCCGCTCCTCCCCCTCAGGTGGAGGAGAACTGCCCGAGGGTCCAGAGGGACTTCCCTGTTTATCCGGCCTAGGCAGCCCCGCTGGGGCTAACCCCTGGTGCCGGCGCCTTTGGGAGAAGAAATGAAATGGGAGCCGGGGAGACAAGGGAAGATGTTGCCTGCTGTGAACTAGGAGGCAGGAGGGCTGCAATACCAGCTCTTTTATAGTTCGAACCTCGGCTGTGCTTGACCTGCCCAGCCAGGCACCAGGGCACAGCGCTGATGCGTGGAGGCGGCAGCATCTTCCTCTCGCTTTACGCCTCTTTTGCCTCAAACTCGCGGAGCCCAAAGCTCCGTGATGCCCTTTCAGAGCTGACCTGCAGTCAAGACACCAGGATCCGAGCAAGGGCTCTAGTAGAACTCCCAGCTCCTAATCCTCCGCCCAGCGACTGCTCCTCTGAACTCCATATACCGCGTATACGGAGCGGCAGGGGCCTAGGAGAGGGTTGGTGTGACCCGGAGAGGGAGAGAAGCTTAGCAGCGGAGGCTGCGGAGGGCGAGGGGGGCTGCAGGCATCTCCTCCAGGGCTTCATGCCGGGACGGGCGGCCGCCGGGACCAGGCGCGCCGTCCAGAGGGTGAGCTCGGCTTGTAACGGGGAGATCACATAAATCTTCAAATCTCCTATGAAAATTAATAAAAACACGCGAAATCCTAGACAGTCCATGGCAACGGATTTTTATCTACCGTTTTACGCGTTTCATTATGCACCTAAATATAACCGCCCCGTGATTTTATGTAGTTTTCGGAGACCACAGGCATTTTTGGCTTCCTTCAGCCTTTTCATTCTAGCGCTGGCAACGGGCTGACTTCAAATTTCTCTCAACAGTTGAATATATCTGGGGGCTGGGATAAGGTCAAGAAGGTAGAAAAAGACCACATTCAATGTGCTTGTCTCGGTGCCTCTTCAAACCTGTTCGGGGAGTCCAGAGCGCTTCAAACCCCATATTTTTGTGCGCTTCCCTAGGCGCTCGCTCTCTACCAACGCCGTGCCCTGACGGACTTTCTCTGGACGCTGAAGACCCTGGCCAAGCTGGGGTGAAGGCGGGGATTGGCTTTAATCAGCATTGTCAGAGACCCAGAATCAGGTGTGGATTCGTTTCAGGCCATGTTTACATCAATCAGTATTTTCGTTAAAAGCTTGTCAACGGTTTTAATTTAAAGCTTATGCTAAAACCAGAGAAATTAAGCGGTGCAAGGGAGAGCCTTATTTTTTTTTTTTTTTGGGGGGGGGGGAAATATCGTTAAACAGCTTGGCATTGCTGAAATATTTTCATTGTACCAGAGGCAAAGATTTTTTTTTCCCTCGGCTTCATCAGTAACGAAGTGGCTCGACGCGGTGTCTGAGGAGCGTCCGTAATTTTCGCGAGCCACAGCCATGGCCTGTCGGCGGCGAGGAGCACAGGGGCTCTTCCCCTTGGGTCGGAGCCGGGTGCAGCCGTTATCCTCCGTTTGCCCCACCACCGGAGCTCCCCGCTGCCAGCTCCTGCGGGACCGGCTGCTTCCCGAGCCCATCTCCTGCTGCCCGCGGTGCTGCGGGCAAAGAGGGGGTGGGAACCCGCCGCGATTCTGCGGACTTTGAGCGGCTGCGGGTCGGCAGGGGGGAGCCGATGCCAAGGCGCAGAGGCGCGGAGAGCATCTCCCACGGAGCTGCCACCCCACTCAGGAGGCGGTGACATCCACAGGATCAAAGGGTGGATCGACAGAGAAGCGTTCCTACCTGCACTGTATTTTTGGCTGAGCTATTTGCGCGGGGCCGGGGCGGAGTGGCGGCGCGGCGCGTTGCGGGCGCCCTGCTTGAGGCTGGCCGGCTGCTTTCGCTCCCGCACTCCGGCATCCCCGGCTCACTTTTCACATCAAATAGGCCATTAACTTTTGATCCTTGCTGTTACATTCCAAGTTTCCCAGTGATGTTTCCTGCACACTGAGCCCCCCCCCCGCTCCCATTTCTGTCCCACTTCTCATTTAAACACGATCCAGTAGATCTGAATTTTTGTCGAAACTGTAATTTTGAACATATGCACTCATTCGTCTCTTCTTGGCCTCACATAGAAATCGCTCTCCGAAGAAGGACCCAGAAGACTGTTGGATTTTTGGCTTGCTTGCATCTTTCAACAAGCGATCCGCAATGAAAATACTGACTAATGCCAGCGAAGACAATTTCCATAACTTCAAAGCCCTTACGTGTCTTTTGGCAATGGCTGCTCTCAAGCGCTGCGACCAGTCAAAGCGACTTGAGACACGTTAGCTATTCGTGTTTAGGACGTCATTAAGGCAGGAGCGGTGACTTGACGTTCAGAAGAATAGGTCTGGCTTTCGCCCTCCGTGCCATTTGACCTCCTCATTTCCTATCTTGGCAGTAGGAAACCACTCTAAATGTAGTGTTGAAAGAGCACCTCGAGGTGCTACAGGAGATCCCCTCTGCCAGACTACGGGGTCAGCTCTGGCGGATGATTTCACACACGCACCTGGTTTTTCACGCCAGGTCTCTGTCCGCCATCCCGCTTCCCCAAAACCTCGCTGTGGGGGGGAACTTGGCGGCGGAGCCCCTCGGTAGGTCTCCGGCCATCACTCCGAGCATCACTCTGGCCTCATGTCCCCTGCGGGACTTCAAACCTGGGAAGTCCCATCAAAGCAGCCAGGGATGAGAATGTCCAAAACTCAGGAGAGTGGGCTGGGCTCAGCATCCCGAGCCCGGCTCCGCTCAGCACCGGGCCCGCGGAAGTGGCTGTGCGGCTGCGGGGAGGAGCAGGGGGAGAGCGCGGCTCAGCAGGGGCTCAATGGCCGGCGGGCACTGCTTTTCCCTCTTCCCCGGTTTGTGCCTTGCACTTTTGCACCTTCGAATTTGATCGTGGGATAATATTTACCTAAAATTCGCCTTTTCATTAAGTTTCTTGCCTATAAATTCACCTTCTGGAATATTTCCTGCCTTGTGCTCAGAAGAGACCTGAACAAACTCAGAAAAGGTAACCTTAAATTAAAGCATTTTCCCCCAGATATCTAAGGATGGGGTGGTTTTTTTTTCCCTATTAAATTGTCAGAAATGTGTCACAATGCCTTCACATAGTTTGTTCGTTAAAAAAAAACTGTATTTTTTTTCCTCATCATTACAATTAATGTTTGCCACACAAGTTAATATTTTCTTTGAAAACATTTGAACATCCTTTTATGAACACAATTTCCTCAAATATGCCAAGTCGTTTTCTTTATTGATCTTCATGAGGATACGGTAATGACAGAGAAATCAGACTTACATTATCAACAAAATGATTCAATTACATGACCAACCTCTCAGACTGTGAGGAGTTAGAGCGAGCCACAATGTTTTATTAAAAAAAATAGGAACATTAAATATACACAAGTTTTCCAGGATTCCAGAATAAGACGCCTTTAATTAAACTCTTACATTTGATAAACTGCCGTTCCAAGTTGGCAATAGTTACTCTCTGCCTCACTACTTCCACAAGTGGTCTCATGTAAAAAGATGTATAAATCCATCTTTGTGGAACATGACCTTAAACAAGTGGACTGACACTCTGAATAGTTCAGGTATGATTCTGGTATTATGTACATCAGCTTCTGATTTCAGGCCTTTATTGCTGAAGAACCCCATCTACAACTGTAGCAAGACCAAAGCTAAGGATATTATCCCTTTTCACATGAAGTATTCAGTTGGATGATCTTCATCAACAAAGGCACAATAAAAATTACCAGAAAGTTTAAAATATAAAATAGAATTTCATTGATAATCTACCTTGTTGTCTGGTTTTGGCCAGTTATTTAATGGAGCAAGCATTTTTCAGTCCATGTACTTATTAACAGCTCTGTGAGTAGTTTCATTAAAATTACACACACAAGTGTTTACAGTGTTAGACCTCAAAAAGCATTAGAAATGAATTTCTAGATACTGAAAAAAAAGTGCTCAAAACTTACTAGAAGTCAGACAGACTTTGACCACTGACCTGGGGAGCTCTGGGAGATTTCCATCTGCAGTGACACTGACCAGATTATGAAGCTGGAAGACCGTTTTATCTGCTCCACACAATGTTAAGTTGCTGTTTTTAGCACTTCCCTCCATCTCCGTCATTTTTAGACAACTCTCTCTAAAACAAACAAACAAAGATATTGACAAACTAATGTAGTAGTGGGGAGGTGGGAGGGGAGTTGGGAGGGGGAACAGAGTGAGAAGCATAGCAGAGGGACACACCATTTAGAGGATAACAACAAACGTTGGAGATATTGAAAACATAAGCACTACAAATGAAAATGTTGGGGTGGTTTTTCTTGAGAGTCAAAAAAAACATAACCAAGAGTTAAAAGATTAAATAGATTTAATCTTTTGAATGAGCTATGTGTTATTTGTCTTCTTGTGGGATCTACTAAAGGAGTAAGTCAAGTTATGTTGCCAGATGTGGCTCACCAACGCGGCACTATAGCTACCAGTTTACACTGAGTGCCAGCAGCATCTGCCTCAGCAATGTTTCCATTAGAAAAAATTACTGGAAATGCTCCATTTTTAAATTTCATCTAGGTGTAGCTGAGGGCTACATCTAACTCTGGAACTGAAAAACTTGAGTTTGTTTGTCCTTTTACCCATTTGCATGGGTAAGTCATTCGTACTCACAACAGTGTTTCTGTTCACAATACCTGTGCCAGAGGAACACCTAGTTCACCTTTCATAGCTGCAAACATCTTGCAGGGGATTTGCCAAGAGCAACAGCACTAAAAATATCATCTGTGACTGAAAGAAATCAAAATGATTCTGAAGCAGATAAGAGGATATTTACTGACTGAGGAAGTCCCGTTTTACACTTCCTTTCCAGTATGAAACTTCACTTAAGTAAGATAATGAATATTTTAGAAACTGAATTTATGCTTGAGCTGCTTCTAGAAAGTAAAATCACAGTATAGACTTGAGTGCTGGTTTGGGGTTTTTTACTCACCAGGGCAAGACAAGCAATGTGCTACAGTAGACCTGACACAGAAGGAAAAAACACACACATAGGGCACAACAATGTCTCTGGTAATGAACTCAAACCCTTGAGTCTGTAAAACCACACTGTATCCTTGAGTGATAAATTCTGTATTTGGATCACTAACTTAGTTGAAAGAAGTGTAAAGACAGCTCCCTACTGGCAAAATATTGGAGGAGGTTACAGAATCCTGTTTATTCCAACTAGTGTCTGGAAGAAATTATGTGCAAGAAATTGGCTCCTGATACTCCCATTTCAGATGAGAATTGGTACAGTGTGCTAAGTCCTAACACTTCTGGCCAACCTCATAGCCTTCATTAGGATTTGCCATTCACCATACTTGCCAGGAGCTCTTAGATCTGGAGAGGTGCTTATTTTGAGAAGTGAAAGAATAATAGACAAAAAAATGTTTACTTTGGAACTGCTGTTGGTTCTCAAGGGCACTGGTCTTCCAAATTTCAGACAACTCTGAGCTGTCAGTCCTAATATGTTTTCCTATTATCCTTACTCAGATTCACTGTCTATATAAGGAAGACCTAAATCTATTTTAGGTAACAACTCTAGGTTGTATAACCCTCTTGATGTTTTGAAGGTTTCTACTGCAGATAAAGGCATAATGGAAGGTGACTCGACAGCTCTTGGAGTGGGAGGCAGCTTTCACAACGTGCTTTTGCTCCAGTGGCGACAGCAGACATTTAACAACTCTAGGGGACTCTAGGAAGTAGGATGGCAATCTGAGTGCTATTTTAAACCTTTTAATCTAAAAGTCGTGTTTAACAGTCACTTATTGTGAATGTTAATTACATTGGGTTGGGGTTTGGTTTTTGTTTTCTTTGCTCAATGCCTAAATATTATATAGGCTTCAATTGACTAAACTGAATTTTGCTCACAACATCAGCTGCTCTAAACCCTGCAGAAGGAGAAAGTCAACAGAAATACTGCAAAGTTATATCTAAGACAATTCAAATCACACATTGCTAAAGTATCTGAGGCTTTCTACAGGAAGGAGGCCCACTCTTTTGCCTCCATAAGTAGGCTCAGGGCTCTCAGGAGAGCACAGTCTTCCTTGGAATGGTGTTGTCAGGATTCTCACACATCTATGCAACATTCACCCTCATGCTGGAGCTGACAATCATATTTTATTCTGAGATATTCCTCCCCAAAATAAGAGCATCTCTGGGGTCCTAGATGTGCTCTGGCACAGATCATCTTAAGTATTTTGGATATGTGTACAGTTTTTGACTACTCTACTACTTGTTTAGAATTAGTAAATACCTAGGAAATATGAATATTTGAATTTTTACCAGGCAAGATTTCTAGGTGAGAAAGGACAGAATTTGGACTTATGCTTAGCCCTACACCTGACTTTAAAGACAAACTTCATCACAGAGTGGACAGTCAGCCATCTGTTCAGTCAAAGATTCTGAATTTCTGAAGAAACTACTCTGTACCATGTAGAATTTAGGCTGCACAAATCTATTCCATGAGTCTAGGAGAAAGTGTATTGCAGAGATCCTATTGGACCTGTGACTCTACGTCTCTTGAGATTTTCTTATAATCGGTGGACCACAAGTTTTACAACCTGTAGATCACATTCTCTCCTCAGGTACATTAGAGCAATTTAATCTACTTTGCTGCAGCATAAAAATGCTCAACTAAGATAGCATCATCCATTATTTCCCATCATCATGGGTCAAGGTGAGTTTGGCTACTGAATTAAATGGGAATTAGAGTAAGCTCTGTCTAATATTATAAAAATGTGTCAAACTAGAAATAGCTCAGGGGAAAAAATATCTACATATAAAAATATCCCATATTTAGTAAGTAAAAAAAGGCCTCATTTAATTTCAGAAGAATGTGGTTCCATCTCAATTTATCACTATGTTTATACATGGCTCCGTGCTTGACATTTTAATTAATTCTTTCATTTACAAACTGTTACGCTGGAGAAGAAACAAGTGGAGGGAAAAAAAAAAAACAAACCCCTTGAAACTGGTAAAAAGCAAGAATTAATGCCAAGTGATTGAGAAGCTTCAGGATAAACATCTAGATGGTCTAGTGATGTAAATGGCATTGTTTGTGTATCTACAGTTAAGAAAGATCATAAATGTTTGTGGGAACATAATTTCAGTCTCTTGAAAGGCAGAGATATGGTTTTTTTACCTTCTGAAATTGGCATGCTGGCAGACTGTGAAGAGCTGGAGGAGGAAAAGAGTACATATTGAAGACAAGTGGCTGAAATCAATGGAAAAGATTGAAGCACTGGCAACTTTTTATTTTGCTTTGTGGTTTAAAAAAGAAGAGAGGAGGAGAAGGTCTGGACTGCAGTGTTCGTTTCTACACTACATGTAAAAAAAAATATAAATCAGCATCTGTGCTGCTTCCAGATGTGGATCAGCTTGCCAAATTGAGCAGAGTACTCAATTTGCCTTTGACTCTGATGCCCATGTTTCAAGCTTCATGCAGGGTCTAAGTTTATACTTCCACGATGGGAAAGCAAAGAGAATGTTCAATCACTGTTTGGCACCGACTTAATACCTAAAGTATTAAGCACAAGGAATGAGACCCATGCTTTCTCCCTTCGTAGGTAATGGGAATGGACGATGTGCACAAGATCTGATTTTAGGGACAATCTGAGGTCCGTAGGGTCAGGTGCCATACACGCAGCCCAGCGTCTCCCTGAGCAGCGTTCCCATGCTGGCCTTGATTCTTTGACTCATTCTTTGCCTTCTCCAGCAAAGGCAGTGATGGATTTCCCAGCGCGGTGCAGAGCGGTGCCAGCGAACCCCCACGGCCCGGGGGTGTCCTGGTACCCTCCCAAATGCCCGTCCGGCAGTCCCCGTCTTGCTGAGGCAGCGAGGGAGCTGCCAGCTGGATTTGCCAGTGTTTAACCTGCAGCCGTCCCTCGCGTCCCCGCAGCCCTGCAGGAAGCTGGGAATCCTCAGGGCCCATCCTCCCCTTCTCTCTACTGATACCTTCCTCCTTAGAAATATTTTTTTATTAAAGCGGAGGAGTTGAGGGGCAGTCTCGGTGTACCTCGGAGAGCCGAAACTGGTGGCAACGGGGAGCAGCGGGCGGTACGGCCGGGCAGGCGCGGTGCTGCCTCCGGGCGAGGCGACGGAGACGACAGCGAGAGGAGGAGGAGGAGGAGGAGGGCGGCGGGAGGCGGGCGGGCGATCGAGCCGCTCCGGGCAAGTTTCCTCGCCGCCGCCTCCCGAAACCCCTCCCCACCCAGCGCTGCTCCGCGTTCCTCGCGACTTACCGCCGGGCGTCGCTCCGGGGGACCCGCCGGGACCGCGCCGCCACACCGGAGGCCCCTCGGAGTAAGTGCGCGCCGCGCCGCTTCGTGCCGCTTCGTGCCGCGCCGTGCCGTGCCGTGCCGTGCCGTGCCGTGCCGTGCCGTGCCGCCGGGGCCGTGGCTGCCCGCCCCCCCAGAGCCAGCGCGTCGCGGGGCGTCGGACACGTGGGTGCGGCGGGGCCGGGCGGGACGCACCGGCTCAGCCCCGGGAGTTGCGCCGCCGAGGGTGGTTACGCGGGCGCGTAGCGGTGCGGGGCTTTGCGGCGCGGAGGGAGGGGCGAGGCTGCGAGAGCCCCGGGGCGGGGGTAGTGGGAGGGGAAGGGGAGGCAGATCTCGGCTCATTCAGTACCGCGGGAGCCCTCCAGTGCCGGCGGGGGGCCGCTCGCGCTGAACGCCTGTGTTGCCTTGGCTTTGGGTTTTTTTGTTGTTGTTGTTGTGGCAGAGGGTAGAAATCCGCTGTGCTGAGGATGTCTGCCTTCGGCCCTCTCCCTTGAGCCTGCCGGCTGTCAGCGCGGCAAGTGTTTGGGGATACGTCCAGGCCCCCGGCGAGGCGCGGGCAGCCGACGGACGGGGAAAGGCGGCC
Source organism: Urocolius indicus (assembly GCA_013401255.1). Classification (NCBI taxonomy): domain Eukaryota; kingdom Metazoa; phylum Chordata; class Aves; order Coliiformes; family Coliidae; genus Urocolius; species Urocolius indicus. The sequence continues at coordinate 223,970 of WBNH01008216.1, forward strand.
GATGCCGGGCAACTGACGGCGATTCCACCGCCCGCACGGCATTCCCTGATGCCTCGGGCAGGAGCCCACTGGCTGCCTGTTGTCCGTGAGCCAGGGCAAGGCGGGAGGGAAGGAGACATGCTCGCCTCTCCCCGATCTTCTCTGCGCATCCCAGCACTTCGTTCGGGACGAGGAGTGTTCCGAACACCGGCGGCAGGGAATGGGGATACACACCGGGGGGTCCCTCTCCTCCATTCGTCATCTGGGGGTTTCATTTTGCCTGCCCATCATTATCTAACTTTCTCGGAAAGATAGTTGGAATTGTTGCATATGGCTAGTTGTGAGATGCTTTTTGTCTGTGTTGTTGGTCTTGGAGGTGAAGCTTTTTTTTTTTTTTCCCCCTGAAAATACTCTCATCTTTAAAACTGTAATTAAGTACCCAGTTTTTCTATCATAAAGTCAAAGATCAGCTTTTTCTTCAATTACTAAAATATAACATTAGCTTTTTATTCTTTTTTTTCCTCTCTCCCTTCTTGTCTCTAAGGAACACAGTGTTGCATTTCAATTGCAAAGAGTAGTTCACATTGACTTACAAGTAGCAAAACACTTTCATGGTTACATATGCTCTAGCAAAATGCACTAATAACAGTAGCACTGGACAGTTGCTACGTTTAAAGACTCACACTTTCCATGGTCTTTCCATGGTTATAAGAAGAGAAATCAGTCATTTGGTACAGTGAGAAGTTCTTTAAAAAGAGAATGTGGTGTGTGTGGAAAGTCCCTATGAAACAATTTCCAGATTACAGCTGTTTGTTCCCTGCCAAAAGCTGTGTAAGCATGAACCCATAATGAGGGTAGTTGTAGGACCACATAATGGAGCAGGTAGTCTGTCTGCACCGGGAAATAAGAGACAGAAGGGCAATATGTATGGAAATGTCCCTAACTGAGGACTGCAGCTCATGGAGGTAGCTTGCATATCTTCTGAAGGCTGATCTGGATATGCTCTCCCCAGACCTTTCTCCTAGCTTGCAAACATTTTATTCTGCCATAGATTTCAGTGTAAAATAAACTGCAAGTATCTATGCCCTTGAACAAGCTTTAAAAAATTATGAATTAGACTTTATGAACCGTTCATCAGTCTCCACAACCGTAGATTTTGTAATAGCATCCATAAAATTGTTTGGAACCCATCTAATTAGAAACTAAGTCACTGATTCCTGACAGCTGTGTTATTTATTCCAGGCCTGATGTTCCGTTCGAAATTGTCTTCATTAGTTGCATCTCCGCATGTAAACTCAATCACAAAAAGAATAGGAAGAAAAAGCAGAAAGCAAGTCACTCTTTTTTTCGTGATTGTGGCTCTGTCCTTGCACTGCGAATCCTGTCAGTGTGTGCAAGGTTAGGGATGGGCTCTGGAAGGAGAATTTTAAAATATTCAAATGTAATTTGAACAGTTTCTCCAAGTTACTTGGGAATTGGTGGCCTCCTGCATTCTGTGCATTTAGAGAATGTTAGGTTGTTTTCTTTCTTTCTTTCATTCAATTACTGAATTATAAAATCTATAACTGTTATTGCTCAAAATAACCTTTCTTTCTTGATTCAGCGAGAGAGGGAGAGTGATGCAAAATTAAGATATTAAATTAAATTAGGGTGTTAGAATTTTTTCCTTCCTTTCATTTTAACTGTTTTTATCTTTGAATAATTAATTTCATATAGCAAACATCATAAGATAATGATTTCTTAATTGTCTGGACACTTATAGTGCTTTTTAACTTTTTTTTTTTTTTTTTTTTTTTTTTTTTTTTTTTTTACAAAATTTCCCTTTCGCCTTGTGTCAAAATTTTTTACCTTATTCCAAGGGTTTAGGAAATAAAATAGTTTTTTTTTTTTTTTTTACTTTGTGACACAGTATCTCTGTCGCTCTGTGTCAGAATGTTAATCCTTACTGCATGGCCTTAGGAAATAAAATGTGAATTTACCATTGAGTTCTATGATACAGAGATACATTGAGTTCTAAGCTGCCATGAGAAGGCTTTAGTGGTTGGACCAAAAAATATTTGCCCAGGTTTGCTGGTGTGACAGTGACCTGTGGCTGCCTGGGAGAAGGGTAGTTCTTGAGGAGCCTGGGGGGTACCCGTTGCCCTCACCTAGGCCAATCCCCCAGCAGTGGGTTGGTGGTGGGCAGCACAGGCAGTGAATGACTCAGCCCACCCAGAACCTCCTGCATGCTGGACCGTCTGGGAGAGTTGTGGAGGTGAACTCCCATCCTGTGAAGTGGGTCTGCATTTTTGCAGCTACCCTTATAATGAAGTCAGCTAGGAGAAAGGCCTTTTTATTTATAAGAACGGAAATTGTGTGTAAAGTCCTTAAAATTAAGGAGGCCACAGATGAGTACTTCATATGCTTTGAAAAGCTTTTCCAACTCAATGTTGTTTCTCTGTCTGTTCTATGCTGTTTCCATAGCAAGTCACACCTAGTGCCACTTTAGGCAATTGGCCCAATTCCTGAAATGTCTGAATTTTAATTTCTCCGCTCAATAGCTTGAGCTCTTTATCATCTGAATATTGACATGCATTGCATGGATTTATGTGAGTAAAATTTTCTCTTTTAGCTTTTAGATTATACATCTTTCAAAGGAAAGTGAAACATGTTCAGAATATGTGTAGTACATTATTTTCTCCTTTATATTTTGAAACAGTAGTTATAATAAATTAATTGTAACATTGATAAATAAAACAACAGTTCATATTTCATAACAAGTTTTAAACATGTTATAAGTATAACAATTACTGTCTGTTATGTATTTCACACTTAATATATTTCTGTAGCCAGTAATACATAACACTAATTACAGTTTTATCTTGAGCTGTTATGGTGAAAAAGACTGCAAGGGATAAGCAAACTTGTAAGAGGTGTGGCCATTACTGGAGGACAAGTTAATTTAATGACTTCAATCGTGCTTTAACCTTATATGTTGTGATTTTTTTCATAAATGTATATCAAATGCATTTCAATGGAAATATGGAAAACTGAAACTAAATACTGCTGCTTGACTAAAACTCGGTGCATCTTTTTCTGACAAAGAACACATAATGCATCTTTGTGTAGCTGTGTAAGCAGAACCTATCTATCAATGTTCCAAATCCTTAAGTTTTACAGTTTTTATTATGTTAAAAACGATGAGGAACACGATGTAATATGTAATACATATTGTAATAATGTAATCTATCAAGCAAGAGATACAACAAATTTGAACAAACCAGCATTCAAAACCATTTTTTAGCATTGTTTTCCAAGGAACTGAGAGTCCTACAAATGCTCTTGCAATCATTTGCTTCTCCTCCCCTTTAGTATTCACAGCAATTGTCCAAATCTGGGAAAGATTTATTAGTGAGGTTTTAGTTTCATAAGAAGTGACTGCTGGCTAGAGAAGAGAGGTCCAGTGCCTCTTCACTTGACCCATATGGAGCGAGGACAGCTCTGTGGGGAGCTGGGTAGCACTGTCCCTGGTATTACTCCTTGAGAGGAGCTGGAGAATGTAGTACAGAAAGCTGGCATCATTCTTTTGCATCACTTCTCTTTTAAAATTAACTTTTAGTTGGTCAATTTTTAGTATTTCTGGTCAGCATGAGTTGGGCTTACAAAGGTATTTGGGTGACTAAAGGTGCAGCTGGATGCTTACTGTCATTCATAAGGGTTCTTGCAGTATAAACAAACAAACAAATGTAAATGGCTTAACCTGATGAGGTGCTTTTAAATATCCCATTGGATCTCATGTTGACAACTTTGACAGTTCAGTTATGCAGTTTTCTGGTTTTCTCAAGTTTAGGACCATTTATTCTCTTTCATTTGGGCTTTGTTAACAGAGATTGAAAGAGAAAGAAATCCTAAACCCTTTCTTCCTTTTTCCATTCTCATAGATGAGTCCAAATGAATGAATAAAATAGACTGCTTGCACTTAGTAGTAAAACTTGAACCCACTGCAAGTAGGTACCTTTACTGCATGACGAGAAGCAGAAGCATTTGTAGATAGAAAATGTGAATTCTAGCATTTGATCTGTTGTAAAGACTGAAAATAGGATGCTTCCATACATTATGTGAATTTTGTAACAAACCAAAGTTTTTTGGTTTTTTTTTCCTCACTGTATGGTAGGTAAATCAGAAAGCAGCATCCCTGGCTGATGATGTGAGTGAGGAAGGTCACTGGTATGCACACTCAATTGACTCTTGGTTGGTTGTTGATCCAGTGTGGAAGTGCCATTCATACAGAGACACCAGAGCTGATCCCTTACAGAGACCGGGTAGCATGGTAGCACCGTCCCTTGCATGTGAGACTGCATTCTGTGTTACGGATTGTAGCCATGCTGTTCCCAAGGCAAGGGTGACTCCAGAGGCAATTTAGTGGTTCTCACCAATCATGGAGCCCTTGCTGACCCTAACCCAGTGCTTCGATCCTCCTGAACTGGGAGATGCTGTGACTTTGGCCTGTGAGTTAGCTTTCCATAGCTAGGATGACTCATTTACAGCCATGCTATCCCTAACCCATCCTATTTGTGTATATTTTTATGCTCTTTGGGATATTGTAGCTTCCACTGCTGAAAATACTGCTGATAGTGTTTCTTACTTGGGGGAAGCTTAGGCTTTAATGAAGATCATTCCAATTTCAGACTCAAATGTATCTGATTTATTAAAAAAAATGAGCACAAGTTAAAAAAATTATTAAAATAAAACATGATTTAACCTAGAGGAAAATTACTTTTAAATGCTCTGTGTAAACCTTGAGGCATTGCATTAATTATGATTAGCAAACATTTACCTGTTTGCACTCAATTGTCCAGAAGCGGTACAATTGTTTGTTGTTAGACTACAAACTTTTATAGACTGCATGTATTTTACAAACTACTTTAAAAGCCCAAGTAAAATAGAAAAAAATACTTTACCTTTAATCTAAATTTGAAGTAGGTGTGGAAGGGCTTCCTAGGGCATGTATATATTTATTAGTCATGAGAAACATTGTACAGAACCACCTGGGATGAAAGTAACCCTTGTTTGTAAAGCATCTTACACTTCTTTCCTGAGGTAGATAAATATTCCAGTTGCATGTTATGATTCATAGCTCAACATTTTTCTTGTGTATACATTTCATATTCTGTATTAACAATGACACTTACTCTAATAGTCAACACTAATCTCTGGATCCCGTTGCCTTTTGTACTGTTTGACATGTAAAACCCAAGAAATAAATGTGTTACTCAGAAAACTCACAACAAAGGAATCGTCTGTTGGTGTTCTGTTTTCATTCTCTTTATTAGTGATACATAAGTAAACCCAGGGAAAGTAGAGATTCCTCTCACTCTTTGATAATAAAGATCCCATGGAATGCTAAGAGCAGAGCTGTTTAGTCCTGTTTGAGTCACAGAATTCACATTGTAAATGGTAATTTTATTAATTGTTAAAAATGTAAGTTCCCCTCATGTTTTCACCTGAAAAATATTGTTTATTTCTTGTCCTAAAGTGTTAGGTTGTTTTTTTGCTCAACAGTTTCAACTTACATTTCAGATACAAATCAAGTTTATCCCACTGGGTAGTTTAAACAGCATATTAATTTTGTAAGTCGTTTAAATAAAAATTCTGGCAAGCAAGTTGCCAGTATAATTTTAACGTTGTTTTACAGTTTGACTTTCATGTGCATTTAGTATTCAATGAAAAAATATGATCTTTTGCTAGGTTTGGATAGCTCTGCTTTTAAAATAACATTATTGCTTTAAAATTATATATGAATACCAGTCTCCTTCTTTGGCTTTTTGTGGAGCTTCCTAAGAGAAGTGTCTTGTTGGGCACCTCTGCCTAGGGAGATGCAGCCATCGCTGGCAGCAGATTTTGTACCCAATGCACATACTCATCAGGTCTTCCTACTTCTTCACGCTTTAAACCATTCTTGACCATGGTAGATGAAGGAAACAATAGGAAGACTTTACCATGACAGTTTATGAACCAGTTATATTTTGGTTTTAGAACTTGTAAAAGCAATAGCAAATTGTTAACCTAAATTTTCCAGCTCTCTGGTCTTCAATGTTTGCCCTTCCCAAGGGCTCTGGGAGTTTTGGTCTCTACGTTGTCCAGTTTCTTTCTCTACCTCTTTGTGAGAAGTTTCTGTGAATTTGGCCAAGACTCTTCCAACACTAGGGAATCAGAGAGCTTTTCTCAGCTTCATGAAACTATGTCCTGGGTTTTGCCAGGTGTCCTGGGTTTGGCCAGGATAGAATTAACTCTTCCCCACTGCCGCTGGGGGGCGTGGCCAGGCTTTTCAATCCCATGTGACATCACGCTCGGGATATAAGGGCAGCAGCTGGGCCGGGGTGGCACTGTGGCCAGTGTGGGAGCTGCAGTTCTGCCGTCGGGGCTGAGCGCAGTGAGCAGTTACATTGGGCATTGCTCGTTTTTTCTTTGTTCTTTGGTCATCATTGTAACTGCCTACTCATTGTGGGGTTCTATTAAACTGTCCTTATCTCAACCCAGAAAGTTCTACAACTCTCTCTTGATTCTCCTCCCCATCCTGCTGAGTTGGGGAGGAGTAACTGGGTGGTTTAGTTATTGTTCAGTTAGGGCTAAACCACCACAAACTATCAGCCAGCTGACTTCTATTCCTGGATAAACACACCAACACCTTTTATCTGTCCTTATATCTTCATGTGGGAATCTTCTGTTATTCTCACTCCTCTTTCTTCAAATACATTAGTCTGAATAATTGTGTTAATCAAGCACAAGCAATTTTCTAGGTTGCTTTCACCTGAATGGAAGCTATTCCAGATTAGGAATTTAACTTAGCAAATTATTAATAAATGATCTGGATAGTGAGGTGAATAGCAAAGAGAGAAGGCTGTGAAGAATTGCACAAATGAGATTTTGCATAGCCATAGGCAAATTGACAGACCTGATATTTCCCGGTTTGTCACTAGCATCATTTGCCTATGGTATATTCTTTGTGTTTATAGTCCTTTTTTCCATCCTTCCTTCATTCTTTCTTGTGCGCTTGAATTACCTCTGATAATTTGGCCCAGCATCCAGTGAGATTTCTGTGTAGGTAGATAAGACCTCTTGTTTTCCTACCAGAAATGTTAGTTGTCATTGAAATTAAAAACATCAAGGAAAACCCATAATTTTAGGTTTTAATCGACTTTTAATCTATATTTTAAAGTTAAAAGTGACCACCTAGGTAGCCAAAAAAGTCTGTTTGATTGATTTTACTGATTTGAAAAGAGTGAGGTGATGGTGCTGCTCTAGACATCACAGTGAGCGTAAGTGCCATGGATTTTATACATGCCTGTCCAGGACACTGGAGTGATTGTTCTATTTTCATATAAAGGAAATATTATGAGTAAACCTGAAGTTTTTTCAGCCCTTTCTCCTGCAAGTTTACTCCAGCCACAAGTCCTGACATTCCATGTATTTCTGCTCAGGGCAGTTGAGATGGACATGGATGTTTTTATAGAGATGCAAAAGCAGTGATCTACCTTCTGTGCTGTTGTGCAGCATGTGTTACGTGCAGACTGTGAGCCCACAGAGAGGTCTGGGGCTCTCCCAGAGTCTGTTGAGGTCAGCATTAGCACTGTGATTGGTGTGGGATGTCTTCCAGCAGATGTGCATATTAGGTCCTGTACATCTGGGCATCTATCTGTTTTACTGGAGTTCCTGAGGCTCTCTGGAAAGCAGGATGTTGTGTTGCATCTGCAGGAGTTCCAGACTGAATCAGAGGTGGTCTTGAGTCACAGTGCTGGAGTTAATTGTTTATAAAGCTGCTGAAAGGTTTCTACTGAATTTAATTTTTAAAAAATATCTTTCTCTCTTCAGTTCTTTTTTTCCTTCCTTCCTTTCCCCCCCCTTCTTTGTGGTTTTTAGCTGTTACATTTGGCAGGTTTCTTTCCTAGCATTTGGAAATAATTGTTTTCTAAATGCTACCTGAGTTATCTGCCAAATTTAACACCTTAAGAGGAAATGGCAGTGGGGGAGGAGAGACCTACCTGGGAATCAAGTGAATGTAGTGGGCCTTTTGGAAGTGCTAAAAAGAAAACTTCCCAAATATAGCACTTAAATCAAAAACATCCAGTTCCCCAACATTAACTGTGAAATACCACACGTTAGCATCTACTTTGTCAAAAAAAGACCATGTCACCCAGCCTCATAACCTCTTTCTCTGCCAAATGGTAAAGCATGTGTAGCTTTTATGATTGTTTTGTATTTTTTCTTTTAATGAATGAGTATAGTTTGGGGAAATAAATTCTTTTCTAGGTGTTATTAGAAAATCCTACCAGATCCCGAGGAAGCAGACATGGAAAACTAGGTTGTTTTGTGGTTTTTTTGGTTTTGTTTTTTTTTTTTTTTTTAAGGAGAAAAGAAGAGGAAAGCAGTATCCACTATGACACTAACAGTCACCTCATCTTAGAGACTGTGAAATAGTGTGATCAGCCATGAGGTCCTAAGTCAGAGCAGTTCTTACAGTGGCACAGGATAGGAGGAAAAAAATTGAATCCTTTCTCCTTGGTGGTGGTAAGGGGAAAGTAGCTCAAGGTATTGTATGTTCCTGCTGTTTGTGATCACAGTGAGCTCCAGAAGGGTCTCACTGCAGCTGAATATACCCTGTGGCAGCCCCAGGACTGCTCTGAGATGCATGTAGTAGTGACAGAATAGAGCTTCCATAGGAAATGTAAAGCTTTTATGGGGAACAGCTCAGCAAGCATAAAAAAAAAATCAAATTCCTTGTCCTTAAATATCAATGCCTGTAATTGCTGGATGTCATCTGTGGCCTGTTGCTTTTTGATCACTCTTGCATTGAGTGCCATCTGTGCAAGGGATCACCCTCTGCTGGTACCTTCCAACCCTAAGAAGTTATTTCACGGTGTCCCTGACTGCATTTAACATCTACATCTGGTGTAATCAACCACTTATCTAAGTCAGGTTTACTGGTGGGCACTTGGGTAGCCCTCTCATGAGAAGAAGCTTATTGAAGCCCCTGGCCACCTCTGCAGTCCAGCTGGGGGGTAACTGACAACTGCCCCATGCTTGGCTGAGAAGACATATGTTCAGGTCTATGTACAGGAGGAGAATATTACACAGCGTTGGCTAATGCTTCAGAAAGTAAGGAATAAAAATCCCCTGGAAATCACTCACTGTACTTTTTGCTCTTTGTGGGTTTTGGGGTTTTTTTTGGTTTTCTTTTTTTTTTTTTTTTTTATTATTCTCTTTAAAATGGTAGTACCTGTTTCAAAAAGTAGGCTACCAGTTATCTTACTTGGTACAACAGTGCTTCTTTAGCTAGTGGGACTCTAACCATCATGTATTTAATAATAATAGTAATGTTTAACTAAGCAAATGACTTCCAAAGTAGTAGAGAAAAATAAAAGGGGATATGTACTTTCATGACTTCCCTTCCATTTAGATCTTGTCATTTTCAATAATTTGAGGTATTTTCCCTCATATTCAATGACACATTTTGCATATAACAACTTCTCTGTAACAGATACTCCGTGTAATTTAGATGTAATATTTTATACGTTAACAACTCAAGGGAATTTAATTAGCTTTCATAAAACTTTACTAAAAGTGAAAAATAACCCAAGGTGGCAATTACAATAAGGATAACTAAGTTGCTCATATTTAAAAGTTGAATTTTTAAAATTAAAATTACTTAATTACATTGTAAATCAGCTATTCTGTGTTAATGTTTAAGTCCTCATGTTACTGCTAACTTGATTCTGCTGCCAGAAGTTTCTGGTGTCTGTTGAGAAAGACAAAAGTCTTTGCCCCTAGCACTGTGTGTGAGGATGTATATATAGGACCTGTTCTTAAATCTCTTTTGCAGTGACTCAGAGGGCAGAATATGTCAGTGCAGAAATGCAACAGTGGGCTCTTTTGATGCTCATGTCTCAGATCAACCTCTTCCAGAGCAAGAAAATGTTCGCTATAGCAGCCTCTGCAAGCTAGGTCACCTAATTATGGCTGAACTACATTATATACTAAAACATACATGCTTTTTCCTTATGGACTTTCATAGAAAATGCTTTTTAAATGTAGATGATTACCAGTCTTGGTAAAGTTTTCCTTCCATTAGTAAAGAGAGCGCTGCTGATCTGAAAAGCTGTCAGGTCATCCACATACCAGCATTACATCAATTGACTTTTGAATATTTTTCCATTAGAAAAGGCTACATTTTATTCCCTTGCTCAAGTGGCAGACTTTCAGCTAGTGCGGTTTTTCCATTTATTGAATTTTGCAATAAAAGAGTTTTTGAAACAGATGTCAGTCATTGCTTAGGAATAAGGCATTGTTAGTTTTCTTTTGCTCTTTTTTTTTTAAGTTAGGGTAAATTCTTATCCTTCCCCTCCCTAGCTTTAATTGTCACTTTTTAGAGCCTTGAATAATTTTCTGACCTATAATCTGGTGTCAGAACAAACATGAGCACCAAACCCTGATTTCATAGAAATATTTCCTATTGGCCATTGTTCTCAGCAGGAGCAGGACTGGATTTGATCTCTCAATTGCAAACCAGAAAGAAGGGAGTGGATGTATTACAGAAGCATGGTTCATATTAGCATCTTCCTTAGGGTGAGGAGTGGACCCATTAACACTTTCTTAATGTTTAGATTTTATAGAAGTAACAGAATGTGTGCAATAAGTAGTATCCAGTATGGATTTATTGTGCACTGAACAACTGGGCTTGAAGGGATATTTTTTTTTTTTAATTTAATTTTGTTTTTTTTCAGGTAGAAAGATGTAGAATGAGATTTTTGGATCCTAATCCTGAAAAAGAGAAGCTTCATATACAGGGTGGTTTTAGGACAAGTTGCATCTTTTCAGACCATTGCATCCTTGCTTGTCGTAGATAAGCAAAGTGCTGTTCACATTTTTGTATATATAAGATGTATATATATTTATAAACATATACTTTAAAAAAATCAGATTTACAGTTTTATTTTTTGACAAACTGCTTGGCTGCTGACATGTCTTTAAATTAAACAACATTTTTTTTTTTTAATGAGGGTTTTAGTCAAGTTTGTTTGAATTATTTAAATTGTTAATTCTAAATTTTAAGGAGGTCATAGACCTTTTTTATTCTGAGAAAAAAAAAAAGTCTCTGTAAGGAAATCATATTTTAATTGGTGTCTGCTTAGGGGATAGGTCTTTGTTAGTTCATCTTAGTGCTTCTCTGTTATTTTTAACATCAAAGAACACTGTTTCCAAAGGTGAGAGAACACGAAGCATCCCATATTTATAATTTGTATGGGCTAGGACTGTGACCTAATGTAAACTTGAAGAGATTTAGTATAAAAATATCAAAAGCTTGAGGGCAACATTTTGAAACTGTGTGGATTTTCTTTTTTATCCTGGCTCAATCTAAAATCATATTTCTTTGTTATTATTTCCTCTTAGCATTAAAGTACAATTGACATTGATAGATATCAGAGAGAGACTGAACTTCACCAAAAAAAAAAAAAAAGAATAAAAAAAGAAAAGATGTGCTGTTGGCACACAAATAGCAGCAGTAGAAGAGTTCCTGGCTGTCTTTTGTTTGTCTACTGACAGTGAGCTTTTGCTGCCTGCTTTTGGGCAGTGTGGATTTGCAGTAAACAGCTCAACTATATATTTACTTTCCAGATGAATTCAATTCATGGAAGATAGTAACTCTCAACTTGTGAATATGTGTTAGTTAACAGAAAGTTGCAGATGTTAAGATCAGCTCTTAATTTCATACCAAGGAATTAATATGGCAATGTGGTACTGTCTTTTCCACAGGTGTGTTGGTGTGTGTGTACTAGGACTGTCTGAACCTCACTGTTACTAATGTCCCATATATAATTTGGAAGAATAGAATTTCAATGGAAGAACCCCAGGGAATAAATGAGAAGTCTGTAAGTAAACAACTTGTCAGTCCTAAGAAACAAAGTTATGGCTTTTAAAGTGGTAATTATTTTTGTTGCAATGAAGTGGCTGGAAAGTTTTAGAAAGCTACGTGCACTTTTAGTGATTGGAGCCATGAATGATGAAATTCATTGAGAGGTGGAGGCTTCTTCTAAAGCTACAAAAAAAAGAGAATAGACTTAAAAATGTGTCTTCGGTGATTCATATTAAAAAATGATGGTGGTCGCTTCCTCTAAGAAATATTTGGCTTGCTGCATATATATTGTTAAGTTTTTGATCTGTTAGAGTTTTCATCCCATTATTTGCAGTTGTTTTTCTTTGCCTGTGTGAATATATGCAACTACTGGAAGTGAATGCAACTCCTTGCTGCAATGTCTTATGAACAGCGGTAAAATTTGTATTTCTTAAAAAAAAAAAAGTCATTAACAGCATTGTTGTTTCTTGTGAATGCCTGTTTTTAAAGTCACAATAGTAGGAAATTTTGCAACCTATCAGACATGGTTAGTAATGTTTTAGAGTAATATTTTGTGCATGGAGCAATGATTGATGTGTGTCACAGAATTGTTAATTTAGTTTATGATATTATTCCTGGCACTCAGGGAACATCCAAATGCTACATATATGTTTTTATTCTGGATTGTTTTAACAGAAACCATGCACATTGAAATTACTTTATTTTTTTACCAGTTGTAAAATAGTTTCCAAAACTGCTATTTAGTAAATTTGATTAGATTTATTTCCTGCGTTTTTTCCCTGGTTTGTTTATTTGCTACATTTGTCAGTACTCTCACTCTTCCCTTTTCACATCTAGTTTCCCTGATGCTTGTGTTAGTTTTTCACATAGCAACAGGGCAGAAAGAACTAAGCCACCTAAATAATAAGCCTGTTGTGTTGTGTGTTTTTGTCACACTTCTCGTCTGGTGTCATTTTTGCTGTCTGAAGCAATATGGCTTTGATTATTTTCCAATGTTCATTTGTTCCACGGCCTGTCTCTATGTGTACGTTTGGTTATTTATCCATCGCTGCCACAGCAATGTGTGAAAAGGACTAGTTCACTCCTAGAGAAAGGGGTGGCCATGGTTACCAAATGGTGCTAAACAGGGATGGTCCCCTTTGCAGTTGCAGTCCCAAAGCTTTCAGCACCACCCAAGCCCAATGCTTCTTCTCTTCTGGATTAGGCTTTCTTCTATGCACACAAAGCCCTTCCCTGAAGCTGCTGGGATTTTCTATGGCTTCCATTGCAATATTGCCACTCTGTAAGCAGGCATAGCCCAGGCTTCGTCTGCTGCAGTGGGTTTGGATTGAGTAATAATATGCTAGAGATGTATGTAATGACAAATGTAACTGTCAATTAACATAACAGGAGTATTAAGAGAAATATTTGTTCATGGTTTGGCACTACCAGTACTCCTGTTGGGATTATTCATTCCATTCCTTCTTTTCCTTGCTCAGCCCAGAGAGCCTGTAAAACACTTCATCTGCTCAGAATTTCCCTTCACATTACCTAAGTGAGTGGTAGTCATGGATGCTATCAGGATTATCAAAATCTAAACCATTAACTGCTGAATAGACTTACTGCAGAAGCACTCAAGCTTCTGTAACAGTGAGGACTGGACAGCCCAAAGGTATATGACAGAGGGCAGAAGTATCACTGTGAGGTGTGACTCTTCCAATTGCCATGCCATTGGATAAGTTTCAAACTAGAGTAGTAAACTGGTGAATCAAACTCTGCAGTTAGGCCCCTCTTTATGAATTACCACAAAGAAAACAAAAGCTTTTTGGGATTTAAGATCTCAAATACATGTAGCTGTTCCTAAAAGCTGTCCATAGGAAAAGAGGAATACTCTTTTGTATGAGCCAGTTGAAAGGTATTTTAATTTTGGATCTGCCCAATGCAAACTACACTCTGGAAGAAATTTCTGGTGCCCATGGGTAAGGGAAGAGCTTTATTCAACAACTGACAACAGAAGGTGTATAAGGCTTTAGGAAACCAGAACTAGATGGACAACAATGCAAGTACCATGAGAAAGGAAAATTGAAAGTTTATCAAATGTAACTATGAGAGTGTGGAGGAGCAATGAGCACAGTAGGCTAATTTCTACTCTTGTTACATTCATAGAATTCAGAAAGGATTTTAGCATCTAAGCAGCACCTTCATCACCTAGAGAAATGGTCCTGAGAGTATTATCATTTGTTTGTTTCATATTCTGTATGAATTGGCTTGCAAACTTGTGCTTGCAAACTTGAGCACTACATCTGCTTCCATCTTTCTTTTACTAGGTGCCTGAGAAAGAAGGATAACATAAATTTAAGGCTGCCTAGACAGAGGATATCAGTGTATTATCCTGACTGAAAAAGTCTCTAATGTCCAGTTTCTTTCTTTCCATGGCCAAAAAGCCTTTGAAGCTTGTTTGCTAGTGATATATGCACAAAAAAAGTTCCACTTACATATAAGAAAAAGCCATTTCACTGTGAGGGTGATGGAGCAGTGGAATAGGCTGCCCAGAGAGGTTGTGGAGTCTGCTTCCTTGGAGGTCTTCAAGACCCGCCTGGACATGTTCCTATGTGATCTGATCTAGGTGAACCTGTTTCTACAGGGAGGTTGGACTAGATCTCTAGAGGTCCCTTCCAACACCTACCATTCTATGTTTCTATGATTCTTTGAATTAGAGATGGTGCACTCTTATGAATCTAAAACCAGTGGTGGGTTATTTTTAATTTGTATTTATTAATAATTTGGTTGTTGAATTCAACTCAATTTGTCAGTGAATATGAGACCTCAATGATAACCAAGATGCTAAAAATTCCTGCAACTGGGCTACCTGAATGACTAGACTGTTTCTTCTCAAAGGCTGTAAAAATGCCATGCTGCTCATCTCACTGTTTTTTTCTGTTGATGTATTTCTTCACTTGAATGACTTTGGAGCAAGCACTGTCTAAGCAGTATTATTTGGCTTGCTACTAAAATCTGCAAGCCTGTTACATAGTTGACAGGTTTACATTTTGAAGTGCCAAGCATAGGGTTGCATCTCATGCCAGATTTGATATACTACTGCTCCGATCTCTGTTTGGCTTTGGAGACTCTGTTCTTTGCCATCATGAGGGGGCTTTTCTGCCTGCCAGTCAATTGCAATGAGTCTTGCTGCTTGCACATACCTGAGAAGAAAAACCTCACATCTTGTTTTAAATATTTTTGAGATGAAAATGGCATTTTAGTTGTTAGAGAAATTCTGATTGTACGGAAATCAAGAATGAGTAGTGGTACACCTTTCACCAAATTTATTTCAAAAAGTGTGTGTAAATTTATTATGTTGTGCATTTGTGGTAGGATAAATCTCTACCAGTCACAAGCTTGGCATTAGCATGAAAACTTTGCCCTAGAAACTCTCTAGATGCCTTGGAAACATGACAAACAGAGATAACAAGAAGATGCTGGTGTGATGTGCTTGATGTAGATTTACATCTGGGTTAAAGATACCCTGATAACAACTATTTAAAAACTTCCAAAGAGGCATTGTGGAGGTAAGCAAATAAGCAAGTATTTTATTTCATTTGATTTGTATATTGACTTTTTAAAGATGCACGGGCTTTTCATTTATTTGCATTATTCAGCACAGGAACTTTTCATGAGTAAATACTAGCACGTTTTCAGCAATTGCTATACCCTCTGGGAATATTTTGGAGGGTATTTCTATCCCATCAGTGTCTTTGGTAGTGATGTAAGGTTATTGTATAGCAAAAAATTCTTTTCATTCCTATCCTGTTTGGGCTTATAGTTGAAAATTCTCATTGTAAAATTGTACATCAAAAAGTATTTTCAACATTGAGAATTTTGATGATGGGCTTTGCCCATCTGGAAAACAGAGTGAAGACTCTGAGGCCCTCAGCAGTCAAGTTAGATCCAAACAGTGTGTACACAATGAGCCAAGAAAGGAGGTGCTCCTAGTCTGCTTCAGCATTTAATCTTCTCGGATTCCCCCCGCAGCCCCCAAACCTCAGCTTCCAGTCAGCACTCTGGGCAGCCTGGCTGCATACTTCCAACTTCTTGCTCCTTCCTGCTGCTTGCTGGACACTGCTCTCCTCCTTACCCCCATGCCATGTGTTGGAGAGCAGCACTTGCACTGAAAATTCACCTCATACCTCCGCTAATGGAAAGATCCAAAGTGAATAGCTGATTTCAGCAAGAAGAGGGTGGGGAAAAAAAAAAAAAAAGCCCAAACCAAAAACCATCCAGCACCTGGCTGCAGCAAAATAATGAATTTTGCAGCAAACATGTGAGATTCTGTGGAATCTTGGAAAAACGCCAGACTCCACGACCACAGAAATGCTGAGTCCATGGGGCCCAGAGAGAGATGGCTGGGGCAGTTCACATCTCTCTGTCTTTGTTTCAAGCTCCTTGCAGTCTTACTGAGGCATCAAATTACACTCTCTTCACATTTTCAAGGTTATCTTTGCTACCAGAAGGGCTAGAAAGTTCATTTTGTTTTGAGGCAAGTTGGGATTCAGTGATGTGGCTCTAGAGCCTGGGAATGGTTTCAGAGGCCGCTGCTGCAGTTGTGACATGTCTGTGCCTGTGGGCATGGATAGCGACAGCTGGACATGACCTCTGGGTTTCAACAATATCATCAATGGCATGTTTGTCATGCTGTCACATTACTGGATTGCTGCATCAGGGAACAAAGTCTGGGGAAAACGGGTGAAAATACAACTATTTTACCTTTCATCGAAACCTCATAGCATCGTCCACTGTGAAAATATTGGTGCTACCTCAGTTTCTTTCAAAAGCTAGCATAACATTGTGCTCTCTTCTGCGTTACCTCGCTATTCTGAAGAAATGTTTAACATGCTTCCCTTTTGAAAAACTCTGCAAGGCAGTAACCAACAAGCACCATACAATTGCAATCTGTAACCGAGCCTATAAAATGTAATCATCTGCACCCTTCCCACACCCCTTTCCCTCCCTATCTGCAATTGGTAGGATATTGGAAACAGAAGCCACAAAACCCACTCGGTAAGTGTCAAAAGTAATGAACAACCAGAACTAGCTGATGTATTGAAATTCCCCAAATCGAAAGGATCTGCTGCTAGGTGGTCTATGGTAACTGCTCAAGAAGTGATTATTAGTAGAATTTTTTCTTGAAAAATATTGTAGTGAAAATACTTCTGAAAATTGTAAAGTGTTTGTGGACAGCTTGAAGAGTATATCTACAAACGATTAATTCAACTGAGTTTGCAGTAACACCTTGGAGGAATTCTTGTTACTTAAAATGGCAGAAACTCTGCAGTGACATAGATGACGATGCTTGAAGCACTATCAGGACTTCTATCCAAGGCTTGTAGTGTTGGGCATATTGACCTTGGCAGAACCAGAACCTAAACAAAACATTCACCAAGGATCTTATTTTTAATGAGTGTTTGTCATTTTTCTATCAATGATACAAAAAAACTCATCCACACCAACAGAGTGTGTTGCACACACCCACATCAATGGTGACCTTATGGTCCTGGCTTTAAGAACAGGACAGAGGCCTTGCAGGGATTTTGTTGGGGTCCATCAATGAATGCCTCTTTTCCTCAGAGAGATAGATGTCTGTCTTTGTGCCAGCATGGTGGCATTTTTAGCTCATGCAATAAAACAAAGAATGTAACAGGTATATAAAAAATACATAATCCATCCAATTTTAGTCAAGCTGCCATATACATGCACTGTCTGCATACTGTTGTATGTGAAGTCACTTTTTGAAAGTCTTGATGAAGTTGTAGCATAGCCCTTAACAGTAAAACGTAAACTGCCAGTGTTTTTCTTTTTTACTAGGTTTTCTGGACCATTGTTCCGCTTGAGGAGCCATGTTTGTTAGTTTTGGCTCTCTGACTTTTCTTCCTTAAGGATAAACTATCCTTAGGTACTTGTAAAACTATGCACTAGAAGACTGCATAGCAGTTTATTTGCAGCCCAAGCTCAATCAGAATTCAACTGTGTGACTTCCTGGCTTAAGCGGGAGTGCATCCATAATGTAAATACCTACTTGATTTTCTGGAAAACCAGGAGGTTTTTTGTTTGTTCTTGTAAAGGATTCCTGCTGGAAGCTTAACTTTAAAGTTGGCATCTAGCCAACTGGGTACTGATCTGATTTTGTGCTTTCATGGACATTTTTATATTTTAAAATTTTTAATTCAGCATTAGCTTTGCTTACAAGTTACAGAGCAGAATAAAATCGCATTACAAACATTGTAGTATTAGATTTTATCACCATTTATTTCTTCTCGTCTGCCCAGGGATTTCTACATGTTCAGTAGAACTAATTTGCAGTCAGACACTGAGGTCTTCTAGAAGGCCAGCAGGCTCCGCAAACTAATTTATCCAAATAACCAATCCCTCATAGGCCAACCATAGAAGGACACCAAAATGGCCTAAGCAGGCAAAGCCCTCTTTTGAAGTCTGGAATGTTTTGACTGACTTGAAACAGGCGGCAGGAATGAAGGGATAATTTTCAGTGACCCATGGGACTTTTTTGCCATTTTCAAATATTAGGTAAAACAAAGAGAAATTGCTTGTTCTAATTTAGAAAGACTTAGCAATCCGGAAGGTAACCAGACTCAGAATTGAGTACTAAGGTATAGAGCTGAAGTTTACTCAACTCATTGAGGGTTTGCATCTGGGTATATTTACACACCCACACATACACACACTGCTTTACTGATACATCCACATACCTAAACTCTTTATTGAATTTCAGTTTTTTAGGAAGACTTTACTATAGAGTACATCCACGCAATATTAAGAAAACTACCTGTAACACTGTTCTTGAGTACATACTGTTTTTCTTGAAACTATGATTTTTAATTAGAAGGACATTTTCCTGTTGCTGCTTTAAAAGCTGAGGTGCTCACTCAGACGCCAAGTCTTCCATGCCCTACCTGTTTTCTTACATGTCCTGTCCTCGTGCTATCCAAGTAAACATGGAAATTAATATCATTTTCAAGTGAATTTTCTAGTCTAAAGGGGTCTTGTGGACACAAAGGGGAAATATTTCGATACATACATAAAACCATAGTTTTCTGTGAACATTTCTAGGAAGAGAGACAGAATGTGAATATTTAGAAACAAAATTAATACCTTACAGACCACATACTTCATGTTTAACTGCTTGAATGTGTATCTTAAAGATGATAGGGAACAATCTCACAGATATCAACAGATTTAGAAACACATCGTTGTGTATTTTGTCTGAAATTTGCCATGCAGATTGATTTGATAGGTACAATCCTGCATTCAGCAATACTAATGCCACAGGCTAATTCCAGCTCTTGGAATTTTTTTTTTCCCTGTGACATTGACTCACAGAGAAGCGGGAGCTTCCTAGCACTTCCTAGAGTGCTGTCTGTAAGAAAGAATCACTGAGCCAGGAGTGAGGCTTCTCTGCCCATGCTTAATAGAAGTATATTTCCTTAAACCAGTATTTTTGCAAGGACTTTGGTTACCAACTCACCCTTTTCCATCTGACATGTTTGGTGGTTCTTCGGAGCTGTATGGACACAACTCTCACAGTTAAGGGAGAGAGTAAATACCATCTCCTCCCACCTCACAGTGAGGTTACAGGCTTAGAGATCTATTGCTGTGAGACTCAGATGTGTGTCCTGATAATTTTATAGACAGCAATTTTAAGCAGGCACTTTAAAGTTGGCACTTAGAGCTCCGTGGTATTTGGTTGGGCTACAGCTATTGCTGGTGTCAGTCCTTCATACACAGCAAACTCCTGGTTTTAGTTTGTTATTTTACATAAAATATTGAAAATGTAAATTCCTCCTGATTTCAGATTTCTCTGAGATATTTGTGCTTAGTATTGTCCTACGGTAATAGACAAATAAGATAGAATGACAAAGAAATCCTGTTTAAGTGCAGTTTTCAATCTTCTATATACTGACCTCAGATTAGTGGATTTCAGAAACATGATGTTTAAATTAATGTTATTTTGGTGTCAGTGTATATATGTGTGTCTGTGTGCATGGAATGTATTAGATTAAATTAAGTTATGTTCCAGCTTTTACTTGAGGAATATAATTTTGTTAGTAGTTAATAATGTTAATGCCATGATTCTCTCATATTATGTTTACATATATGCCTGCAGTAAAATCAAATTATATTTTCTAGGGGTAAGATTAGTCAGTTGAGGACCTGTTTATAACAGGAGAAATTAAAATTCAGAGTTTGTAGGAAAGAGATGCTTCTCATTTCTCTCTCCCTTGCTTTAGTCTAGCTAGACTAGGCTCTCTGGTCTTGCAATCCATGTGCATAGCACAGCAGCAGTCTGGCAGTGAGTGGGGACCCTTCGTAGGAATTTCTCATCAATCACACAGAATTTGTCATTCTGACAGTTTGGGCGTTCAAAGCCTTATATTCTGCCACCAGCGTTCACATAGGGTGAACTTTCCATTGTACCAACAATGCACCTATACAACTGTGTAATGCAGCAGATGGGGAAGAATTTCTTCCCAGCTTCTGTGGTGATCAGCTCATACCCAAAAGCACAGGATTTTATTATCCTGATTATAATTTACAGAGCTATAAATGTTTTAATGTTCGAGTCAATGATTGAAATGGCTGGAAGATAAAAATTGCTAATTTTTGTATCAATCTGTTTTAAAAGGAGCAAGCAGGAGAGTAAGTCATTTCACACTTTCACACTGTCCTTATGCAGCACAGTAATTTTAAAATTTAATCCAAGTGTTATATTTGGGCAAAATGAGTGAGAATTAAAAGAGAGATAGCTTTTACAGTCAGTGCTGCTTGGGTGCTTGTAGATTAAGACATTTGCTCTTGCTGTATGTGTGTTTAGTACTGTAGATATTTTTAGGAAGGTAAGCATGATCTATTTTTTATTTTATTTTTATTCTTAATAATTGGACATATTTTTTATGTTTGACCATCCTTTTAGGCCTATAAATAATTTAAAAGATCTAAAAGTATGTCTGTATTCAGAATCAACTAGTTAAATGCTTATATGCCTTGCTTTCACCTTCAGTTATTTGTACATTAAAAAAGAATCTAAATTTAGGGATGACCTGTTTCACTTCTGTTTTTCTACTCTAGTTCGAAGCATTAGGTTTTTTTGAGAACATGGTATATTTAGTGGTAGTCTGATAGGTACATCAGATTTCTGTCATTTGCAACAATATTTAGGAAAGGAAGAAGGTGTAAGACTTATGTTTTATTTTCCTCTGGTTTCAGTAAGGCATTGTAAAAGCTAAGTGGCACATCAAGCAGGTTTATATAGTGCAGACACTGCATAAATCCTCTGCTCAGTCCCTGGAAGGGCTGTGTGCTGCCATTATGCTTTCTATAAACAGAAGACAAGCAGACTGCCAAATCCTTGCAGTGCTGAACACCAGCTCTTTCTGTTCTTAGCTTGTCTTGTTTATTGTTGCTCAAAAACCATCTTATTTGCCAGCATCGCATCCGTTTTTCATCAACAAGAGCAGCATCTCTTGCACTTCTTGATCAGTGGACTCTCCCTCTTCTTAATTTCTTCTCCATCTGCAATTTTAAATAAAATAATTGCCTCTGCTGAGTGTAATTAATTTGACAATATTTTGGTCTAAGGAGAGTTAAAGACAATAGCTACTCAGAAGCAAATACGTTTGGGGTTGGACAGGACAAGCTTGAAGAAGACTCAGATTTGGACTGGCAGAGAAGAGCAAAAGGTATGTAAGTGCCACTGCATGGAGTTAGACAACTTACCTTGCTGTTCTGTGTCTAACAGGGACCAGAAGCAGATGTTTAAAAAGAATAGGAGAAATAGAACAAATGCTGCTGTTGACTGGATGGACAATATATCTTAAGCCATTGTATTTAATGTTGTCCTTCATAAATTTTCTTTTATTTGGCGATGTTTGTGCCTTGAGCCTCTGTAGTCCTGAGTTCCACAGGTTAATTATGCATTTTCCAAGAAAGTATTTTTGTTGTTTTACACTTGCTGTCTAATAACTGCAGCAAAACCAGAGTGTGTGTGGGGGGGTGGTGTTATCTTGACATGAGAAATAATGAATTGTCAATCTGATCACTTCCTACAGTCTCATCCCTGATTCCGTAGACCTCTGTTGTTTGCACGATGCCATGGTGTCTCTTCTAAACTGAAGAGACTTTTTTTTTTTCCCCCCTGAGGCTGATGCTGAGCTTTGTGTGAGAGACTCAAGATGTGAGCACTCTGGCTTTATGATGTTTTCTATTTTACCTTGTGTTTCCTTTCTCAGAATTTTTAACACCACATACACACTTTTGACTGCCATTGACCACTGAGCTGTTGTTTTCAGAAAACTATTGTCAGCATGTCTCAAGATCTCGTCCTTGGAAATAGTAGTTAATTTAGCACTTATCCTTGCCTGTCATCAGTTTGACTTCTCTTTTACTTTGCATTTATCATCACAGAATTTCACTGGTGCTTGTCGTGTGTAGTGACCATCCTGGTCTACTAGTTCTTTGTAGGCAGCTTTACTTTGATCCGGCCTGAGTAGTTTAGCAAATGTATTACTTTGTTATATGTTTCAGGGCACTTATGTTTAATAGAGCAAGTAACTTTTGAATTCCACTAGCAACATTGTGAAAACTGTTCTCTTACTCTGTTCCATATTTAAATACTAATTCGTGACAGACCTTTTATTTTATCTTGAGGCAAATTGTTTAAGAGCTTTTGGCTTATGAGAGCTTTTCAGAAATCTAAATATACTACGTTAACCAAATCATCCTTATCCAAATAATCATTAATTCCTTACAGAAATGCTAGTAATGTTGAAGTTACAAATTCTCCTTACAAAGCCATACTTTCTCTTCCCCATTACATCATATTCCCATGTGCCTAACAATTCTCTTGTTTATTATAGCAGCTGATTTGATCAGGCTTCCATTGTTTTAGAGCTCTTGGGTGAACTCTTGGGTCTGGATGTTTTGTTCCCCTTTATTTTGTTAATTTGCCTCAAAGCTTCCTCTGCTAATACTTTGGTTTAGAGCTGTCAAGGTGTCCTCTTCTTGCATAGTGCAAATAATTAATTTAGTTTTTCTGCAATGGTCCTGTCTTGACTGAGCATTCCTTTATTACCAAAGACAACGGTGGCTTTTCATGAGTTTTCCTTGATATTTTACATTAACCTGAGCAAATGTTTCTTCAGTTTTGTTTGGTTTGGATGAGTTTTTGTGTGTGTGTTTTTGTCTTTTTTTTTATTTGATTTGGTTTGGGGATTTTGTTGTTGTTGTTATGTGTTCTCCTGGGTTTGCATTTGAATCTACAGAACATAAGCTCTTTTCCAGTTTCAGGTATTTTACTGTAATGTGTGGTGCTCAGGCTATTTAATGTCTTTAGACCCTCAGCATCTGCTGCTGAGAAGCTTGAATCTTCTGCAGCTCTACACAGGTCAGCTAGTCCTGTGAGGTGTCTAAAATATCTAAAAGAGCACTAGAGGCTTTGTTCAATTATCAGAATTGTTTGCAGTGCTTTTTTATTTTTTTAGTCATGTATCCTCCTGTTTAGTAATTATCTTCTCAAATAACTCTTGTTATCTTTGCAGAGTATAGAGTGAATGTACTATCGCAGGTCATTCTCCTCTTAACTAAGCTTTGTTTGCTATTTGGTGTGTATATGAATCCTTGATGGGATCTATGGATCACATGTATTATGTATAAAATTACAGAACCAGAAAATGTGGGGAGTGAATTGCATGTTGAATTTCAGGTGATACAGTTACAAAGCACAAGCTTCACAATTTCTAAGAAATTACATATTTGAAGCATATCTACCATGCCAACAGTCAGTACTATGAACAAGTCTGGTAACATGACTGAATACATGCTTGCACCTTCAGAATCTCTTCTTCCTGGTGTTAGAATATATTAGTTGATTAGTAACTTTTGCTGGTTTATATGCTACAGGAGCCCTGTGTTCAAAACCCTTCTGGTCTAAGTGTTGGTCTAATTCTTTCTTGGTTTTCAATTGTGTGTTTCAGAAAGTTGTCTCCCCCACACCCTTACCAAAAAAAAAAAAAAACCAAAAAAACCCAAAAAAATAGAAGCCTAGAAACCTCTTTAGTGTGTCTAATGTGCTCTTGAAAGATTTTTGAGACTTGGTTCCTATAGGTGTGCAGCTGTAGTCTGCTCATATCTAAAGCAGAGAGGGTAGTGGTGCCTCCTGACCGGGCAGATGCCTTGCTTCTGCCTTCTCACCACTAACATTGCTAAATACAGCCATTTACTCAAAGTGGAAAACTGAGGCACATGGGGAATAGAACTTCTCTTTCTGTCAAAGCTAAAACAACAATAACAACAGGATATCTCAACAACCCTGAAGCATTTTTAAACAATCAGGGAGAACAATTTTTGAATTTTATCCTCTTATCCGTTTTGTTGAAGGCAAACTCTCCAAACTACCTTGGGGACACATAGGTCACAAAACTCTGGTATGTGGACAGCATTTTTGAGGCCATTTTCTTACAACATAAATAACTACAGAAATGAAGCTGCAAAACAAACTGAGTATAATTTTTTATTATTTGAAGTAACAACTTCTCTTTATTAATCTATTTTATCTGCTTGAGATTTTCCATTTTGTGAGGCTTGTTTATTTCTCAGAAGCATTTCATATAAGACTAGAGCTCCCTGTGATGGTGTGTAAAACATTTGTATGATGTGACAATGATTGAGAACAGAACTATCCTACGATAACTTCTACAGTGGGAAGTTTTATAATCTGTGGAGATACGACAATACAGCATGCTGTGGTGAGATCTGAGAAGAGTTTTTGTTGTTATTATAAAGAGTTGTTGAATAGTTAAGCTGAATAGACTGTCACCAAAAAGTTCCTTTCTCCAGCTGAGAGCTGAGGTGACAAAATTTTGCTTTTCACACATTTGATGCATGAGCTGAATAGCAGAGCTCATTACAGTGAGTAGTAAAAGTGTTGATATAGCTATGGTGAACTAAAGAGGTAAATGAGGTAAGATTTGTGGGGAAAAATCTTGTGTTTTTATACGATAAAATGATGAAGTAAAATATGGTTGGAAAAATAAACAATTTAAAGGATAAAAGCATTCAGAATCATTGTCACTGAATGCATTTAGTGTTTTTTTAATTAAAGTAAGGCTTTGAAATGGAAATTTTGTGAATTTACCTTTAATTAGGGTTAATAGTTTCAACCAAAAAAACCAGAAACTGGTGCCACTGACATCAGTTGCAAATCAGCAAGATGTTTTTGTACTCCCTCTTCGCTCTGTTCTCTGATGATATTGCTTTGGGAAGTGTGGTCATAGCCGACAACTCAAGTCAGAGTAGAGAGGTAAATGAACACCTCAATCCTGTGAGCAAGCATCCTATCCACTTAACTGCAGATATCCCAAGAGAGAGGTTTGAGAGCAACTTGTTTTCGGAAAAACAAAAGGGAAGATGCTTTCCTGGAGGAGCAGTTTGAATTCCAGCTGTAATCAGGTAGAAGTGGAGTTTAAGCTCTATTTTGGATTCTTTGGATTGTAGGATAGTCGGAGCTGCAAGAAACACCAATCACCTAACGCTGTCTCTCTCCACCCCCCTCCTCCCTACCACTTTTTCTTTTGTCATCCAGTCTTTTTGTTAAAAGCCTTTTCTCCCAAACTCTCTTTTCCCCTTGCTAGTGAAAAAATCTGGGAAGATCTGATTTTGGGTCTGACTCAGAAGTGTTAGACAGATAGGTTTTGGGAGAGCAGCAAAACTCTGTATTCACGGCTGTATATTTTGCATTCTTTTTGGAACCTGGATCTCATTGACCAAGAAAAGACATGTTTGGAAACATTCCATTATTTCTGTAACATTATTTTAAGGTAAATTTGTAGTGCTGTGATTTTAAATAAATAAATATTTTTATCCTTTATATCTCAAGAAAATCAAAGGCTCATTACAGTAGGTGACACAGAGGAAAGAGAAAGGCAAGCAGTCGCCTAAAGAACTTGCAAGTTTAGTTTACAGCAAGATATGATGGAAGAATAAACATTAAATTTATAAGCTCATCTGTACTAAAAGCAGCTTCTGAGAGCTGAATAATTTTTTGAAAAAAAGATTCTATAAATGTTGTATTATAAAATCTCCAATGACGATCAATACCTTTAATAAGTAAGCCAGTGACTATTTTTTTTATTTGTTTTAGTTGAATAAATGCACTAATTGAAGATTGACTAATACAGGGCTTTGCTCCTGTTATTAAGTGAGTAGCAAGTGAGATCTGTTGACCCTCAAGCCTCAGTTCAGCCACTCTGGCTTCAGTGTGTGCATCCAGTGTGTTGGATCCAGTGCCTGCTGCAATTTTTCTGGTTAAATCTTAAAGCTTCAAATAGACAGGAGAGACATCATCACTCCTACCCACTGTGGCTAAATCCCTAGCAAGTCACTTAGAGTGCAAGATATGGGATTCTCCTCATACCTTAGGTACTACTTTCCTTCCTCCGCTTTATTTCTTGTCTTCCCATCTCTATTGCCTCTTGTTCAAGAAAAATGTGGCCTAAGTTACTAGCATGATTCCTTTAGCAAGCTAGTTATGAGTCATCAACTGGTGAAGCTCCTAAAATCTCTTTCACTGTCTGGTGCTAACATAATTTGATAGATCTGAGAAGGGCTGACATCCTGTGCACAATTTGTTCAACAAATTACAATTAAAAGCATGCAGGAGACAGAATTTATTAATAAATAAATAATTTTACTTATGTGTCCCTCTCCTTTAGTGAATATTTTCTGTGTTTTATCTTCAAGAGTGGGAGACTGGAAATCAGCAATATGGAAGCTCCAAATCCTTTTTCTCCTTCTTTCTAGACTTCTTCCAGAGAAGAGTTAATCCTATGACAGTTGGTCTATAATGACTCCACAAAAAGATTTTATCTCCCTCTTGAACCTCCCCCATGAAATGTTTTGGCACGTGAGGAGAGAGCAATAAGTGTTAGCAAAAGGAAAGCAGTATGTAATAGCTTAATATTTGAAAGCACTAGCTGTTCTTCTTTACTGAAGATTTAGACAGCCTGTGTGGAGATCCTTGTTTGAGAGGGGATCCATGTTTGAGAGGGGATGGTATGTGTGATGGTTTCTCTGTACTTGCAATGCCAGGATGTACTGACTGCTTGTCACTGTGTGATGAGAAGGATTGTGTTAATGTCTTTGACTCTCTGGGCTTTTTAGAGCATGCCCTTTCTCCCATGTTTTACAGTTGTTATCTGCATGTTGTCATTCAATGTTTTGTGCAGGAGGCTGTGGTGAGTGAGTTAAAGGTGAGAAGGAAAGTGAGAACTGCACTGTGTGCTTTAATGAATGAGTGAGTAGTAAAATGCTGTGGAAGATGACTGAACTGTAAGAAAGGCAAGTACATTTTGGAGACAGACAGACAAGGAGTTTGCTTCCTCCTTTTACCTCCAGGTGAAAGAACTCCTTCACTCACTGGCCTTTCTCATCCTTTGACTTGCCATCTTTGTTTTCACATTTACTGGCATGGAACTGCCATTTTTTTTTTTAGCTGAGGTTAGCGCATGACCAAGGATCGTACTAGCTCATGCTTGAAAAATCATTTGTACCTCTGAGCTCTTAAGTTTTATATGATCTGCCATAAAATTAAAAAATGCATATTAAACATTTTGCCAGAATGACTTTGAGAGGTACCAGTTATATATTTCTGCTGATAAGTGATGTGACTATTTGCTTACTTCACACTAGTGCCAGATTTATGCTATTTAGGTCATCCCAAGTTCTTAAGCACTGGTATACCTTTGGCTTTCTTCCCATTCACTGTCAGTTTGTGCTAATAATAATCTGTAGATCTCAGCTGCTTTTGTTGAATGGCCAGTGGTCTTTTGGGGATTTTTTTCCCCCCCTGCATTCATCTTATTCAACCACTGATGCTTTCTGCCACTCTAGTTTCTCATTGTCAACAGCTAAGTAGGAAAACTTTATTTCTACCAAAGTGTGCACAGGGTGTTCTGCATTAGACACAGCTGCTAGAAATAGAAGTCATGTCTTTCTTGACTTTGCTGATCAGTTGTAGATAGTTCATGTCAAATGAACTCGGTAGGAGACTTATATAGTTGTTACTGTTGTTACCTGGAGAAGATTACAAACTTTTACTATGTTTTTATTACAGATGACATTTACTGTCACAGAGTTCTTGTCTTGGTATTTTTTCTTTTTATGGAGTTACTTGGCAAATGTTTCACATTTCAATACCTTTAACCTCCTTGTGAGATACTAGTTTAGAAGGTGTTATTATTCTGCCTGTAAGTCTTGTGTCCCAATAAGAAATTGTGAGTTACATTTTTAAGTCAAAGAGAATTGTCAGAAAAAAGAGGTGCTGACAAACCTAATGCATTTAGTACTTTAACATTTGTTTTCTGCAAGTCATTTGTAGATATAAAAGTAACATTTGAGTAAACTAATAGCTCAGAAGTGTTAAACAGAATCTGTGTATATCTGCCAACAAAAATAAATACGGCTGTGATGAAGTGTGTGATGGTGGTATTAGCAGACCTGTAGAGGCTTTTGGAGGGACACTAAGCAAGTATTGCTGGGATCACAACCAGGCCAACCATAGGTAGTTCAGGTGCTGGTCTTCTAAATCAGCTTCTCATTTTAATGTTCATAAGGAGTTTTAAAACATCGTTATTTTTAACATCCTTGAATCTGTCAAAACTGAAGGACTAGGTTAACCCTCTGTAACATCTGGTGTGTTCAATCCAAAATCTTTGTGTTAGCCCAGTGTGACTGTTGCTAGAGGTTTCATGATTGCTCTGCTTGACACTTCTAAAGATCTAAGAGTTCTGAGAGGAAGAAATAAAAGTTTTCTGCTTTGAGATGTCTTTGTCTAATTGAATATAATGTTTAGGTGGCAAGAAGAGTTTTGTCTTTAAGGCGCTGACTTGACACTGGGATGTGTGAATCCTCTCCATGGCTGTCCTGCAAACTGCTTGCAGGACCGTAGTGGTCCCATGTAGTCTGGTCCTGTCTGTGGAATAGTAGTGTCTGCAAAATTAAACAGTAATGATTTTCTTTCTCATTGTATTAGTCTAATTAATTTGAGCCAGTTGTAGTCAATTTGTGTGATGTACATAAATAGGACAAAGCACTATTTTGCAGTCCTTGGTGTTGAATTTGTATTTCCTTTTGCAAATCAAGTGTGAGAGTGCCAGACGTGAAAGCTGCACTACTCTCAGCTTTTGCTTTCAGTAATGAAAATGGTGAAGTTCAAAATACTACTTTGAACATTCATAGCAACTATAGTGTAGTGGACAAATACAAAACATGCAGGGACTAACCTCTATGCTTTTGCAGTGATAAAGATCTGAAGTCTTCATTTGAACAATGTATAATCTGTCCATGTGGAAGGAGTGGGAGTTGTGTGTGCACAGCTAAAGCCATGAATTTGATCGGTATTTTTCTCCTATACTTTGAAAAAGCAGTAATTAATCTTCAAATATATTCCTGTGTATGATTTCTTCCTCCTCATGTGTACACACATGTTATCTTGTTACGCAGTCTGTAAAAATTTGTATGCTTTTGAACTAATTATGTTCTAGAGCAATTATTTTCTATAGGAGGCTGACATTTTTAAATACTAAGGACATATTTAAATGATGCCAATCGATGCTGTCACATTTCTTTGTTCTTATCTGCTTAGAATATAGTGTCAGAATACTTAGAGATAACTCAAACTGTAGTATATGTTTAGTGTTTTTTTAGTCTATGGAATAGTTTAATTAATTAATATGAAGTGGTACTGAGAGGCACCTAGAGGAGGAGCCAGGATAAATAAAGCAAATTTTAAAATTGTTCTTTAGCTCTTTCTAAAACAGAACAAAGTCAGAAGACTTACTTATAGATATCTGCTGTTGCTACTGTGCACAAATGTTACTATATGAACAGAGAGTGACATGGTACACTTTGAATAGTAGCAAAAATGTATTATCTTGTAACTTTTTTTTAAAACAAGTATTTAATAATCAGTATTTTAAAATTATAAAGGTAGTTGCCACATTTTCTATTTATTTTATATTTAGCTGCTTCTCCTCCATTAATCTTTATTTCAAACAATAAATGCCTTCCTCATGGCAGCTGTCCATTCACTCGTACCATGACTACTGGCACGTTAAGTTCAAAGTGGAATGTCATGGAGAATGTAGATAATAAATTTAGTTCCTGTCACCAGACAGTGCAAGGCACCAGTACGTCTCGTTCTCAGAGGGGAAAGACAACTACTTGCACTGTAATGTTCCACTTCAGTTAATACCATTTTATTTTCTTAGAGTGTTAGTCAAGTCTATCAGTGTGATTTTTACTATAGTCTTCAGTGTTAGGAATATCTGAAAGAAATGTTTTAAACAAAATACTTTGAAAAGCAGTGTCAGACAGAATATGTAGAAGAAATGTTTGTTCTTCAATGCTTTACTGTGTGCGTGCCAAAAAATAAGCTGTAAGTGGAGCAGATGCAAGAGAACTCTGGGTCTGAGTGATCATAAGCAAGCCATTTTAAAACAAATTATAGAAGCTTATAGAAGAGAAAACTTTCCCAAGAGCATAGTGAAAAGCTTAATCCATATTTCTAGAAAATTGCAGCTGTCAAGCTTTCTTTTATTACCCTAGCAAAATACTGTGTCAGGTGTTACAAAGAAGTTTGGCCATGCATTTAGAAAATTAATAGCTTCCTTACAATCAGATGTGTTAAATAGAAACGTGTCTGGTTGTGTAGCCAGTTGTCATATTTTGATGTTCCTATTGAAAGATATTTCTTTTACGGTATAATTTATGTTTAGCAATTAAACTAAGAGAAAAGAGACATTTTATTGGAAGAACGATCTTCATGCACGTAAAAAACATTTGTAGGATTAGACCAACGTTTGCTATGCCAGTCTTGCTGTATATCATGTCAGGTGTTTCTGAGAGCAGTTGCCATTCAGTCACAGCAAATTCCAATGTGGAACAATATAGAATTGCAAATGTGTCACAAATTAAAAAAATAGTATTCACAAATTCATTTGTATCTCTGATAAATTGTGTTAAGTTTGTCAAAACAACAAAGTGACAGCTGAAGTATCTTGCGCTGCTGCTTAGAGTCTTGCTAAGTCCTGCCGTCTCTTAATAGACTTTCCAGCTTTGCAATCTAACCAGAGATTACCTGTATTAACACCTTAAACCTCAAGTTTTATGGGCTTAGTTTCCCCATTGTGTTACAATTAGCATACTAGAAACTGGTGCTGTGAATTTTTTGTCCCCATGTCCCCATAATTTCCAATGTTGAACCTGATGTTTTCTTATCCTGTCACTGCGCGTCTCCTATCTTACCACTAGGAAGACGTGAAGAGCAGTAAGATTTTCTGTTAGCTTTCTCTTCTTCATTCTGATCAAACCAAGTTCCCTCAGCTTCATATTGCATATATTCCCTAATCATCTTGATAGCCCTCTGTTGGGCTCGTTCCAGTACAGCAATGTCTCTGTTATACTAGGAAGTCCAAAATGAGACACATTACTCCAGATGAAGTCTCTCAAGTGCCAAATAGAGGAGGAAAATAAGTTTTTCTCATCTGCTGCTTGCACTTTTGCTAATATGTCTCTGTGTGCTTTGACCTTCTTCACCTCTATTAGCTCAGGTTCCAATGCTCTGCCAAATACCTCCATGCTTTTCTGGTTTCTACCAAGTTTGCCCCAAGCCTATGTAGTCACATGGGGTTATTCTGTCCAGGCATTGGACTTGGCATTTGTCTTTGTTGAACTCCATGAGGTTCCTGTAGGCCCATATCTCCAGCCCATCAAGATCCTTCTGATGAGTAGCAGCCCTGCCCTAACAGTTTCAGAGGGCAGAGTTGCAAATTTTGCTATTTATAAACTTGATGAGGGTACACATCCAAGTCTCTGTTAGTAAAGATACCAAACACTATTGGCTGTCAGTCCCTGAGAGATGATACTGGTAACTAGCTATCAGTATGACTGATCACAAACCTTTGAGCTGGAAGGTTCAGCTAGTTTTCCACTAGACATATCTTATTTGTCTAAAAAAGTACAGTGCAGACTTGTGGGCCCTTGTCCACAGAGATAAGTCATTTTGTCCTGATCCAATTGCGTCAGTTAAGCACAATCTTATTTTGTTAAATCTGTGATTGTTTTTCCCAGTTATCTTCTTGTTCATCATATGCCTGGAAATGGCTTCTGAGAGAATTCTTCTTCTAAGGATGACTGGCCTGTATTTTCCCACAATCTCCTTGTTCTTCTTGAAGATGGTGTGACATTTACCCTTTTACAGTCTTCAGGAATCTACCTTGACCTCTCAAAGATGGTTAGTGGTGCTGCTTTTCTAACTCTACCCCTACACATTCAGGCCACATCTCTACATTCCTCATGAGTAGCTTGTCCCTGCCTTCACCCTCTATGTACTTAATTTTTGAGGTTAAGCTCAATCATGTTCATTCATGCTGACTTTTTGCCCTTCTGATCAGATTCCTACATATTGGAAAGGACAGAGAGATTTGGGATATCTGGAAAGATTCTTGAGGGTCAGTCGGCTTTCCTGGGCCTCTCTACCTCCAGGTCAGGATCTACCAAGCAAGTGCCATCTGCTCTTCCGAGTGATAAGATTTGGACACAAGAGAGAGTGGGGCTCAGTCATAGTTTGTAGGATGAGAGTGTTCATGGTAATGTGCGGTTGGCTTCTTTCTGTTGGATATGTTAGGAGAGAAGGAAGAGGATGCAGGTCTAGTCTCCAAGCTGGCAGAACCATGAGGGAATGTGGAGAAGAAGAAACAGAGGTACACAACTTCCATTGAGGTCTACTATTGGTGATAACAGAACTGCTGATGATATTAGATGACTGTTAGCAAGATACATTTTAGAGCTGTGATTTAGGCAATCCAAACATGGAGAAGATGGTTGCTACAAAGGGTACATGGGATTTCTAATGTTTTGGAAAAGTCCTTCAGCACTGGAAGCCACAGGCTTACAGATCAAATCTAAAAGAGGAAATAAAGAAAGATCATCCAAAATATTTCTCTTTCTTCTGTCTTTTCATTAGAATAACTAATTTTGTGATTCACTGCAAATATACAGTTCTATATTATATAACAGTAGCCTATGTTATCCCTGTTAATTTCTTTACACAATCATAGCCTGCTAGATCCCAGCATTAATTAATGTTTCTAATTTATCAATGATTCATTGACATTACAAATATCCTTTAAAAAGCTAACAAAGCCACAACAGAAGAGTGTGTAGATACTATAATGCTTGTTCTGTCAGAGTTTCTGGAACAATACGTACATGATTTTTTCCTCACTTTAAATGTGATGCTGAATCCAAATACATGTTCCTGTTTTCCATAGAGCCAAGGTAGGATGGAAAGCCCTGGGTTTTCCAGAGAAACAGGATCTCACATTAGTTTTAATTTACTGCTTGAGCCAGGAGACATTCTAAGCCTTAGAAAGTAATTGATTTGTTTATCTCAGTTTTTCATGAAAATCAGTTTGTTTATTTGAGTGCAAACTGGCTAGGAAAACATTACACAGAGACTTGATGACAAGAAGAGGAGAAACAGTGGAATTTGTGTTTTAGTTACTGCTGGTGAATTATTAAATCAGAAAGAAAAAAGTATTTACAAGCGTTATTTATGGTTTGGCTATAATATTATGTGTTGTGAAAAATCTCCACATTCAGTTTTTATGTACTCCCTGATTTGATGATTTACCACAATCATAAGGCTTGATTCTAGCAGCATTCCACAGTGTGCAGCTATCTAAAGCAGCTCTTCATTCAGTAGCCTGAAGTCCTTCCATCACTAACTGAGGAAGAAAAAGGCAGTCTACAAGTAATATTTGTCATAAGCAATCAAACTTTCTCAGTGTTAGAACAAATTCAGATTTATTTGAATCTTCAAGATTCCATTGAAATGGGATACTATTTGAGGTGACAAACCAAGTGGGAACCACTCCAGAGAGCAGCCTGCACTGATCAGCCAGAGAGGTGTGTCTGGAAGCAGGCAGATGAGCGGCATTACAATTTGGAGGGGTTGGGAGTTCTGAGAAGTTGGAATCAGAGAAGTGAGATGTAGATCACCTGGAAAGTCATAGTAGCAGCAATGTGGCTGTGCGATATTTTTTCTCTCATCTGTAATTATGTGGTAGGCATTGCTAACTCTGTAAAGGCTGTGCTGCGTTTGAACCAGAAGGATGCTCCCTATGACAGCTTTATCCTGCCCCCTCTAATGGATTTGAGAGCAATTTTTCAAGGCCATTTTTATCTGCAAGCTTCAAAGGAAATAGCTTTAAATAAGGAGGCATTTGTCTAGAAACTGACTATGTTAAAATCTGGCTGAATGCCCATTTAAATAAAATAAACCCCAAATCAAATAGTAAAACATGAGTGCAGATTGTGGATGCACACTGTGGCTGGTTAGGTTGAAAAAGGAAATTGGTTTAAGTGTGCTTTTTGTTTTTCTTCTTCTTACAGAAGAATGCAAAATAATTATTATATTTTCAATGATGTTTCTGTGTAATGTTTATGGCATAAACACGGTATTTGACTTCTGAGAGCCTGATAGGATTTTATCAATTCCTAGGGGAAGTTCTCACTTTTGAATGACCAGCATTTTTATGTCAGTTTATCTAATTGATAAAGTTTATGCCCATATAGTGTACAAAACAGAAAACCACTTTTGTGGCAACTTTTAAAAGCTGAAGCTAGGCTACAAAATTTGATAACCACAAAACCAATTTAATGCAGCTAAACAGGGCCCAAATATTTTCCCATTATGTAATGTACAAAACAAATTAAATACCCACAACATTAAAACAATGCTTTTCCCTGCTTCCTGGGATGCCTACAGTATTCTGCCTTCTATTTTGAAGACCTTTGTAAGTACTCCATTTGTTGGCCCTCTCTGCAGAGAACGGCAATAATCACTAAATGAGTAAATTTACCAATAAATTGAAAAAAAGCAGTGACTCTTCAGTCACTGTGGACTTTTTTTAAGCACCTATCTTGAGATAACTTAAGATGGAGTACAATATTGAGCTCGTGCTTAAGACATGAAGAGGCTGAATGTTTAAGAGGTTGAGTTATACAGATATAGTTGTTAAAATCTTCGCAGTTTCTCTGCCTTTTTCATCCTAGCC
This sequence comes from Urocolius indicus, assembly GCA_013401255.1. Lineage (NCBI taxonomy): Eukaryota > Metazoa > Chordata > Aves > Coliiformes > Coliidae > Urocolius > Urocolius indicus. The sequence continues at coordinate 259,001 of WBNH01008216.1, forward strand.
AGTTTATGTTACTGAATGCTAAAGACAACATAGCTATTTTTGAAGTCACTAAGCAGACTTCAAGAACAATTACCAAAACTAGTTTAAATTCTGTAGTCCCTTCTGACTTGCAGTCAGATTTCCGGCAAGTAAACTGCTGCCCTGCTGACCTTAAGCCTGAGGATATTCTTAACACAAAATGCTATTTGTACTAAATTATGAAATCTTAGTTGTATTATGTAGCTTGTGTTATGTAGGGATTAAACTGGAATTATCACAAATATTTCTGTTAAGGTCTCATATTTGTTGAACCTAGATATTAAGTATACAAATAATTTCTCATTTTCTAATATGTACACAAAATAAGTTAAAAAGTCCTGAAGTATCACCATCTCTTGATCCTTTAGTGGTAGGAGTCAGACTTCCCCAGCGGTTTCTGGAATAGTTGTGATAGTTGAAATTCCATCAAACAACTCAAAGACCCTAATAAATGGGCAAGTCTTTAAAAAGAAGACTTAAGAAAAAAAAGGATGTTTCTTAGATTATTTTAAATTAATGAAAATTAATGAAAAAATTTTTGTATCGCTTACAGGTGTGAGTTTCTTATTAATGAGATTTATACAATCATTTGCAAAGGGAAAAATGAGACACATAGCTGAATATTAGTGCAGTTGTGTTCAGTAGTATCTGAGATGATATTGTTAAACTTTTCATGCCAGCAACATATCTTTTTTTTGTAAAATACACCTGACTAAAACCTATATGTCATGTAAATACAGATGTAACTATGCTATATAAATACATATATATGTATGTTATATATGTGTTAAGAGACCTGGGAAGATGTGAAGACTTCTCACTAGTACTACAAATGTAACTGTTGTGAATGGATCTCAAATTTATATGCAGGAAAATGATCTATTTAAATAATTTTTGTTCTAAATCCAAATTGAAGTTTTGAAACGTTTATACTGAATCCTTTGCTTTCATTCCTTCTATATTTCACATTTAATCTTTGCAGAAACAAAGTATTGCAATCCTAAAAATCTTCAAGTCTTGATTTAGTAGATCACCCCTCCCAGAAGGGCATGTGTAAGAGAGAATTTTATACTTAACTATTTAGGTATCTAAAAGAAAATTAATGAAAACACTTTGATAATTTCAAGACTAATTTTTTAAATGATCGACATTTCTGAGCCATGGTCAAGGTGATGTCATTTGTCACACTGTTTTGTGTGTTTTTGATTGTAAGCTTTCAAGTGTACAGAGAAGATCTTGAGTATGAAGCAAGTATAAGTGGAACATGTCAGTGTTACTATAACTAGTCCTGACAACAAACTGCTTTTGTGGACCTTCTGTTTCTATATTTATGAACTATTATTAGTTTGTCATGATACAACCAACATATAAATAGTTTACTGTAGTGGCTAGAGGCCTAATCACAGACTATGTATTCCTAGAATGATGAGATGCGTAATTGTTTTTATTGATTGGATCTAATGCAAAGATTGTGAGAGAAATTATGACTATGTTTAAGTTATCAAGAGGATTCTCAGTGATTTCAGAAGGACTGTCCTGCTAGGTTTTTGTAAGTGTCATTTATTCTTACTTGAGATAATTCCGTGGCCCAAATTCCCCCTTTCTTATACCAGTTTCTACCAGTTGATAAATAGTCTATAGCCAATTAGTCTATTAGTCTGTTGTGCATGTCAAAGACTGTTATTCTGAATTTTATCAGATTATAAGTAGACCTCTGGTGAAGTTTATGAAGCTCAGTTTTCAGTAGCTGTCTCCTGTGCGGATTTTCTATTATCTAAAACCTTATTGAGGTTATGAGACACCTTTTCCCTTTATGGGGAAGAGCTAATCAGGATCTCTCTTCTAGTTAGGATTCTGTATTCCTTAGCACTGTAGAAGTTGCCCTCTTTCTGCCAGGTTCAAATTATCATTGAAGCAAGCAAAGAATGGGAGACATATGACCTGCACAATAGTAAAATACATGGTGTTTTTTCTTATAGTGTGAAATTGAACTTTTGTTGGCCATGTAATTAAAAAAAAAAAAAAGAAATTTTAAACATATCTTCATCTTTCTCTCATTTAAATATAAACATAAGTAACAGGTATGTAATGTGCAAAGGAAAACCCCAAGTTTCATCTCATGTGGAAATATGCTTTCTAGTAAATGAAATTAGATGCCAAGTAGCTTTCCTTTTTAAAAGTCAGATAATGTGTTAAAATATGCTTTCAGATCATTTACATTATTTGATTATAAAATTAATAATCAGGGCAACACATCTTAAGGAGTCAATTGGTTGTTATTTCAGATCCTGGAAGAACCAAGATGGAGAGTGTGGGGAAGCTTAATGGGAAAGGGTACCCTCTACTGTTTGACTTCTATGTCCTACATGTTTTAGTAGAAACTCATGTAGTTCTTTTTTGGATACCACACCATTCCTTGGAAGTGAGTTACCTATGTAATCATAGAATAGTTTGGGTTGGAAAAGACTTTTAAATGTCAATCCTATCCCTGCGATGAACAGGGACATCTTCAAATAGGTCAGGTTGCTCAGAGCCTCATTCAATCCTACCATAAATATTTCCAGGGATGGGGCATATGTCATCTCTCCGGGCAACCTGTTCCAGTGTTTCACTATCTGCATTGTAAAAAATACCTTCCTTAGATCTAGCCTTAATCTACCCTCCTTTAGAGTAAAACCATTGCCCCCTTGTCCTATTGTTATAGGCCCTACTAAAAAGTCTGTCCTCATCTTCCTTATAAGCCTTCTTTAAGTATTGAAAGGCTGCAATAAGATCTCCTGGAGCCTTCTTCTCCAGACTAAAAAACTCAACACTCTCAACCTCTCCTCATAGAAGTTCTCCCTCCCTCTGATTTTTGTGGACTCCTCTGGATCCATTCCAACAGATCCATGTCTTTTCTGTGCTGTGAACCTCTCAGATGGACATAACAGTCCAGGATCTCATGAGAGTTGAGTAGAAGGACAGAATCCACTCTCTCAGCCTGCCGACCATACTGCTTTTGATACAGCATGGGATACAGCTTTTCTGGGCTGCTGGCCTTCTGAGCTGTAAGTGCACGTTGCTGGCCCATGTCAGTTTTTCATCCACTAGTATTCTCAAGTCTCTTCAGGGCAATTGTCAATCCCTTATCCAACCTGTATTGATATTTGGGATTCCCTTGACCCATGTGCAGGACCTTATTATACTTGGCCTTGCTGGGCCTCATGAGGTTCACATGAGTCCACTCCTCAAGCTTGTCCAGGTCCCTCTGGATGGCATCCTGTCCTTCAGGCGTGTCAACCACGCTGCTCAGCTTGATGTCATCTTGAAGCTTGCTGAGTAGTGCACTGAATCCCACTGTCTATGTTCCTGAGGAAGATATTAAACAGTACTGGTCCCTGTAATAGCTTTATTAGTAGATGAAATTTCTTGATGTTTACTGGCTGAAAAGTGACTAAAAGTAGAATTATTCATAATCATAATAAAATCCCCACAAAACTCAAAGATCACCATAAAAATGACAGATAATAAAATCTTGATACACCTTTTAACGTCTATTTCTGTTTTTGTTATTCTAAACAATTCTAACAGATCAACGGACTTTTAAAAGTTATCTGCAACTAACTATCAACAACTCTGAGAGAACTAAAAGTTATCAAATCTAATATAGGTATTTGTGGGTCATATTCTCACTTACTGGGTGGCATGTTTCATGATGCAGTTTACAATGTAATTGATTATATTTGATAGGATTTTATATTATTTTATAAACACTCTATAGGTATGTAAATGACAATGCAAAGTAGAGAGAACTTAGATAAATGTGCCTGGAAGTTCATTTTAACCAACTTATTTTAGATGAACCAGAGGGGACAGACTGACTGTCTTAAGAACCAGAAAAAGTTTGGTGTCAATATATAGAAATTTAGAGGGATCAGTAACCTAATTAAAGAACATTAATTCATCTAGTGTTGATGCCTTAAGTTCAAATGTGCTTTTTAGACAGGAAACTCGCCTGCCTGACTGCTACACAAACATTAAAACAACTCTGTGTGAGACAAGTTTTTTCAGCATCTGGTCTGCAGCACCATAAGACAGTAGCTAAATCTTTGCTGTGCAAGACCTCCGTGTCAATCTTGTACCTAAGCATAGTAGCCAGTGTTGTAGGATGTTTATTAGGGGAAACAAATAATTCATGTCTTGAGATAAGCTCCTAACATAGACCACATTTCTCTTGCAAGTTACTGTAAAAAGATTGCTCTGGTTTCTCGCTAACTATATTCCTTCCAGGAAGAGACTCTGTGTGCCTGCTAAAGTCATTTGCAGCCTTGTCCTCCATATAAATGAATGTCAAGGTTGAATAAGATAACTAATGAATTGGACGAGATCATACTTGAACACCAGAAGAGAGGTAGCTCCAAGTTTCCTTCCTTTAGTCCTTGGTGGATTGCTCTTATTCTCATAACTTTTTCTCCTGACAAACTTCTTACTGTGTGTTTCTGGAAAAAAAAATACCTTATCTAGGGCTTACCCAAATCACAGCTATTTCGTTACCACATTCACCTTGGGACAAAAGCCCTTAATGCAAGACAGGGATAAAATATGAAAACAATGGTTTCCAACTGTTCTAAATCTTTACCTTTTATAACTAAATATTTTAGTGTCAGAAATGTAACAAATAAATTGAAGACTTTCAAAATCACAACCAGGAGGTATGCTGTACCCTATAGCACATGTTTTAAAAAGGAAATGACTGAATAAATTAAAACATAGGAAGACAATCTGAGTTACATAATAGCTATATGTATTAAATCATTCAGGAGAAGTTGCAGCTGAACTAACACTCTGTAAAAATGAACTCTCTGTGGTAGACTCTTCACTCATTGAACTTATTTAAAATGTAACAGAGAGGAGTGAATGGTTGTACAAAATGGAAAATTGCTGCCATGGAAGAGATATGTTCAGATTTATTCCTTCCAGAGGAGAAGATGATGATTCAGTTACATACAAGGGAGAAGCAATTAACTGCATCTTTCAGTTTAAATATGATGCTTATTTGAAATTATGTTCAACTCCAAACCAATTCTGCCCCTCTTATCTAAATGCTCATCTATAAAAAGAAGAAAGCATAATCTATTCATAGAGAAGACATCGTGGATATAATCAGAAATTGTTTACAGTCTGCATAAACACAAGGTCTAAATGCTTTCCTCATATAAGTGTCCCATTGACTATTTTTTCTCAAAATGTTCAATCACGTTTTCACTTCCAGTACATGACATAACTGCAGCCTAGCTAAAATTAAAGTCTTAATAGCCTAATATACAGTCCCTTACAGGGGCCTCCTTACAGACTGACCAGCCTTATGAATTCAGATCTTACTGTTTTATCTAAATTAGGAGCCAATGAGCTGGAACACATAATTTAATTTTATGATGCATTGAAAGTATTTCAGTAAGTAGTCAAACCAGACTGCTACAACATACAATCTCAGAAGGGTATTTCACAGGTTATCTGTATTCTAGATTTTAAAGAACAGATATTATGTAGAAACACTTCTGATCTGTTTGGAGAGTAACTTTATTGTTTTTTAAAGAAAATTGAGTTTAAAAAGTACCATCTATCAGATCAAAATACTGCAGTTAGTGTGTGGAGACTGAGCTCTTTTTCTTTGTTCTATTCCTTTTTCAAAAAGGTTAATTGCCAGATCTGCCTTCTAGTAATCTTCCTTTTATAGCTACTATGAAAACATTAGCTTTTACTTTGTCAGAGAAAAAAGCATAAACATATAGAAAATCCCCTATATTCATATCCTAAAAGCTTTAGTATTTTCCTGTTGCACCTAGAATTTAACAGTTCAAGGGACTGTCTGCTCATGCATCCTTGAAAAAAGAGTGAATTCCCTCATCAACATGCACACAATTGGCAATTTTGTAACATATGAAACTTTTGCTACAAAAAAAATATTTTAACTAAGTTTACTTATGTAAGAGAAAAGTACAGAAAATGGTAATATTAATTGGGGGAACTTCATTATATTTTCTGGCATACTTTCTAATCAGAGATTTAAATAAAATCAAAGGTACTGTGCTGTGATTTCAGGAAAGAACTTTACCATTTGAGAATGCTTTAGTGGTTGCTCTGTCTTTTCTCAGTTGTATGCCACAGCAGCTAGGGCAATTTCAGTGAGGGAAGACACACAAATTCAGTGTGTCTTGTACTTCACGGTCTCTTTGAGGAAGCAGCCGCATTGAATCTCTTGTAATTAGGGTGGTGAGGACTTGGAAGTAGGTGAACTGTGAATACTCAAGTTCATTTCATTGAACAGGCCTGTATATTTTAAGCCAAAAGTAAACAAATGTCTTCACTGTAGGATACTCATCCTAAAGTCCTTGTAGATAAAAAAGCTGCATGGAGTCCATTGCACACTTAGGAGAATCAAGGATCTATCAATCAAGGAATGTGATTTCCCAATAGGAAGTGACAGAAGAGTCTCTCTGCTCTATAGGGCTGTTCTACTTTACCTCTCAGTCTCAAAACAGCTGAGAGATGTCATCTTCGGCAAGCTGAACCTTGCTGGCAATACGGATTACCCGGCAGTCTGACTAAAACCTTACTGCAGGCCTTTCTATTTAGTTTCACTGTAGGGAAATCCCTTTGAACATCCACCTCTGTCTGGCACTATATTTTGGGTAGCCTTATCTGATTGCTTAAAGAATCTGAATCAGCTTAAACATTAACATCAGGAGTAAATGGTCTCATTATAATCAGCACAGCTACCAACAGGCTAAACTTATGGTTCATGATTTAGGACCCTCCATTAACAGATGAATAGAGCAGATTCTAGTAGTTCCATATGTCCACTTATTTTTCATTTATTGAAAGGTATTGCACCAGCCACAGTTCAGTCCAGACTGCTTTCCAGTATACTATTATAATCGCTTGGATATAGGAGCATACAGTATGTGGTGAGGTTAGACACAAGCCTTGTTCATTTAAAAAGATGCAGTCCCTATAACCGTGAAATGAAAACATGTTTATTTCATTTGAAAATCTCCTATACCTCATTCAAGGACCACAGTTTTTATGTTTTGCTAAATTTATCTGCATTTATGCTATTAAAACTTGTGCTTGAAGCTAGGAGTTACTATTTTTAGGGCTAGAGACAAATCTTTTTCAGAGACACTTATTGTAAGTGGAATTACTGGATTTTGTAGAAATCCAAGGAGGATAAAGTCCATTCTCAGCTGATAGAGTAGTCTTTGTGACAATACTAAAAATGACATGACAACCCTCATTCTTGTTATCAACAGCTGATTTTCCATTTATGTATAAAGAACATCTCTTACATATATTTGAGGATTTGAGGCCCATTTGAGACTAATTTTTATTTACCTATAGATAATAAAATCAGCTTCTTTAAACTTTTAATGAACCTTTTCTTTTCTAATGACTTTTTTACTGCATTACATATCACCATAATATTTTGAATATGCTGACTGTAAATTGAACAATATTAATAGAAATGTAAATGAGAAAAAACTTCTTTGACACGTCATTTCATCTTATCACCATCTCTGAATGCCAAACATCAAACACCTTAATTACTGTTGTGTCCGTGGATGCCAGTCTAACATGATCTTTGAAACCTGTTGTAGCGGAGTTTGTTCCATTCCCATTTCACAGAAGGTAATTCACTGTGCTCTTTGTGAGAGACTTTTAGGAACTGATAGGGATTTATCACATTTCTCAGTTTTTTCCTTTCTAGGTCCACTAACTTTAGATCCGTTAAGCTCAGTTCTTTAAGTTATTCCGGCTAAATCATATTGTCTCAACTTTGCTGTCTCTGTGGTTCCTTGTAAGATCATCCGCTGGTTCACATTTTTATTGTTGTGTGTTACCTGAAAGAAGCTCAGGGCATGTTGGAGTAGAGATGGGAGGATTACTTTGTATGTCTTGCATTTTACATTGCAGTTTATCGGTCTTGATGGGATGAACACTTTTTTTTCTTTCACAGAGATTACATAGACTATATTTGTGATTTTCTCCAAAGCCATTACTCCAGAGCTGCTACTTATCCAGTAGCTGTTTTCTCATATTTATGCAACTGTCTGTTTAGATGTTGCAGTTGTCTTATATTTTAGTTTATGATAATCAAAAGAAACTAAAAACATAGGCTCAATTTTGAGACCTGACAGTGAAGAAAATTCTAGAAACTTTCAGTGAGCATCTTTAAATCCAATGTTTCCTTTTATTTTACTTATTTTCATATTTTATCACTGCTTTTTTTAAAATAAATGTTCAGTAAATATTAAATTAGAGCTATACCATAGCTAGAGTGAAGTCACCCACCTTGCATTTTAGATGACTGAAAAATCTTACATATTATTTTGTTGTCAGGATCCTGTAAATATAGTATTACCAGTCCCTATTTCTTGATTTTTGTAGTGGATACCTTGGAAGGACATTTATTTTCACTGGTAACTTCTGTAATTTTTTTTTTTTTTATCAGATGCTCAGACATAAACCGTTGGCTTTGATGATATTGTGTAGCACTGATTTCCTAGACCATGTTCTTGCAGACATGCATTTGCATGTAACTATATGTGGTTGAAGTTGAGAGACTGCTTGCACGGTTTAGATACGTATTTACATCTTTTGCGTACTGAGTTTTGCCTCTGAGGTCTTGGGGGAAGAAGCTCAGTCTCCTTTCTTTCCTGAAGTGTCTCATGCGTTGTAACAACACATAGCATGAAGAATGGGTATATTTTCTCATTCCAGCATACTATTATAAACAAAGAAAACTAGGTTGTTCCAAATTTTCAAGTGTCTGAAGATTTCTTTAGCAAATACTTTTGTTGTGTGATGACCTTTCCTTCATTAGTTATGAATTTCCCTCCAAGGCAGGCATTTTTCCATCAGCAGTAATTTGCATATAATTTATCAAGAGAAAAGCAAAGCAAAATAATTTTATTTAAAGATTTCCCTTTGTTTTAAGTGTCATTAGCAGTTCTGACTAATCAGATTTTTACAATCTCATCAGGCGCTTTCAGAAAATCTCTATGAACTCATCTAGAGGATGCATTTATTCCTAAGTGTCCTGTATTGCATTACAGCACAGTAACGAGTCACCGACTGCTACAGATGTTTATGTGAAATGCAATTAACACTCTGCCAATTTAGTTTTTATAGGGACACAATCAATTTTTATTCATTTTAAAGCTAGAATGCTTTCTTTTATTGTGTGCTGCCTCTCTGCTGATTACGGAGCTAAACAAATTATTTTTCTGTTTGTAGTAAATGGGAGTGTTTAGCCAGACAGTACTGTGGTGTATTACATGGATCACATACAAGATAGGAATTAAATGTTTGGATTATGCAGAATTTGTAAGAACCAAAAGCTAATTTTAAAATATACTTTACTTTTGTTTATTTTTTTTTAATCACGTAGAAATGTACATGATGGTATTTAGATGTTTGTTTAATCACAAGCTTGATCCTGTGATATGCTTAGTTTCCACAGCTATCACGACTTCCATTATTAGGAGAATAGAAAACTCTGTTTATTAAAGGTCTCCTTTAATAATGACATTTTCTTTGATACTTGACTTACTTAAAGTAAGTGCAGTAAACAATACTGGATTGTTATATGTTAATCTTTTCTGCATAAAGAGACCCTAAGTGGCATATTCAACAAATTGATATCATGTTGTAGATAAGAGCTGTCAAAAGATTTGAGAAAAAGAAACATTTCTGGATGATCCCTGTCAGCTAATGTTTTTTGGCTATTGAGGGTGATAATAATTCAAGTAACAGTAAAAAGGCAAAAAGAAGAGTGGAGGTGGCATGAATGAGAACCATTAGGAAGAATTTTGCTTAGAATGAACCATCTCATCCACTTAAAATTATTGATAAAATTGGTTTGTACTCATGAAGAAGCCATTTTTTTCTAGGAAGTGATTCCACCTCAAATAAATTTCTCTTCTGTGTTTAGTAATCACATGCAGATTCTGTAAAGAGAGCTTCTCATTATTTTTGATTCCTCTAGAAGTACATCCATATAATTTCTATCCCTTCTTTATGCATTTATTTGTTTTCTCCCTTGACTATTAGGCTATGTTTATCTGCTTTTGTAAAAGCTTATCAAAGAGTTCCTCCCTGCATGTTCTTCACATATATAACTGTATCATCAGGCTAGCTAGGGAAACACTTGAATGTGATTGCATATAGGCCATCTGCTGGCATCTTCTGTTTGGGAAGGCTGTGAGTGACCCCTAAGCTATACCCCTGGGCAACCTCTGTGATTCATACTCCAGCAAGCAGTCTCAGCACTGTCTGCCAATACTGACGTTTCTTCCTTGGTGGGTCCTCCTGGTCACATTTGTTTCTCATGATCAAGTTCTAGTGTTTGTTCCTGGGACGTTTCCACCTCTTGTTCTTTCCATCCTCCAACCTCAGGTTCTGCATTGCCCCTTATGTCCTTACATTCCAACTCCTATCTCATCAGTCCTATCTTTCTTCTTTCTCCCTATGCTCACCTCTCTGCCTATTTTTCACGCTTTTTCAGCCCCAGAGATCATTTTCTCTCTCATCTGCTCTTCTTTCTCTGCATTTGAGTCAACTTCTTTATCTATCCTTCCGGGACACCATGCAGAAAATGAAGGGATTGAAAAAATTATTATGTTTTTTTCTTTTTAAAAAAAAAAAGATAAACATACATTTCTGCCCTAATTTTATAAGATGTCTCACTCAGAATTCTCCAAATCATGTCAAGTGAGGACAGATTGGACCATAGGATTGACCTGCTAAAATGTAATATGCTGTCAAGTCTCTAGCATGAGCTGGTTTTTCAAGGTTTTTGTTTTGTTTTGTTTTTTACTGATTTGTAGGGAAGATAATTGCTCCCCTGAAATACACTTCATGTTCTTGATGTAGTCCATTTAATAAAAAAGTAATCCATTATTTTGAATGTAGGCAATTTTTATTTCTTTTTCATCATTCTCAGAAATCGCTGAACAATTTTGATTGACATTTCATATCAATTGCCCTGATATTGGGGAAGCTGTAAATTTCCTGTGTTACTTGTTCCCCATGTAGTTAAAGCACATGTACATTTCAGTTTTCTAGGTCTCTGCCAGCCAAGCTGAAAAAAAAGTTGAAAAGCCATTTCTTCTGCAACTGCCTTATTACTCTTTCCTTGTCAGACTGCAAGATTTTTAAGTGTTGTTTTAGTCCCGGTCACTTAGAGAATGTTTCTACTAAACCTACTGATTGCCAGAACCACCTCCATATAACCTATGCAACTATCAAAATACTTCTGGTTTCAGAGAAAGCAGTAAGAATGTGCGTCCTGTATATGTTTAAAGCCCACGTTTACATCTTCTGAATTTTGGCTGCACGTTTCAGAGAGGTTTCGGTCTAACTCCAGATGTATGAGTGCTTAAAGGCAGTCTTGTATGTCTACTTGCCTGTCAAATGTTATGAATGCTTATCATTTTGTTATCCGTACCAGTGTTAATTTATTTAGGATGCAGTTACAGCACACTGCTGAATTTTCTTGACTTCAAGCACTGAGACAGAAAATTAACTTAAAGCAGAGAAGTAGTTTCCTTAAACTCTGACTATAAATCATGCACTCACTTCTGTGCAATGAAATAATTAATAATTCCCCCAATTCAGTTATAAAATACCAAAGTTAATATTTAAATTTTTGTTAAGTTTGGATTTCTATAAAATGCATTAATAACTTTATACAGCACTGTTACACAAATCTAAAGAAAATATTTACAGACTAATACACGCTTCCATTTTACATTGGTCATGTAATGATGGTCAAGCATTCAGAGAAAATGTTCAAAAGTTTTATTCTCTTCATCAGATTTTTTTTACAAGATTGGTCTTTATGTGGCAAGTAACAAAGTATTAGCACCTTTGGTGCTAATGCTAATAACTCACAATCTAATGCAAAGTTTCTTGAGGCCTCCCTGCAGACAGTATGAAGGCTTCTTGTTTCACTTCTTAAAATTTATTAGCATTCAAGTTCAGTGAAGCTTAGATGAATAATTGCAGAAAATAAACACCCCTAGGAAGTATGAGCAAGGTGAGCTACAGAAGCTGCTCTTACACTGAAATCAGATGAGATCCACATTCTATTCTCTTTCATTGTTTCTGTTATGATTTTTCAAAGGAAATGGTACAGTGATAATTACAGTTTTTAGTTGCACACTATAATTGCCATAGTGTTGGGACACAAACCATTGTGAAGCAGGAAAAAAAAGGCTGGAAATGACTGTCAAGGACACTTTAATGAACACTTGAATGCACCTCAAATGAAAACCAGATGTTCTTTGTTAACTTCAGCAGTAAGCCTTGTGTTCCAATGGAGGTAACTGTACCTTCATCAAGGACAGAGAACAAGGAGAGCTCTTTCCAACAAAAATACAGGGTTTTTTGTATGTTTAATAGGTAATAATGCAGAGGTGTTTTTTCTGTACCTCTCTAAACCTTTATGGCATATTTAACATCACTAATCAAGTAATTTTATGATTTGAACAGTACAGTTCTTTAATAAGGAAAGACATGTAACATAATTTGCTTAGCAAATGGAAAACATTTCTGCAAAGTAACTACTGAAAAACTTCAAAAAAGAACCGTTTCCTTACCATTTCACTACACCAGAAAGAATACTGCAAATAAAATGATGCTGTAAATAGAGTTTGATTTTCAGCATAGTATTGATTTAATAGATTGTAAATACCATATCTAAGCTATGTATTTTCCAAGTTCTAGTGGGCGTGCCTATTTCTGGCAAATCAGCTTCTGAAATGAAGCTAAAAATTCACAGGATAATTAGTTGTAATATTTATGTGCATGTGTGTTTCTATATCAATATGTACCTAGACATTCAGAGATATGTTCCTATGTGACCTGATCTAAGTGAACCTGCTTCTGCAGGGGATTGGACTAGATGATCTCTAAAGGTCCCTTCCAACTCCCACCATTCTATGATTCTATGATATAACATTGTATTCCAAGCCTTGAATACTTATTGGCTTGCAGAACACCAACAGCAGCTCAGTCAGGTATTAGGTGCTCCGAGTACCCCTGCAGACCCACAGTCCTTCTGCAAGTAACAACTTCAGGGAGCATAACAACAATAAATTGTATCTTTGGTCTTTAAGGAAGGGATTTAATCAGAGATGTTCAGGATGAATCCTGGAAACCTGTAACATGTTTTAGGTTTAGCACTGATTTCTCCAGGTTATCAGATTGTTCTGCATGGTTTGTGGCCAGCTAAATCCTTAGTAGGCAGCTGGAATCCCATCTCTGCTCCAGAAAGCAAATAATATTCCTGTACCATCTGTCCCCTTTCCTGTTAGAAGTGAAACTGTGAGCACAGACAGGTCATGGTGAAGCTAACTACTCTGTGCTTAATCACTTTTTGGACTGTATTAATGGAAATACAGGTGTCTTTAGTTGTTTTAGCTGGAGAAGAGGAATGGGGAGGAATAGTCTTGTAGCTGTCCCTCTACACTCTGACTGAACATAGTTTTAGAATTATGTATATTGTATTATTTCATGAATTACTAATGTAATATGAATCATTACAATCTGCCACATCAAGGCCTACTGAATGGAAATTTAATGTATCATGCCAAGATCAACTGAGAGACAGTTTAATTTATGGCTTCTGACTAAAGTTTGTGATAATTTTCTTCTGAGTTTTTAATATATACTGCATAAGGATTTATCAAGACACCTGTTCTATGAGTGATGTAGGAGATCTGAATGGCTAGCATGCAGTGGGTAATGCTGAGAAATATACTTCAGCTACAGTTTCTTTCTTTGTGCATTCTGTAATTAATGTTTAGTTATTTAGCCATTTATCTGTTTCTATAGGTAATAATTCAGGATGTTGAGATTATGGGAAAAATCAGTTTCCTTTCCTTCCTGGGAAGGAAGCCCAGGAAGTCTCAAGTCCAATCTCTTGCTCAAAGCAGAATCACCTGTAAGATCAGACCGTATTGCTCGGAGCTTTATCTAGTCCAATTTTGAAAAACCTCTGTTTTTCACCTCAGAGTGAAAAATGTTTTTCTGTTATTCACTCTGAAACTCTTTTTGTTTCGGATTATACCTATTGTCCTTATGCCCTCCACCACATATCACAGTAAAAAGCCTATCTCTTCTTGATGACCTCCTTGCTGATACGAAAGGCTGCTATTAGGCTCCTCTTAAGCCTGATAAACTTAGTTTAGCAGAGTTTGCCTGATTTAATCCACATGTTATTTTGAGGAGTAAAGGCCAGGTTTTAATCTTTAAACAACTCCCAACAACTCACTGTTGCCACATGTCTAGGTCCTTTAGACTACTTGGCCTCTTCATTCTTTGTTGTTATCATGCCTTTCTGTGCTGTACAAGAGTTAGTATGACATTAGTGAGCAGTTGTGAGTATTGGGCCCAGAGGTTCAGCATCAGGAGAACTGAAATATTGGGGGAGATGTTTAGGTTGTACATACTCAGTAGCCTTTGTTAGCTGCAGAATAGTGTTGGCTTCCAATGCCTCTTTACATAATAGGAATAATCTACTATTTACATTACTCATGCAGCTTTCCTCCAAAGGTCAGTCGATCTCTCCTCTTTTGTGTTGTTTACACTTAACCTCATTGCATCCTTCTTGCTTTATGCCCTTTTGCTGGGATTTTAAACTCCAAAATGAAAGTCAGACCCACAAAGCTTCCAGGAACGCCAGTTCAACTTCAGAGAACTTCTGTTTAACTCATCTTCACTAGACTGTACCATTTATCCTACTGCTTAGTATTTCATAAAGCTCTTAGGACATCCACTTCTTTTCTTTGATTATTATCTGATTTGCTCTGCATTTCTTTAACACATTTAATTTGCAACATGATACATCTGAAAATGTTCTGACTCTGAAAAGTGGTTCATCTGTTTTTATGAACAGTTTTGTTTTTTACAAATGAATGAATTTCAGCTTCTTGAAAATGCATTTCAAAGTTGCTATTAGCTGTCTTCCTTACTTTGCATTCAAAATTGTTTTGTTCCTGTGGCAGGATTGAGACTGGACTGGAGGGAGTAGGTGGGGACATTACTATACGTCCTCAAAGGGAACTGAAGGGTGTGTCCTATGTTTGTTTCAAAGTAAAATACCAAAATTGACCAAAAATAACTGTTGGCTATACCAATCTTATTTTTTTACATTTTCCATTTGAAAGAAGAGATCCTGTGTATGCCCACATAAAGATAAAGCGAGATAAAGTGAGAATCACTTACTGACTAGTTGTTCACGAATACAGAACTTCTGATTTGTACAGGCGTATTAACAAGTTTGCATACAGCAGTTACAGCACAGCAGAAATTACTGCATGTAAGATGCTGGAAAGACTAGTTTCATAGATATTTTCGGAGTCTTGCTCATCTGACACAACTTTATGCTTGGCTCCAATGTTTCTGTCCTTATAGGGGAGCTGTGGACTTATAGATGGGTTGCATGAAACTTTCATGAAGCCTTGCATGAAGCTTTCATAAAGCCTTAGTGAAGTATATCCAACACAGCATTTTGAGTACAAACTGCTGGCAGAAAACATGAGGAGTTCTTTGAGAATCTCTGATTGTTTTATACTTGGTATTTGGAAATTTTTACCCACAATATGTAGTATTTCTACTGTAAAGACTCAATTTACTTTGCTAGATGTAGAGGTGGAAAGTTGTTGGTTTATTTTTTTATTTTATTTTATTTTATTTCATTTCATTTCATTTCTGCATTTATTCTCATCCTTGGAAGACTTGCAGGAGATGTCACACAAGAGTGTGGAGAGATATACTAGGTCAGTGGATAGAAAAGTATGAGAAGGGAGGGGACTAGATCACCAGGTCCTTCTGAATATCAGAAATTGTGATAATTTTAATTTGGTGATGGTTACTGATTATCAGCATCTCTGTACAGATAGATTGACAGAGTGCTCTTTGAGTTGACTTACTGACTTTTGTTAGCTAGCATCCCTGCAGTGTTTTGGGAAGGCATTAGTTAGTGACATTCACTCAGTCCAAGATCTACAGATTTTGAGTGATTCAATTGGAGCATCCCTCCTGTGCTGCAAGCAGGAAAAATATTAGTGTTTTGGTTTCTTTCTATTTTAAGTAGACTTTTTCTCCAGTGTAACTGAAGTTTTGTTGTTCATTATGCCAACTAGTATGTCTCATGGAGAACTGAGGTCATGGAAATCGGCTGGGGAAGGACTTCACAGCAGCAGGAAGGAGTCCAGAAATGGCAGTAAAACTGTGATTTTTCATTTGGTTATTGAGGCCTATTAAATTTTTAAGTGAGCAAACTTATAAGATATGAATTAGTACACTGAGAAGAAAAAAAATGTGGGATCATTCCTGTATTTCAAACTTTAGCAATTGAAAGTATAAATCGATGTGCTATTGCTTCTTGTTTTACAGAAAAGAAAGACTGAGATACTGACTCGTGTGATCTGTGGAAGCAGTAAATTATGTACTTGGGAAGTCATTTGCAGGTCTAATTTGCCTGTTTTGAATGTCTTGCAAAGTTTGTCCTAATGTCATTATAAAATAGATTCACTTATGCTTTACATGATAGTGGTACAATGAAGTTATATTTACAGAAGTAGATTTCAAAATAAATATTAGATAAACCAAACGAGCCTCAAATGCATTATAGTAGGTACAAATGTGCTTTTAAAAATGAGTTTTGGTTTATTCTCTTTCCTGCTAGTTCTTACGCATTGAGATTTGGTAACGCATGTGTGCAAAAAGCAGAGTTTAATGAAAGCATTAACTGGTGTACTCAGTACCAGATCCTGACTCTTTACTAGAAGATGTTGACGTGTAGAATCACTGGTTGGGAACAAAAAAAACCAAAAAAAACCCGAAAAAAAACAAAAAAAAAAAAAAAAAAGAAAGAAAAAAAGCCTGTATTTGCAAGCTCAAGTTACAGTATTTCCATACTGTAGAGATTTTACTGTTTTAGAATACATGGAGCTGTTATTCAGCCACACGACAGTGTTACGTTTTGCATATACAGGACTGTTGCATGAAAATACTGACTGCCAAAGTTTGGAGTTTAAGGTGGCTAATAGGAATTTTCATAATGAAAAGAAACCATGAAAACCATAAAAAAAGAAACCATGCTCCTTAGATATACTGTCAATTCTCAACAAAATATCTCCATGTTATTTTCTCATTTGAGTCTTTTTTCCCTTTTATGACTTTTGGAATTTTGTCTGACAGTCTGGGAAAGCATTGTAACAGGGAGGAGAAATCACACATTATAATTTAAATGTATGGTATGATTGCTATTGCAACATTGGATATAGCTGTCTGCTGAGGTTTTGATATAATACTAATTCCTGATGGGGGGGAGTGGAGTTTCTAACTTAGTAGGAAAAATAAATAGAAGGTCTCACTCTTAAACAAACAAAATCCTTGTGCCCCTAAACCCTTAAAGTTTGGACACCATGGGAAGTAATTCAGTGGTAAAGTTACACTCCAACAAGCCATTTTGGGAATGCAACCTGAAAATGGAAGAAATGTCTTTTCTATTTGTCCTATAATTTAGATGAAAAGAGGAAAATGTTCATTTTATATATACTTCGTCCATTTTAGCTTGGTTTACTGGAGATCTCCTTAGAGAAGCAGAAAAGTAGATGAAGAACTTTGTTAGTTATTGAAGGATAGCACAGAGTGTTAAATATCTGCAGAGATCTTACTTCCCAGCTGTTTGAATTAAATAGGCTATAATAAAATGTACACAAATCCTCCCAGAGATTTAAGTAGATTACTGTGCCTGAGGAAGCTGAATTACAGAAACGAACATCTTAATTTCAGACTCATTTCATAGGCACTAAGGATAGAAATCAGGCTACTAAATTCTGGGTACAAAAGTCAGAAAATATAGCCTCTTGTATTTTCGCAAGACATCTATATTTTTGTTAGCTTGTAGAAAAAGAAATTGAAGAGATTGTCTTATAAATAACAACAACAAAAAAGTGATAATTTTTCACAGGATCTTTTTCTAGTCCCTACTAGAATTTAAAAAATCCAATTATTCATTTTGTAAAAGCCAAAATATTAATCAGTTGGGCTATTGAATTATAAGAAATTAGATGTAATAGTTGAGAAGGGAAGAGGCACTACACCTCTATAATGACTTACGAATTATTCATTTATGCTAGTATAAAATAAACCTCTACTTTTATACAAATTTGAGGAACTTTTTCTGTTTACAATGTTAAAGGAGGTATTAAACCAAAAAGACGGAACAGAAGAAAGAAAGGCAAACTACATATATTGTTCAGCTTAAGAAGAGTTGGTTAAAAAATGAGTTAACAATACTAGAAAGCACCAAGACATATTTTTATATGAGGTAACCAGTGTGTGTGGAAGTGTAAATCCCTTGGAGACCATATGTGAGAGACACAACGAGGCTTTCTGCATTCTTCATGTTGGTCACTCAGAAGGTGAACAAAAACTAGACAGATACAATACATGGGGATTTTCAAAAAAGCTTTAGATACACTAAGTAAATCAAGAAACATTACTGCTAAAAGTCTATGTGGATAGAAAAGTGTCTGAGAGAGTAAAAAACAAATAGAAAAGGGAGACTGACATTCATCATGCAAGAACTTCAGCATCTATACTACAAGTACTTTAAATAAGTACACTTACTAATCAATTAAAAATAAGATGAATGAAGAGGTGACAAATTTAAGACAAGATGATTTAGAAGGAAATTGAGAATGCCTGAAGAGCTCCTGTGGGACTTGATGTAACTAGCAAATATGATGCAAACTGTTTGGAATGACTGTGTGAACTGCTATAGCCAGAGCTCCTAGAGACATTCAAGCATCCTTTTGTGTAGCTCATTGCCACTTCTGTACAGAACATGGAACCAATAAAAAATTAAAATGGTTTAATTGAAACTAGAAAACTTTTTTTGTGCAAGTAGTAAGCTTGTGTTACCCATAGAAGAAAAATTACTTCTGAACTTTAGATAGATTTAAAAGGATATTGAGAGGGATAATACAGATTATGGGAACAATCATAAGAAGATATATGTTTTTAATGTTACATAACCCTTACACTTCAGAGAGCAAACCCATGGGCAATTGTATCCCCCTGTTGTTGTTGTAGAAGAGCAATTGACATCTCTCTGATAAAAATGTCTGATACCATCAGATGGATGAAACCCTCTGGATGGACAAACCACAGGGCTGCAGTGGTAAAGTACTCATTGTATTCAGAGTTCACCAGTAAAGATAAAAGTTTCTAAAGGAGAAAATGCTTGTGTGTGTATAGGTCATTAGAAAGTGAAAGCTGAGATTGCAAACCCACTCCATTTAGCTTTTGAGTCTTACAACTGTGTGCAAGAGGACACTTTTATCTGTACTGATATAACCTTCACTATTCATATTAATTCAGAACTGATCACCTGCAAATGAGCTAACTACTTAGACTTGTATTGTTTTAGTATCCTAGCCTAGCTAAGTGCTTCTGGAGACTTAAAGCTCAAAACTCAGCCCACTCAAAAAGCTTGTTAATGGGTCCCACATGACAAAGCTATCAATTTTTTAGTATCAGATATACATGCCATATCCATTATAACTTTCACTTAGGGGCAGGCTTGCCCTAACTGTACAGGAGCCTGTAAGGCTTTGCTCTTATTTTTGGTCTGAAAGAAGAAAAAATATAAACAATGTTAGAGTGAAACTGTGTATTGCAAAAGACAATGCTTAATAAGTGTCCAACAGAGAGAGTCCTGATGCATTGCAAAGGGTTGCAAGATTCTCTCTGTTTTTAACGTTTCTCAGGTTGTTTAAATGTGCATTGTAAGCAATGATAAAATGACAAGTTATCATTGATCTGTCCTTTCCTCCATCTCAAAGGGATTCATTAAATAATGCATGCACCCATGTGAATTACCCTTCTTCACTATACTATCCCCAGACCATTAGCCAAATATAGCAACAGCAGCATGTTTCAACCCCTAGAAACCCTTTGGCTTTCATTTAATTAAATTATCCCATTATGAAAACTCTTATAATGAGATTAAATTTAATTATTTATTAGACACTTATTTGCACTAGGGAATCTATCAATTATGCATGGTTGTGCTAAACATTTTTCAATCCATCACCTTTTCTTTTCATGGAAGGTGCAATTTATTAAGTGCAACTGAAGTACTGTAACAGAAGAGCTCTAGCAGAAATGTACATGCCATTCTAGCTCAATTAATTGCAAATATAATAGGAAAACAGAAATAAGAAAATGTATTCTCTCTCCTTTTCAAATGCAGCATGTGGATAGAATTGAGCATTTTGCAATTATTTGGAACATCTTTTTACATTCTACCTAGTAAAGTTCATGGACAGTCATTTCAGTTCTCTTTTTTTTTTTTTGTGTATGTGTTGTGTTTTGTGTGTTAATGGTTTCTAATTGCACAAAAATTCAGATTTAATGCTAATCCAAATGATTCAAATAAATATTTGTGTCACACTGTGACTTGTAGCTATGTGCATATAAAAACTTGTTACTAACTTACAGAAGATACTAATAGAAATTAGTTAATCAAAAAATTAAATTTTAGGCAATTTTTTAAAGCATGTAACTATAAACATCATCAGTTACATATCTTCTTGATAAGCATTTGAAAAACATAGCAAAAACATAGAAGCTAGCAGTAACTGTTTCAAGCAGAATGACAGTTTCAGATGAGTGTTAAGAAGAAGATATAAATGTCAATACAGCTCTGAGCTTTTCTTTTATAAGACTTTGTCAATATGTAATTAATTATTCAACTGGAGTTCTGCTTGGCTCAGGACAGCATTTCAAAGAGTTTTTTTTTATAAATTGCAAAGTCATCATAAGGTTGCTTTTACTTTTTCACATTTAGAAATAGCATGCGTATAAAAGCTTATAGACACCTGCGAGGTGACATATGCAGCACAGTGGTAAAGTGAGGAACAGTAGCCTTTTTAGTAACCATAGATTTTAGCAGATGCTTTTAATACATTACAAAATTCTGCCTGGCTTTAAAAGTGCTCATGTTTCATGTTCAGATGTGAATGGGGGTCAGACAGAAAGATTTATGTCCTTTTTCCCCTCATTTATGTGTGTAAGAGGATGTTTGCTTCATTAACTTTGAAATTCACTGGCCATATAGACTGCATATTTTAGAGAATGTAAGTAAATGTGCACCAAAGTTTATGCAGATGACTGTAGAGCATTTCAGTCCTCATCTTGAAGGAATGAGACATGATGTATCTGTGAATAAAATCAAAGGAGTAGGGCCTCTATATGTAAAAACAGTTGTATCTGTACTTACGAATTTATCAGTGTCCCTAGTTGTTATTATTTGGTGCTTTTTTTCCTGAAATTCAGGACCGTTAATTAAATCTCAGTGTACCCTAGTGGGCTTGGCAGGATTCTTTTATTCCTATGAGAGAGATTACATTCATCAGTACAGCTCTCTAGACGATATTCAGAACTGAAGTTTACTTTTCGATTTGCTGCTTTTGCCAGCCAAGAATCTAGCTTTAATTTTCCAGAATAGCCACCCATCTTCTACTTGGATAGATATGCTCATATGTAAGCCCCATATGTAAGATTGATACATAGTCACACACAAGCATGTTTCTTCTTTTGAAGTACCAAGATCATGTATATAGTGGATGGTGGTACCAAAACTAGTAATTTTGGTCTCTCACATTTGCTCTGAAGAATCAAACCTCTGAGTGAAGCTAAAAAATACTTTTATAGATAAAAACCTTTGCAACATTATACAGCAGTTCGATTACCATCCGCAGACTCTCGAGTGGTGAAAGAGTACATTACATTTCACATCTTCTCAGCCTAAAAGCAGCATTTTACTTTATTTTTTCAGTAAGGTACAGTAAAATCTTTATTTTAACTTTGACAAATGTGACAATTGCTGTATTTTGGCTCCTGAAGCTTTGGTGCTGCATTAGCTATGAAACAGCCCATCTTAGTCTGTGATGGGAGCTGCTAAGTTGACAATGGTTATTCTCATGTTTCCCATTGTGTAATCAATTGGCAGTTTTGAACTCTACTTTGAAATCTCCTGTAAGTATCATGTAAACTACACAATACAATATGTTAGCAAATAGTTTTAAATGCATACTTGAGACATGAAAATGAGATTAAAATGAAAACGAACATGAAAAAGCGTGCTTGAGACATGACATCAGTCAGTCACCTACTTAAAATTCTAGCTATCCAGTCAGGACAGCTGTATTCGTAGGTGTACTCTATTTTTGCACCTATATTACATGAAGATTTCAGTGTTTGCAAATTGGCTGTGGTTGCAAGTTTCCATGTACTCCTTTCTTCCTTTTATATGTGGCAATATTATTTTATTTTTCCAGGTGATTAAACATTATAGAAACTGTACATCCAGCTTATATCATGGAGCAGATATGTTGGATATAGCTTTTCAATACTTTGGATACAAGTTTTGACAGTTTCATCTGGGCAAAGACACGATCTGTGAGGAAAAGTAGAATGGCAATGATGATTTCATCTTTGGTATCAGAAACTTGTAGGTAGGCTTTTAATTTGCAGCTTGCTAGTAGCTTGTTATCTTTCATTAACATCCTTTTGCTTTTGTATTTATTAATGACAACAATTAATAGGATATTGCATAGGTATCAGTATGTTTCAAGTACATACTGATTTCAACTGTGTAGCTTTTTGAGCTTTATTTTTAGCACTGATGATGAAAACATATAATGTAACCCAATCTAGCTTGTTAGCATCTTTGATCTCATGTCTTTATTAATAAAGAGTAGCATGAACTCAGTATGGTTATCAATATAATTTTTAAATGTTTTAAAATAAATATATCAAGTTCAGTAATAATATTACTTAGAGGCAGGGAATTTTCACCTTTGTTGCTTGTTTAAGAGCAGTCAATAGTAGAAGAATCATGGCTTAGAGGTTGGTGCCGACGAGAAGGTTTCAGTTTTTCTGACAGGACTATCTTCAATGATTGCAATCTGATAGGGCAGGATGGAATACATCTATCTCACAAAGGCACTGGTATCTTTGGGAATAAGGCTGGCCAACTTGATTAAGAGGGCTTTAAACTTAAGGACTCAAGGGGCAGGGGGCAATATGGCAAAGTCTGTGCCATCTCATCCAACAGGGACACAGGCCAGAGCAAGAAATGCAGTGATGATGCTCCTCAGCCCCATGCAAAGATGAGAAGCAGAAGGCTGAGGGAGTGTCACATGAAGGAGGATCCTCTTTCACCTATCCAGTGAAACCTGTCTGCTCGCATAAGCCCCTTCGTTGCCTGTACACCAATATATGCAGCCCGGGGAATAAACAGGAAGAACTGAAGATGTGAGTGCAGTTGTGGGACTATGATCTCATTGCAGTTACAGAGATGTGGTGGGACAGCTCCCATGACTGGAGCACAGCCATGAATGGCTATGTGCTATTTAGGAAAGACAGGCAAAGGAGGCAAGGGAGTGGAGTTGTTGTCTATGTGAGAGAACAATCAGAGTGCGTTGAGCTCTGCCTGGATGGGGATGAGGGGAGGGTTGAATTAATGGGCAGGGTAGCATGATTGATGCTATGGTGGGAGTTTACTAAAGACCACCTGAAAAGAAAGAGGAAGTAGATGAGGCTTTCTACAAACAGTTGAGAGCTGTCTATCACAATCCATGGTCCTCATGGGGGACTTCAACTACCCTGATTTTTTCTGGCAAAGCTACTCGGCCAAGCACACACAGTCCGGGAGGTTCCTACAGGGTGCTGATGACATCTTCCTGTCACAGATGGTCAAGGAGTCAACAATGGGAGCTGTGCTGCTGGACCTTGTGCTGATAAAGAAGGTCTGACTGGGGATGTGAAGGTTGGAGGCAGCTTTGGCTGCAGTGACCATGAGATGGTGGAGTTCAAGATCCTGTGTGGAAGAAGCAGGACACCAAGCTGGGTTATGACCCTGAACTTCAGGCAAGCTGACTTTAGCCTCTTCAAAGACCTACTTTGAAGAATCTCATGGGATGAGATTCTAGATGGTTTTAATGTCTAAGAAATTTGGTTGATCTTCAGACACCACTTCCTCCAAGCCCGAGAGCAGTGTGTCCCCACAAGTAGAAAATCAGGAAAAGCAGGCAAGAGGCCTACATGGATGAAAAAAGAACTACTGAAACTACTCAAGGAGAAGAAAGAAAACTATGCAAGGTGGAAAAAGGGCTTGATTGCTTGGAAAGAGGATAGGAACATCGCTAGCATATGCAGAGATTAAACCAGGACATTTGGAATGCCCTTTTGGAATTAAACCTGGCAAGGGAAGTAAAGGAAAGCTTTTTCGGATACATGACCAGCAACAGGAAGACTGGGCAGAATGTGAACCTGCTGATGGGCAAGGATGGTGTCCTGGTGACAGAGGATACAGAGAAGGCAGAACTACTGAGAACCTGGGAAATTATAGGCCAGTCAACCTCCCCTCTGTCTCTGGAAAGGTGATTGAACAACTCACCCTGGATACCATGAGAACTGCCTGGCTAGATGAAGGGACAGCGGTGGATGTCATCTACCTTGACTTTAGC
The DNA here is from genome assembly GCA_013401255.1 of Urocolius indicus. NCBI lineage: Eukaryota > Metazoa > Chordata > Aves > Coliiformes > Coliidae > Urocolius > Urocolius indicus. The sequence goes on from WBNH01008216.1 coordinate 283,615, forward strand.
AAGGCTTTTGACACTGTCTTCCATAACATCCTCATTGAAAAACTCAGGCAACATGAGTTGGATGAGTGGACAGTGAGGTGGATCAAGAGCTGATGAAATGATAGAGCTCAGAGGATGGTGGTCAATGGAGCTGAGTCAAGTTGGAGGCCTGTGGCCAGTGGAGTTCCTCAGGGATTGGTTCTGAGGCCAGTCTTGTTCAACATCTTCATCAGAGACTGGATGAGGGGACAGAGTGTACACTCAGCAAGTTCACTGATGACACCAAACTGGGAGGACTGGCTCATTCCCCAGAAGACTTTGGTGCCATTCAGCAGGATCTCAACCAGCTTGAGAGCTTGGCAGAGGAATCTCATGAGGTTCAACAAGGACAAGTGCAGAGTCCTGCATCTGGGGAAGAACAACGCCATTCACCAATACATGCTAGGGACTGACCTGCTGGAGAACAGCTCTGTGGAGAGGGACCTGGGATCTGAGGTTAATTACAAGCTAAACATGAGCCAGCAATGTGCCCTCATGGGATGCATCAAGAAGAATGTGGCCAGCAGGTCAAGGGAGGTTCTTCTCTCTGCTCTGATGAGGCCCCATCTGCAGTACTGTGTCCAGTTTTGGGCTCAAGAGGGACAGGGAACTGTTGGAGAGAATCCAGCACAGGGCCACCAAGATAATCAGGGGACTGGAGCATCTTCCTTATGCCAAAAGGCTGCAGGATCTGGGGCTCTTCAGCCTGGAGGAGACTAGGCGGGGCGGGGGGGGGGGGTGCTCATTAATGCTTACAGATATCTGAAAGCTGTATGTTAAGATGGGAAGATACTTTTTTTCCTGTAGTGTCCAGTGATGGGACTAGGGGTAATGGACAAAAATGGGAACATAAGAAGTTCCACTTAAGGAAAAAAATCTTCACTGAGAGGGTGAGGGAGCCCTGGCACAGGCTGCCCAGGGAGGGTGTGGAGTATCCTTCTCTGGAGGTCTTAAAAATCCACCCAGACACATTCCTGTGTGACCTAATCTAGGTGGGCCTATTTGAGTGGGACAAGGGGTGGACTAGATGATCTTTAGAGGTCCCTTCCAACCCCTACCATTCTGTGATACCTGGGCCCTGCAATGAACAACCAAAGTGGGGAAGGATTTTGTGTTTGTAGTATTGTTTTCCTTCCTTCAACAGCTCTACAGGATGAACTTGATTTCTTGAGATGTAGCTTTGCTTGTATATGTAGGAACTGAAAGGATTTCCTGTGACAACTGACAGATCTTACCCTCAGGGAAACTGTCTTTCTACGTAAAATGAAGTTACTCTGTCAGCAAAATGAAAAAGTTCATTAAAATATCTGAACAGAACTGTAAACGGACATCGGGCAGTTTCTTGTTGTAATCTGGTTTCCTAAAGAATAAAGGCTTTTGCAACGACATTCTTTGTATATGTCTGTCTATCTGTATGTCTCCTAGTAATAATTTTTCAATTTTTTGGGAAATCTCAGTCCAGTCTGACAGATAGCAGCCACAGAAATTTCACACTCCTTCAACTTTTATGAAAACAGGCAGATGGATTGTGGAGAACGTGTATAGATGTCCTTGGCAGATGAAAAGCTGAAGACAAATATATCTTGCAGTAGATATATGTGAATCGGTAGGACAGGACTTGCCTGTACTGACTGTGATGAAGTTGGAAGTATGTGGATCTTCAGAGCAGGATAGGGGCTTTTTGGCCCTGGGGCTGTTGTGGGTGGATACAGTTCGTTATGTGTCCTTCTCCCTCCACTGGGATTTTGTTACGAATCGAATGATTGGTCAGTGTTAGCCCTATGCCACACATCTCAGCACTCCCAAGCCCAGAGACTGCATTTTTAAGCAACTTGCATACCAGTAGCCTGACTCTTTCCTCTTAATAGCTACAACAATCTCGTCAGCAAACCTCCCCTTCTTCCTCATCTCTTGATTCACTTCATTTAAGCCACTCAATGATCTTCTATTCAAGTTTTCCAACACAGAGACTTCAAACTCATTGCAGCTGCTTCACCACTAGATTTCAGCCAGTTTTAAGCTGCTGCTTTGAGCCAGCTACCCTTCCTTTGGTTGCCTGCACTTGCTATCTCTGCCTCTGTGGCTACTGAATCTCTTGGAGTTATCTGCATGGGGGAAAATAGTCCTCCTTTCCCCCTACTCTTGATTTTCAGGAGATGTAAAAAAAGCTGGTTAGAAGCAGAAACAGTGAAAAGTGAATCCTATGAGCTATAAAACAGAGGGAATCTCTGGCAAGACACTCTAAGTCTAAACCTGTAATTCTGTCTACTCACAGCCTTGCTCTAAAATACCCTGGCTGACCTTCCTGGCACATTGTAGGGAAAGTTCAAATATAGTCAAATGACAAAAATCTTTCATTTATGACTTGCTATCATTAGCTTCTGGGCGAGGAATGTCAAAGCACTATATTTGGGACCACTTGAAGGGTTACCAGGTTGATTATGTCTCATTCTGATCCTAATGGTGCTTTTGATCCTAATTTTTTTTTTGTAATTGTACTTTTTATTACATCAGAGATTCCCAGGGTATTGTTTTTCTATGTATCTAAATAGGCATTTCTGCACAGGAATTAAATATCTTTAGAGGTGAGGATTAGGAAGAGCAAGAGGCATTCAAGAACTCTGATTAGGCTGGAGACTTTTGAGTATAAAAATGCCACTGAAGCATCCTGAAGTATCTATATGAAAAGACTGCATGTCCTATGTGTATCTATAAGTCTATAAATACAGTAGAGCAGGAGATGCAGACAGTACACACTTGGAATTAGACTGTTATTTTAGATGGTGGAAAGCAGGAAAATCTTCAAATTAGAGTCTGAGAACGTAGCCATGTGACATTAAAATGAATGGGAACTGCATAGTTTAGTCTCTATGCACCACTTTGAAATTTTCCCTGGGTGTTTCTCTATGAATATTTATGCAATCAGAAATAAAATGCAGACAATGAAGCAAAAGTCAGTGTAAATACAAAGTGATCACGTAATGTACTTGTTTTTAATTATTGACATAAATTCTACTTTTGTCCAGTAATAAAACATATATATGTGTGAAAAAAGTAGTTAAACACAAAACAGTTTTCACAAAATCACAGAATCTTAAGGGTTGGAAGGGACCTCGAAAGATCATCTAGTTCAACTGACCTGTCAGATCAGGACCACCTAGAGCAGGTCACACAGGAACTCATCCAAGTGGGTTTTGAATGTCTTCAGAGAAGGAGACTCCACAACCCATCTGGGCAGCCTGTTCCAGTGCCCCATCACGCTCACCGTGAAGAAATTCTTCCTTGTATTTCTTTGGAAACTCTTGTGTTCCAGCTTGTACCCATTGCCCCTTGTCCTATCATTGGACATCCTTGAGAACAGCCTGGCTCCATCCTCTTGACATCTGCCATAAATGAAATACATTTCTGATTTAATTTCTAACTTGCACTTCTATCAGAAATATTTAAAGTGTACAATCTGGTATATGCTTGGTTTTTTTTAAAGAACAATCACTGAAGATGAGAAGTTTATGTCAATCAGATCACCAGATATCAAACAACCTTCTGGTAGTGCACCAAGAGTCATAATGTTATCTCAATATTGGGTTAAACTAGTTCTTTTTATTCTGAAGACTATTCCTGCACTGAAGGATGGTACAAGAAAAGTGCAGGATGTAAAAGGGATGGGGTATACATTTGCTTAAGAACGTGCTTTTCTATGGTGTCTTCCCAGCAGTTACAACGGACTTATTGAAAGGTACAGGGTACTTATCTTTAATTAAAGTCATGAATGGTGTTAATTTTGTTGTCTTTTATTCAACAGCACAAATCCAAAGCAAAGTAACTAGTAAGGTTCCTGATTCTTAATCACCAGTTCAGTTTGAGGAGAGAATGCAAGTTGCTTGTTTATATTTTTAAAAATCCCTGTCATATGGTGTCTGCACTCCATCCAAAACTCAAGGCTCTCTGAACTAGTTTCAGCCATTAGTATTATTGAAACACCTTTGATTTCCCAGCATGGATGGAGCAGATCAAAGATTTGCAATACCTGGAAAACGCAGATGACTCTGAATCAATATAGCCTGTAAGAAAATTGTAAGAAAAAGTAGATATTCTGCAACTTCAGCTTTCTCTGTGCTTCTCTATCTACTGAGTGGTTTCTACTTTTAAAGTCTTGTCAAAGCTAGCAGCAATTTTCTGCCAAACAATTCCATCACCAATTAGTCTGTCATAGGCTTTGTCAGTTTATCTTAACTTTTCTGCCCTATGATCTCAATACTGAATACATAACAAAGATCAAGAGAAAAGAAATGTTATGCTTTCTCTCTGTATAACACTGCCTTAACCCAAACATCCTCTTCCCCTGAAGCTGTGAAGCAGCGAAATTCCTCCACAGGACCCCAAACTGAAAAAAGAGTCATGTCTTCTGTAGGACCAAGACACTCACACTCTTTCTAGTGTAGGAATGATAAAGGGGTAAGGACAAATATGTAACACATTGATTGGTATCAGAGAGAGTGATCCCTTACATATCAATAGCAAAACAGAATCAACCTCTCTATCCTATGGAAAATCTAATCGTAGAACAGAATAGAATGAAATGAAATGGAATGAAATGGGAGTGGAATGGAAAGGAGTGGAACAGCATGGCATGAAATGGAAGATTGAAGGGACCCTGTAACAATCATCTTGTCCAGCTGCCTGAGAATTAAGCTGAGAATTAATCCAATTATGACCTGAGAATTAGTCCAATTCAGGGCTGACCTTTAGCTCTAGGAAATATGTGTGTTTCTTCCTCAAAGGAAAGTTCCTTGTGCAAAGAAAGAAAAATTGTGGAAATTGGTTAACCAAATAGAAAACTGAGACATATATAGGAAAGATTATGCTAGCTGAAGGTCAGCATCTCCAGCTGTTGACAGTAGCTTGTGAACAACTGGATAGCAGAACCTGCTATGAAAAAATGCAACCCAGCTTGTATTGCCATGGGACTGTCCCCACTGTCAATAGAATTTGGAATATCAATGATTCGTACTTCAGTGGTTCAGATCAAGAGAGCTGACAGAGTGAACATCAGATATTGAATAAATACATCCACTCCCTTCTCTCATCTTCAAAGTCAAGAGAAGGGAAATAAGTGGTAAGGCAGTGGTAAGTCTGTTCTCCCTCTGCATGGGAGAACAGACTCCTCAGAAAGTATTTATAATATGGTTAGGAGCAAGACATTGGTGTGTTGGACAACACATTGACTTCTCTGATAAACATTTTCTGAAAAGCAATTTCTGGAGCCAATAAGAAATTATGTAAATGGAGAAATAATCACATAAGATGACCAAGACTGAAGAAATGAAACAGTTTTCCAGGGTGCAGTTATGAAAAGATGATGGATGCATTTAACAGATTTCAGCTAATGAAGTCAGAGCTGTGATTGCACGCAAGGGAGGAAACTGAATGATTTTTAAATGGTAATTCAGTATTTATGTTTTCTAGACTTGCGGAAAGTTGGGGCTTTGTTTGTTTCAGCTCAAATATTTGAAACAAATATTATAAGAAATGTTGAAAACATTCTTTTTAGGAATAGCTCTTTTGTGGTGTTGAGGGTTCCTGAAAAAAAGGGAGCCAAGCTACTCTGCTGTGCTTCAAGAGATGCAGTGTCTGGCACTAGCAAATTGTATTTTTGTGAGAATGTGGGTGTTGTGAATCCTGTCTGGCCTTATGCAACAGGGAATAGCAGCCTAGCCATAGTGCTCAGCTCTGCAAGGGGAGAAGTGCCACTCAGTATGCTCAGTAGCACAATTTGAGCACCAGATCCTTTCTGACATCACTGATTACTCAATGTTTCTTAGATCATGTCCAATACAGTTATTTAGGTTGCACTGTAAGCCTAAGGCAAATTCATGGAGGTGGGAGCAGTTTAGGACTATCTGGAGTTTTTTTCTGGTAAACAAGAAAAAAATATTCCCTTTACTTTGTTAATCCAATTCATAATTATCCAATATAACGAATCATAATAGTAATACCTTGTCATGAATTTTATTTTTCATTGTAACTGTTAACTAATAATTAACTGTTAACTAACAGTCATTAATGAGATGCAAACTTTTATTTGGTTACTTGGTCACTTGCATTTGTGACTGGAATACCAGAGATCAAGTATTATAAATCTGCTGTAAAGGTTGAACATCAGCTTGAACATTTCAAAGCGTAATTGTTTCTGTCAAGCTTCCATAAAAGAATATTTCAACATTAATTATTTTATTTAAATACTATATTATGAATCAATTTGCACATTTTAGAAGGCAAGCAGAGTAAGAAGTAAATTCTTCAGGATTTTCATTCAAGTGTACAAAATTTACTGGATTTACTTCTTTCACAAGAATCCACCCTACAGAAATGTCAATTTGGACATAATTGGATTTGACATCAGGCAGGGAAGGATGCTGTGGCTTATTAGTTCTTCTAGCATGGGAGGAAAGAAACACATTTTCGTATGGTAAAGGAGATATTAAGTGAATTAGTTGTTCCCTAATGAGCAAATGACACCTATGTGCTTATGGCATGTTGATATGTGGGAATCTTATAAAGTCTGGTTATCGCTATTTTCATAATTTATTATGTTATCACATTTTCACTGATGTCTGCACATGTACTGTTTGTTGACTGTTAAATGATACCACTACTTTCTGATTGCTAATAGTTCACATTAATATTAGTTCTCAGCTATTTGAAGGGAGATTTATTAGCATGTAATATCAATACATGGATCTTTCTAGCAAGAGAAAGGCCACGTATGTGCTCTGTTTAACAGAGCTAAAGTTAGGAATTTGGCAAGTATCTTTAAGCTGTGCAGTGCAGTTTTATTAAAAAAAAGAAACTTATGTCTTGCAAAATTACAAGAAAAATTAAGTGAGTGTGAAGATTTGGGAAATAAGTGTATCAAACCAATCTCTTAAATCATTGTGATTCACTCTTTTTTATTAATTTTCATGAATTTCTAAGCCAAATGTAAACGACTGCCTTCAAATCTCTTATTCAGGATCTCTAAAGTCCACTTCTCTTACAAAAGTAATAGGAAACATTTGTACTGCATGTTAATTTTCAGCTATTTTTTCATTGCCTTTCAGTCATTTCATAGTACCCAGTTGGATTTTGGTAAACTCATGTCTTGGTGGACTTCAGCGCATCCAAACATGAAGAGATAACTAGACCTATATCCTGAAGCCTGGGCTGTGAGGGCAGACTGTGGTACTCGGCCCTTTTGAGGTCAGGACTGTTAATGGATACCACAATTCACCTTTGGATTGGCCTGCAGAACGGTGACCTAGGCTGAAGCAGAGCCCAACGCTGTCTGATGGGAACCTGCCAAAACATATTTCATCCTGCATGTTCATTAGATGATAAAAACAATTTTTGGCAACCCCATATTAGGTCAATAAAGGAATAATTGACCTACCAGTTGCTACTATATGATGCAAACTGCGTAACTATTTACTTACTGACCAGAAAATAAAATAAAAAAAAAAAAAAAAGAGAGCCAAGTCCTGGAATTCATCAACTAATAAAGAAAGATTTGTATAAAGCTCCTGCTGTGCTTGGTGTACCACACATGATTGAGACCATTCCCATAAAAAGAAACTTAACATGAAATTGATCTGATTTTAATTCAAGCTTTATAGATGCATACACGTCTATAAATTTTATGATATTTTGGAAGTGAAGATATTAGTAGTGTTTTCTTATTTAAGAAGAACAATATTAATGCTAAAAATAATGTGGATTTTATGAGGGGAGACAGGAGGGAAGAGAAATGCACTGTAGGGTTGCCATTAATGGCTTGTGGCAGCTTTTTTGGGTCTCCCAGAGGAATGGGAGCCTTATGGTGCCCCAGTTGTGTCCAACTGAGTGGCAGCCACTCTCCGTCCCTCGGATTTCACCCTTCCCAACTGTAGGCGCCACTCAGTTCCAGAGACTCACTCCGAATTCAAAACCGGTTCTGGATGTGGATTAAGGTTCAGAAAGGGAAACTTTCATTTTCAATTCTTGTTTTCTTTTGCAGTGAGGGGTGGGAAAGCAATTCATCGGTGACTGCAGAGGCCAAGGATGCCCTCTTGTATGGCCACAGCCTGTTGGGGCTTCATGGAGCAGGCAGCAGCACTGTAGTGTCCTCGGACAGGGCAATGGAGCCCTTGTCTTTATCCCAAACACAATAATGCATCACTTGAAGCATTAGGTCTCCAGCAGGATAATTTTGACTTTATTTCAATAAGCAGTCCCCTGGAGTGGGGTACATCAGTAGAATATGTTTCAATCTAGTGTATTTTTAGGCTACTAAATCTACTAAGTTTTCCTAGATGCCTCTGATTTGGGATTTGCTACTTTCCAGAAGAGCTATTAAAGATCGGCCTAAATCGACAAAGGTACCCTGCTTATGAATATAAGGAATATGGCACTAGATGTACAAAAGATAAATAAGCATTTTTGAGTTGCAGTCAACACATTCCTCATACTCATAGCTGCAAAACTAAGACTTTTTTTTAAAATCAAATTATAAGAGTTAAATTCTGTTTATCTCTGCTAATCTGCCTTTGGTTCGAGTTCTTCATACAGTTGTGTTCTGTTGCGTGTATCTTTGGGTCCTTTTCTTGTTATGTTGTTGCATACTTCTGGTATCACTGCATGGAAAGTATCCTGCCTCTGCTCATGCTCTGTCTTTCAGTACATAAATTAGCATCCAGTGAATTGCTTATTTTCACTTGTCTGTGTTTAGTTTAGCAACAATATTTAATGAGGTTGTTGTGTATAGAGATTCCTGTATCCTTAAAGATGCATTTTGAGAAGTTCATCATGTGAATCACTCAGGTGGATATAAATGCTTCAGTCTTTTGTGCACACAAATATGGTACAAGACGGAGGGGTAAGGTATATTATTTGTTTTTTAAGATATTGACATAAAACTTTTGCTTGCCTTTAATTATTGTGAAGCCCTCTTGAAATCCTTATTTTAACTTATCTCCCTCTAAATTAAAGGCAGGTTTGCAGGGATAAAAGTACTGGCTGCCCTCTGTGATTTTTCTTTCCCTTGGGTTTCTAAGAGATCTGTCATCTTACGTTTGTGGACTGAAAATGTAAGTGTAATTGTGAATAGTTGGTTTAGGAATTAAATATTTCTTTGGAAAAGTAGATTGTCAAGAAGGAGATACATGTAGAAAATCTGTATAGTGCATTTAATTAAAAAAAAATATCCATATTACTAACCTGGAAGTATCCAAGCAGTGAAAAGAGTTTAAGCTTTGTTTACATTTTGACTGTAAGAGGTGCCTCTCTTTAAGTATTTAGATAAACAAACCAAAGCTGCTGTTTTCATTAGCATGTAACATGCAGCCCAGTTTCCTTACCTTGGAGAACATTAAACTAAAATTCTGTGGCAGAAAAACCATGTGATCTCTTGCAAGTATGAGTCTTGATAAACCTTACAGTATGGAAAAAAACCAAAACAACCTTCAAATTTTGTACTTATTGACATTGCTTAATAAAAACATCTCAGCACTGGTGCTTCTGGGTGTGTTTCCAATAGCAATGTGATTGCAAGGCTCTGTGGATAAAGTTACCGATCCTTTGAATTCTGACCTTCAGTCTAAAACAGCTTTAGAGGTTACTCTTTTTCCGATTTGTGAGATTGCAGAGAAAAAGTTAATGCTGTTGGAAGGAAGCGGGGGAGGGAGCTGGGCTTGGAGATGAGAATGGGGACTTTGAAGCCATCTGAGAAGGTTTCCTCTGGCCTTGATTTGTAACAACAAATATTGGCAGTCTGACTGAGCAATTATGTGAAGTTTCAAAATAGAGCATGCAGCAATTGAAATTTCTGTGAATACAATTACTATTGAGACCTGATTGATTTTAAGGGAAATTATCCTGATGGGTTCTTGGTGGAGCCACAGCCGTCAAAACTTGAGAACTAGCTTTAGCCCATCATCTGTGTCTATAGGGACCGTTATCCTCAAAATTGAATCCTCTCTGGATGAATCAGCTGGGAAGTGTCTGTCTCTCCCCACTGAAGATGAGGGTTGGGATAATCATGTTAAACTAAATGCTTAATTTGAGATGGTTACAGTGAGGTGAGAATCTAACCCTTGCTGAACAAGTGAGGGCTGTAGTATAATTACTGTAAGGTTCAAAAGAATTTATTGTAGTAAATTTCTTAAAAACAGTTTACAGGAAAGGCAATTGATACAACTGTAAAATAAATTGCCCTTAAAATGATTATTTTAACTTAGACTTCCACTTTTTCCATCTCATTACAATGCCCAAAATGTGGAATATTTATGAACCTCACTTTTAGAAGATATTTCACCCTTCCTGATCATCATCATAAAAGTATGTGTGACTGTTTCAAGGTTGAGGACGTGCATTATTACTGTGTTCAACTAATGCAGGGTTTGTGATTTGAATGTGTATTTATGAATCACTTATACTAGTCATAAATGCAGGCTTATCTTAAGTTGTCAAAGTGAGCTTGGATTGCTGTTCTTTGAGTTTTCTTCATAATTCTAAATGCTTTCATTAACAATTATTTTCTCTCCGTATTTTTTTATTTGCTTGTCTGGACTTAATATGGCAGCAACTGAAAAATTGTGCAGTAATCGACACTAATGACTAAAATACAATAATGATCCACTGCTCCATCTACTGTTGAACAGTGACACAAATAATGCTTCAGGAAAAAAAATACGAAACATATTTAGGAAATAATAACAAAATGGAATTTGCAACAAATAAGTCTATTGTTTCAGTGGTTAGTGAACAAACATATTTTTGTTGCAATATTAAGAATTCTGAGTATGACTTTAACTCAGAGCTGAAAAACAAAGAGGGACTTTCCATCTCCCTCTTCATCTTATAGGAAGTGCTGACAAAACTGGTTTTGTTCATGGTAATGGAAAATAGTTGGAGAAAAGTCAGTCTAGCAATAGTGAGCTGACTCATGTTATACAGTGAGCTGTATTTATATCACTGGCAAAAACATATGGTATTGCTGTGAAAATATTGCAAGGGTTAGTAAATTCTAACTTTTTTTCTAGTAGCACTAAATGAAAGATGAGGAAGGCTTAAATAGTTGTGGGAGGTTGAACTATGGAAAAATGGCGTGTGTGTGAAATGATGTGTTTTATAGCCCTTACAGAATAACAGGCCTTGATTACTTTGTCAGCTTGCCGGTAATCTCTCATTTGTACTCTGTTCTTCATGCAACTTAGTCTTCTGAGGAATTATTGAGTATTACTTTTATCTGTCAGAGCGCTAGCAGGCTTCTCATCATCACTGGTGCATTTGATTTAACTTTTTTTGGTTTTGTAAGCAATTGTTATTCACATGTCACAATGAAGGATGATGACGTTCAAGTTTTTAGGCAGTTATGTTTCCATGGTGAGATGGCGTAAAAACCTGAATGTAAAGTAGAAAAAAAAAAAAGCTCTTTCTCAAGGATGCTCACAGGTTGTAATTCAACACCTTTCATTTCACCCTCTATCTTGCAGTATCTAACTTTCCAAATAACTTTGTTCAAAACCAGTTGCCTTCAGTGGGATAGTTACAAACAGTTACTATGAACAGTTGCTAACATATTTATGTATCTTTTAGGCTGAGGGTGGTTTTTTTTTCAAAAAAGCATGACGTTCTCACAGATTCTTAAGTATCATAGACAGTGTTAACCCCCTCGCCCATAAAAGTATTGAGCTTTACTGGAAAATGGAAAGTAATTTTAAGTAATTCAATTTAATACATAAGATATTGCTTAAATGAAGGCTCTTGTAGGCTGTTGTAGAAAAGCTACAACATTACTCTTAAATCAGTGGGTCTGTCCTTAGAGCGTCACAGACTTGGTGTCTCAGCCTTTAGGGAAAAGTAATGTAATCACTTTTGCATGCAGCATCTAATTCAGATGAACTGAAGATCAAAACTTGCCAGTATTTTTGTGTGGTGAGCACAAGTATAATTATGTTCATGAGATTTTTCAGAAGAGAAAAGGGAAGTTTGCAGTTGGGTGTTACGAAGTACTAAGAGAGGTGACAGTATCAGATATATTTCAAACTTATCTTCATTTAGAGACCTTCCCTTCACCCTGCCAATCTACTTATTTATTTTGCAGTTAGAGTACCAAGCATATTTATAGCTTAAACTGTTTTTATCTCTAAATATATACAAGCTGTATTCCACCTCTACCACTTGTTACTAGGTGCTTTTACGATCCAATGAATCTGTTGAAAAAAATTGCATACCTCAATTTTAGAAACTGAAAAATTGAGAAACACTGATTTGATGTCAAGCTAGATTTTGACTGCTTCTTTCATGGAAAAATCTCTGCATTCATTCATATCATAGCTGTCAAGAACTATTTCAGAGTCATATAAAATCACACATTCATTCCAAAAGCTAAAGATTAATAAAGGCTACTATTTTTCTATTTTTAATTATTTAAAATAATCCTGCACTTCATATTGAAGTTGCTGACTATAAACAAGTACAATTTTATGCAAACTGGCAAAGATGTCATTGGGACCAGCAGTTCACACACATTTTGACTAAGGACGATGGTTAGCAGCATGCATCTTTTCTTATAACACATTACACAGAGACCTTCATTCGTTATTAATTTTATCCAGTGTATCTTGAAAGACCATAATGAAATTGTCTTTCTTGATCACACTGATAGTTTTCAGACAAAACAGTTAAAATGGCTGATTTCGGTAACTTTTTTTTTTTAAATTTGTATTTACAAAGGTCTTCTACTTTTGTTCACATGAGTATCATGAGACAATAAGGGCTCCTGTCAAATGCTGCAAACTTCTGTTCCAGCCAGGGACGTCTCCAGGCAACAGCTGCTATGTGTAAGATAAAACTTGTATGGAGACGATGGAGAGATATTGCCAGCTTGAGAGGGTTCTGACGTTGCATTGCAGTTGTTATGGGAAGAGCCAGGCAGTGACTTTCGGGAGCGATGGGGTGCCCCTTTTCCTTTAGTGAAGTGTGTTCTTCGTGGATCTATTTCCCATGTTAAATATTTCAGTGGCGTTTCCTACTTAATGACAAAAACATAAACATCCCAGTGTTCAATATCCATCTTATATCTAATTTTTCTTAGTTATCAACACATCTGCAAATTTGGTATCTAAATGCCCAGTAAATACTGCGCTCAGGATGGACCTGCTTTACTTGTGCTAAACCAAGTATGTGACACTGCATGTGGAGTTAAAACCATATTGTGTGAGTAATAGTTGTAAAATTATACCCAGTAGCTTGATGGACATTTGATATTACATAATAGGCCTAGTCCTTTACTTCTTACGACTCTTGAGATGCCAGCTGCATCAGCAGGAATGCAGAATCAGGGCAAACTTGGGCATGATGTGAGCATACACAAATCCTACTGAAATATCTGTTCCAAACCCAATGTTAGTGCAATTGTGGTTTAAAATTGGTGCTGGGTGCCAACGATCAACAACCCAGCCTGCAGTGATTTTCTATGCAGTTAGCTGGAAGAACAAAACCCAAAAGAAAAAAAGTCAAATAAACAAACCTCTTTGAAAAAGGTTTCAAATAGGTGCAATGCTCAGCTGGCATAATTAGATTATCTATAGAAGTAAAAAACTGCACTCACTTAAACCAAATGAGGATCTCTTCCATGTTATCAGTAGTAGGATAAGTTCATAGGTTAGATCATACCATGGGGTAATGATATACAATAATCTGAAGTCCAATCTTCAGACATCAGATAAAGAACTTTAAGGCACTGTTTAATGGCTGTATAAACACAGAAGACTCTGCTTTATCTTATATTCCCCATCTAGATCATTTATATGGCTTCAGTTCCCATTCTGCCTGCATGCCATACTACAGATGAGATTAAAAATTCAAAGCCAATTATTTTCTTGCAATGCATCGTCAACACCCTTTTTCTGATCATCTTAGCCTTTGTGTAATTTATCCCGTGTTTATCATCACATCATCAAGCTCTGTATGTGTGTGGGGGGATCTATCTTAGTTTAATTAAACACAGAGACCGGGCACACTCCTAAAGTTATTACTTAGACAAAACTCTCATAGGGACTACAAACTTCAACCAATAGTAAACCTGTTTGGGTAAGGTTTATATTTAAAACAGTAAAATTTATTTATATCTTTGTGATTTTTTTTCAAGTATGGAATAAAATAGACTTATGCAGAAATTGACATGCATCACTGAAAGTCACAGTCACATTTTAAAAAATACAATCTGTTGATTTCCATAGCATCATTTAAGTATCCTTATTTTTGAGAATGGGTTTTGAGTTACATTTTCCAGTGTTAGATGACACCTCACAACAACAGTATGATAATTTTGAGGGTTTTTCCCCTGAAACAAAATGAGCTGCTGCTTCCTGAAAGTATATGCCTGATCTTTTTCATGTAATAGATGGAGCTCCTAGAGACAGTAGAGACCTGTGTGTTTAGGAGTGAGTAGAGTTTTTTAAAAATTATCTTATTAACTCTGGTAAAGTCTTCAATGGTAAGCATTTTCTGTGGTATGGCCATTCCAAAAGGCACATAGTTCAGATTGATTGTATTTTGGGATGGCAGTGAATTTTACCTGACAAAACTGCAGGTCCCTGTAATAAGTAATTTGTATTTTTTTTTTTTCAGTTTAACACAGAACATCAGAAATATTTTTTTTTTTCTTAGTGCAAGATCTGGTTAGTGACTATAGAGAAGTAAAAGGTTTGTGTTTGTGCTGGCTTTGCAGATGGGCCCAATCGAAAGGTGCTTATTTTGACCTGTGTTCCCATATATGGTGTGTGACTGTCCCGAGATCCCTTTTCTGCGCTAAACAAAATGAAATCCTAGGTGTTTTTTCAGCTCGAGCTTGACTCGTAGCTTGGCAAGCTGATCTGCTTTCCCAAAGTATTCACAATGTACATGCTACAAAATAATGTCTCACTTACTGGGATGTAATAGCCAGAAGACATTTCTCCTCTAGAGGTATTGCTTTCATTCACAGATTAGTTAATTGAAGGAAAGGATATATTCGTAGTGGATAAGTGCAGACTTTTGTAAGGAAAAAAAGTTCTGTTTCAATCTATTTATACAGCATAAAGTTATTTTTTTTAAAAAAAAATAGATCTGGCTTAATATTAAGACTTCTTTGTTTTTGGTACTACTGTTTTCCTCATCATATTTAGATTACGTGTACTGAAACGGTGTAGAGAAATAAATGTTACATGAATTGAAAGATACTGTCTACAAAGTGGAAATATTCCAGAGAACTCTGGTTGAATTTTGTTATAGTGTGCATTATGATGTTTTTTCACATAATGTATATATTTTTAAAAAAGGTTTTTTGAATTATGAGCAACTGAAAGTGCTGTAACAGAAATACATCATAAAGCCATTTCAGTTTAATGGCTTGCTAATTAAATTACTTAATTACTTATTGATTGGTAAAAGCTAAGCTTTAAAGAGTTACTGTTACTTGATGCACAAATTTAACTCTATGCAATCACTTTCCTGTTCTTTGGAAACATTTGTGAGGTCTATGGAAAAGGCCTTTACACATTTTTAAATCTTTGGTGGGTAAGCAGTAATAATTTAAATTGCAAATTTGGCTATCATTACAATTGGGTTTAGGGGTACAGGTATTTCATGTATCTGCATGGTTTAAACCATTTACAAAGTTCCAGATACTTTATTAATAAATAACCTTTAAATTGGAGAAGGCTGGCTTAAATAGTTTTAGCAGACCCTTTCTTTACAAGGTTGCAAGAATCTCAGATATTTGAGAACAAATCTGTTACATATCCAATCAAAACGGCATGTCCGGACGTGTATGCTGGTTGTATGCTTAAGAGCCTCCGTGAGTATCCTTATTTAGCTTCTCTCATTGATACAATGTTGGTTTAATCCTGGTTATGCTATTAGCACGGCTTTTATTTAAATCCATCTTACTACGGGGGACAAATCTACCGACAGTTAAGACATTTTAAATGGGGAGGGACTCCAGGGATTCGTTAGGTGTTCTGGAAAGAGAATGAAGAAGGTGCAAAAACAGGACTTGGGCTGGCGCGGAGCGGGACGCTGGAGACCAGGGACGCGTAATTCCCGCACCAGTTCCGCGCCGGCGGAGTGCGGCAGTCGCGGCTGCATTTCGCCCAAGGAGGAAGGTTGACTTCAGACCACGCAAGCCTCATTGCAGTTGTTGCTTTTAAACCAATAAGGTCGGGACAAGAGAATAGCTGCGGTTTGCATTACAAAAACAAAAACAAAACCTAAAGGGCGGGGG